>JAJAGP010000365.1:360708-453711 GCA_025084515.1 Ancistrus triradiatus | reverse complement strand
TAAAACTTCGTAATCTACGATATTTGGTACGTTTCTTTGAATGCCGTTTTATTGATCATTTAATAAGATTTAAATCTGTGTAATATTTTACACAGACAAACTAAATATGTTAATACAGAGCTTTTTTTTTCTGATACGAGCTATTGTTACGGCTGTTATCGATTTATATTATTCTTCTTTTTTAACTCTTATATTTCTGCAAGGTTTTTGGCGCCTAACTCGTCCTGCAGTTTTTAAGATTTCGATACTGTTCCAACTCCAGATTGCTCAGTTTAATTTTGCGATCCAGGCTTGAGCACAGCTTTTTAATCGGACACACAGTTTTCACATAGCTACGCATTTTCTCGGAATATTTTCCCATAGGAATGAATGAGGTGCAAAGGTTTTAGCACCCTTCTCATATCACAATGATACAAATACACTAGCAGCACCCCAGCAAGCACATGGGTTACCCCAGCTACCACTTAACACCAACCTGACACAACATATCAGTATCAGTGGCCATTTCAGCGGCCAATTTAGCGTAATCAGTTTACCTAATGCATGTCTTTGGATTGTGGGAGGAAACCGGAGTACCCGGAGTAAACCCATGTGAACACAGGGAGGACCCAGGCCGCTCCACCCTGGGATTGAACCCAGGACCTTTTTGCTGTGCTACCCACTTAGTCACTGTGCCGCCGGACATGCCATAGCAACCATCTGAAATATCATAGCAACTGCCTAACACCATAGCAACCACCTGGGATGCCCTAGCAACACCATAGCAACAACCTGGGACATAATTGGAACACGATGGCAACCACCTGGGACACCATACCAACCGCCTAGCAGCAGCATTGCAAATAGTTTGGACACCATAGCAACCCCCTTGGATACCATAGCAACATCATAGCAACCACGTGAGATACCATGGCAACATTATAGCAACCACCTAGGTACCACACAACAACCACTTGGGACACCATAACAACCACCTAAAAACACCATAGCACCCACCAAGCAGCCACTTAACAACACTATAGCAATCACCTGGCACACCATAGGAACACAGAGCTATCCCATGGGAAACCTGGGCAACCACCTGGCACCCACCTAGCAATCACTTAGCAACACCATAGCAACCACCTGGAATACCATAGCAGCTACATAGCAGCTACATAGAAACCACCTGGGACACAACAGCAGCCATGTAGCAACACCATAGCAAACCACTTGGGTTACCACAACAACACCATAACAAACCACTTGGGTTACCACAACAACATCATAGCAAGCACCTAGCAACACCATAGCCCCCATCTACCAAAGCTGTTGCACCTTATTAACCATGAAGCAATAGCCTAGCGACTGGAACCTCTTTAGCTGAGCAACTATTCTGTTTCCTTCAGGAAATGCACTTTTCTAATTTAGTTTTATGTTGTTTTTATTACATCCAAGGAGTGAAAATCCTTCTAAAAAGCTTCTAAAATGTGCATTACAGGTCTGTGGGAAATTAGTGCATTTAATGCTGGTGGCTGCATTGCAAAGACAGAAGTTATTTTTTTCTCCAATTGTTTCTCTGGTGTGCTGCATTGAAAAGACGCAGTACTTCTTACTCGACTTGTTTTCACTCTGCAGTGTGCCAGTTTTCTGGCACAAATAAAATCTAATTCTCAAACAGAAGCTAATCTGATTACTTTAGTGACTGCTATATCGTGGTTATGACTGGTCCAGAGCCTATCCCAGAAACACTGACACAAGGCAGACGTTTATGCTAGACTTGGCATCACACATACACTCAAAGCTCATTTGCTCACTTACACCTAAGGGCACTTAGATTATCCACTCCACCTACTGCCATGTTTTTATTATGTGGGATGAAATCCACATAGACATTTTTTGACATGTTTTGCATTTATCTTGGATAAAAATACAGTGTTTTTCATTACAATATGTTGAATTGTTGTATTAGTATTTGGTATGTTTGTCCTTTTGTTGTAATGAAAGCATGCACTCGAGCTGGCATGGACTTCATGGGTTGCAAAATCCGATGATACATGTTATCCCAGCATGATTTCAACGTATTCCAAAGGATATCTGTTAATGTTACTAAATGTGAGTCACCTGACCTAAACCCTTTAAATGCTCAGTGGGGTTTAGGTCAGGTGACTGTAGAGAAATGTCCGTGACAGTCAGCACTAATTTATCTTCTTAACATTAACAAAGTATTTTATTCAATATTTATAAGTCTAGTTAAGTTTTTAGTAATGTATCTGCATACAGTGGGGCAGAAAAGTATTAGTCAGCCACTGATTATGCAAGTTCTCCTACTTAGAAATATGAGCGAGGTCTGTAATTTTCATCATAGGTACACTTCAACTATGAGGGACAAAATCAGAAAAAAAAATCCAGGAAATCACATTGTAGGATTTTTAAAGAATTTAATTGTAAATCATGGTGGAAAATAAGTATTTGGTCACCCACAAACAAGCAAGATTTTTGGCTTTCACAGACCTGTAACTTCTTCTATAGGAAGCTTTTTTGTCCTCCACTCGTTACCTGTATTAATGGCACCTGTTTGACCTCATTATCTGTATAAAAGACACCTGTCCACAGCCTCAAACAGTCAGAATCCAAACTCAAGAGCTGTTGAAGGACACGAGGAAGAAAATTGTAGACCTGCTGTAGGCTGGGAAGAGTGAATCTACAATAGGCAAGCAGGTTGGTGTGAATAAATCAACTGTGGGAACAATTGTAAGAAAATGGAAGACATACAAGACCATTGATAATCTCCCCTGATCTTTGGTCCCACGCAAAATCTCATCCCGTGGGGTCAAAATGATCATGAGAACGGTGAGCAAAAATCCAACAACTACACGAAGGGACCTGATGAATGACCTGCAGAGAGCTGGGACCAAAGTAACAAAGGCTACCATCAGTAACACACTACGCCCGAGAGGGACTCAGATCTGGCAGTGCGCGGTTGTGTCCCCTGCTTAAAGCCAGTACATGTCCAGGCCCATCCTGAAGTTTGCCAGAGAGCATTGGATGATCCAAGAAGAGGATTGGGAGAATATCATGTGGTCAGAAATCAACCAAAATAGAAACTAGGTTTAGTTTTTTAAAACTCAACTCGTTTGTGTTTGGGAGGAAAGAAGAATGCTGAGTGTGCATCCCAAGAACACCATACCTACTGTGAAGCATGGGAGTGGAAACATGCATGTTTCTGCAAAGGGGACAGGGCGACTGATCCGTGTTAAGGGAAGAATGAACGGGGCCATGTATCATGAGATTTTAAGCCAAAACCTCTTTCCATCAGTGAGAGCATTGAAGATGGAACATGGCTGGGTCTTCCAGCATGACAATGATCCCAAACACATCGCTTGAGCAACGAAGGAGTGGCTCTGTAAAAAGGATTTCAAGGTCCTGGAGTGGCCTAGCCAGTCTCCAGTCCTCAACCCCATAGAAAATGTGTGGAGGGAGTTGAAAGCCCGTGTTGCCCCAAAACATCACTGCTCTAGAGGAGATCTGCATGGTGGAATGGGCCAAAATACCAGCTACAGTGTGTGCAAACCTAGTAAAGACTTACAGGAAACGTTTGATATCTGTCATTGTCAACAAAGGCTATGTTACAAAGTACTGAGTTGAACTTTTGTTATTGACCAAATACTTATTTTCCACCATAATTTACAATTAAATTCTTAAAAAAATCCTACAATGTGATTTCCTGGATTTTTTTCTGATTTTGTCTCTCAGAGTTGAAGTGTACCTATGATGAAAATTACAGACCTCTTTCATCTTTCTAAGTAGGAGAACTTGCACAATCAGTGGCTGACTAAATACTTTTTTGCCCCACTGTATATGATCAGATTTTTCTTACACATCATCTGATTTAATGCAAACATGGCTAAAATTTTGAACTCTTCACATACGGAGGTCTTGTAGAATAATGTGATACTATATAACCTATGTTTCTTAAATTGTATTAAATATTAATAATGGATCTGAAAACCAAAAATGCTTGTCATATGATCACAGCAGTATGCTTCTATTAGGAATGTTACAAGCTTATCGATGCAGACACATGATATCAAGGCTTCCCTCCCCCACTGCTTTCATGTGAGTGGGAACCTAAATGCTTTACTGCACATATTGTAATTTATGGGGGCTTGAAGTCTGCCAGCTTTTTGCTCATACTTGGAACAGGCACTATACAAATCTGAAGGAAGTACTCAGTCCTGACCATAACATTCTAGTAAGCATCTGATATGCAATTCAGTGGTGGTCTGATGCGCTCCAGCTGCGTAATGTGTTTGTGCCATGCCTTTTGTGTAGAAGCATCAAGTGGAGCCCATGTTTTTTTTCTTCACAGGCAGCCATTCCCATTATTGATTTACCCACGTCTGGACTCCAGGATCGGTTTTATAGCCAATCACCTGCAGGCCTGTCGCATCCATCGTAGTCATGGCTGTAAATTAGTCCCTTGTGTGCCTGCAGTTGCATGTGAGTCTGTGTTCTCAAGCCAAGGCGCATACTCTATACGTGCGAGCTACTAATCATGATCACAATGCAAGGTCATAGTAGAAGCATGGGCACATGACTGGACTTATGAAGGAGGATGAGAGATGGAGCAAAGCTAGCAGAACAACACAGCGTATTCATATCCATCGCTGTATTTATAGCAGGCCTGCAGGGAGTGGGAAGGTGGAGGCGTGGCTTGAGTTATGACACCCTCTCACCCCTGAAAAAGCTACAGACAGGGATTGGAGGAGTGTCTGAACGCGGAGAGAGAGAGCAAGGGGGGGGGGGGGGGCGGGTGCTGTTTTCCTGTGTGCATGTGTGTAGCAGAGAGTGTGGAGGGGTACTTTGAATGTGCACCTCAGTGAGTGAGTGAGTGAGTGAGTCAGAGAGCGAGTGAGGGAGGAGAGAGAACAGACTGTGTTGAATGTGTCACTAGGAGAAAAATCAAATTGGTCCATGAAATCTGTGTGACTCAAACACAGCGTTCTCTGTGTCCGAAGGAGAAGGAGGGAGGTGGATAGGAAGAAAGAGAGGGGACGAGAGAGGGAGGAAGAGACAGAAGTCTAAAGAGAATGAGGTAAGGCTTTGGTGTTTATTATTGATGCGTCTAAATAGTGCGTGCTCTTAGTGTGCCAGGCTGTGTGCTATGCTCATGCCTGCAGCATAACTGTCTGTCTGCATGTTTGTACGTGTGTGAGAGAGAGACACTGACAGTGTTTATGAGCAGGGTGTTCTCTCATTCCATATATATCTCCCACTGAATGAGTTTCTGTGTGGGTATTTATGTACCGGTAGATACACACAATGAACAGCTCTGAGCAGCTCAGATGGCTACAATCCACAACTCTCTCTCTCTCTCACACACCACACACACACACACACACAACACACACACACACACACACACATATATATATATATATATATATATATATATATATATATATAACATATTTATGTATATGTATGTTGATATATTTAGATTTTATATACATACACAACACCAAGTAGCAAAATACGTGACAGTTCTAACACCAACAACGGTTAAAAACGGTTAAATGCTGTGAGCCAGCTTCCTGTTTCACTATGTCTCAGAATTGATCTATAACCGACAAAAAATCCTCCCTCCTAATCTCCATCAGGCCTTTCATCATCTGAACGCAGATGACCCCTCAGCAGATGAGGTTAAAGGATCATGCTCAAGTGCCCAGTAGTGGCTCTTCGTTCAGTCACTTAGAACCTTAACCAGTAAGCTTATATTTCTCATTATCTCCTTAGTGTCTGTTTCTTTCTTTTTTACACAACTGCAGGCTAACATTTACGGTACATGTTCAGTGTTACATCTTTATCCAGACCGACTTCCAACTGAGCTGAGCAGGTAGAGATGAAGGGTCTTGCTCAAGGGAACAACAGATATGATTAGTGCTCCAGAGCCCTGACCAGCGCTGTCCTCTAAAGCTGTCCCTATAACCATGAGATGATAATATGATATATATGCACAAATGTCATATCAGTTAAAGTGTGGTTTATATTTGGCTTATTTATGATCCCAAATTGTACAACAACAACAAAAAAATGCAGTGTGTCACAGCCTTACATTAATTTTGATTTGTATCTCATTACTGATAGTATGAACCCAAGATAGTTCCATTCCTACACTTCAGGCCTGCAACACCTAACAAAAAAATGGGATGGGGCAATGTAGGGCTAGTAATGAGGTAAAAAAAAACAAAAACTAAATAATGATGTGATTTCATGATGGAGTGTCAGCAGGTGAATTTAATATTGATTTGGCTGAGTCTCTGAGGAGCAAAGGTGGACAGAGGAGCTCCAGTTTGTCAACAAATGACTGAGAAAATTATTGAAATGGTCAAAAACAGTGTTTCTCAAAAAAGAGTAGAAGGGATTTTCATATTTCATTGTTTGGCTTGTTTTCATTGTCTTGTTGAAAATTGCACATCCGTGGAAAAGATGTCGTCTTGAAGTCAACGTGTGTTGCTCTAAAATCTCAGTAGTTTTTTGCATTAAAGCTACCATCACAGAAGTATAAATTGCCTAGGACACTGACACAACCCCATACCATGACAGACCCTGGCTTTTGGACCTGGCTTTTGCTGATAACAGTCTAGATGATCCTTTTCGTCACTGGTCTGGAGCACATGGCGTCCATGTACTGATTCGGATTCTGAATACTGATTCGTCTGGCTGCAATACATGTTTTCACTGTGTTATGGTCCATCCTAGATGCCTATGATGTCTCCGAGCCCAGAGAGGTTGATGTTGCTTCTGGACATGGTTAACATAAGGCTTTCTTTTTGCAGAGTAATGCTTTAAGCAGCATTTGTGAGTGCAACTCATTATTGTAGTGTTTGAACAAGGTTTTCTAAAGGCTTGTGCCTTTTCTCTGTAAGCACTGAAATTCCCCCTGATTCCTTGAATCATTTAATGTTATATGGATGTTTATTAACAAATGAAATGAAGTTCACCAGACAAAACATAAAATATCATATGGTACATACTGTCTGCACTCACAAACTTAAGCGAACTGCCGTTGGGGCACCAGTTCATTGCAAAATCATGACCATTAATATGAATCCGATCGCCTGTAAGTGCCTCCAGTTAACTGGAAATGGTATCCACAAGATTTCAGATACAGATTCAGCCATTAAAACATTAGTAAAGGTTGGGCACTGATGTTGTGCGATAAACTGTTGTGTGATCATTGCTGTTGTCACAAAATTGAAAACACACAATTGTCAGGAATGTCAGTGTCGGCTGCTATCTTTTCCCCTCAGTGGAACTAATCCATGAAAATAGCCACATTCGTCCTCCGCATAGGCATTTGGTAGGTACTGTTCTCCTGGTATCCGCCAAACCCAGCCTAATTGTTAGACTGCCAGATGGCCAGATGTTGATGTGTGATTCATCACTCTGGAGAATGCGTCCAATGCTCCCAGATCCACTGGTGGTGTGTTTCACACCACTGCAGTCAATGCTTGGTAATGTACATGGTGATCTGGTGCGATGGTGAGCTTGTGTACGGTCCATAACTGATAGTCGGGATACTTCTTGGGCTGATGTTGCCACAAGAGGCAGTTTGGAAATCAGTAGCGAGTGCTAAGTACAAATGATTTTATGCTGTGGTATTCAGTGATATTCCTTCTTCTTCCTCAAGATGAGGTCTTTCATTCTTGCTGTCTCTCTCTGGCAGTGTGTGGTCTGATTTATGGATTTAAAGTAATTATTGCATTTGAAGGAGAAGTAGATGGACAGCATCAGACAAAATGGAGAGATATGGTATAAAACAATGCGGGCTGTGGTACAATAAAGTCATGTGATGCTCCTTTATGGAGATGATACTTGGGAGAATTGTTGCAGCTAATTGTTAGGGCGATGGTACTCAACCTTTTTTCCCCCCGGAGTCCAAGATAATATATGAGACCCTGGAACACAGGCTGTGATATTTCACCTCTTGTTCGCTTTTTTTGCTCATTTTCATTAACAGAAACAGCTGGTGCCTTCATTACCATAAAACTGACTACTTGAAGGCAAGTCAGTGTCTGTAAGGAGAATACTGCTGAGGAATAAACGTATTTTATTATTTTGCTGAGTATAATATAGCTACAGTGTAGCATGTTTTACATCCAGACATCCAGAGCGATTTACAGTTGATACAGTTTTACAGTGTATAAGCTGAGCAATCGTAGGTTAAGGTTCTTGCTCAAGGGCCCAGCTGTGGCAGCTTTACAGCTCATGATCCGTAGTCCAGTACCTTAACCACTGTGCCACCATAGTTAATTACAATTCTTCAGTCCAAATTAAATGAATAATAATACTGTTATAGTCATTTTACAAGTACAACAGGATTCAAGGTGCAGTTTCCTAATTGTATTTCTTTTTTTTATTTATTTGTGTATTTATTTACACATTTCTTACCTGCAACTATCCCGGCCTGGGTTATGGCAGAGTTCGGGGCCTAATCTGGATTTCATGGGGCTCTGAACAGAACGTACCCTGAACAGGGTGCCACATCTATTTCAGGTTTGGTGTAGGTCACCATAGCAGTGTAGGAGGATGACCCCCACCATCTGTCTTCCCGTCCCTCAGACATAGCCAGTGATGCCCGACCCAGCCAGAAGGCATCGACGAGACATGAATCCAGGTCATATGGTTATGCTTTCTGCTTCTTATGCTTTGCACTGCACTTTTAAATTATATGTATTTTAAAGTGCATGCAGTGCTTAATGTTATTTTCATCAAAACCTACAGTGAGAATAGGACTAATCAAATAATGTTCTTCAGTATATGTTAGCACCTCCCTAGAAACCTGCTGGGGCAGCTTAGTGGGTCATAGTCTCGTGAATGCAAATTGTGCATTGCATCACTTTGAAGACAGTCAGTGGACTTAAATGAATCATAACTGTAAGATAAGAAGCCTCATGACCAGCATAATTGGCTTAGCTCGCTGGGTGGGTGAGAATTCAGTCTCGCTTGACAGTCAAGAGTGACAATAGGTAATTATGAAGCCTGTGAGTTAATGTACACAGTAGAAAGAATTTAGCATTCTCCACTAAAACTGTCTTACCATCTTAGTGACTTTGTCACCAGATCTGGCAACATTTACGTCAACTTTAGCAGCTTAAATTAAAAACAAGAGCATAGCTACAAATCCAGCGACTGTCCTAGCAGATGTTATCATCTTTCCAGCTCTCGATGCAACTGTCCAGCTCCTCATTGCAGCTTCTGGTTATATTAGTTGAGAGAGCAGTTTAGGTAGACTCACTACAGATTTGTGGCGTTTAATGCCTGTATTATGTTCTGTGTAACCGGACGTTAAGCGAAATGCTGAAAACACGAGTGCAACGCTACCATCTACACAACATCCCTAATGCCACCACACCTGAAGCCTCAACTGTTATACACATGTTAAATATTTTTTTGATTTATGGAAATTCACAATAATTATAGAAAATACAATAATGTACTGTTATGACTCTTGTGTAGGTGAAAGCTGTAGCATTTAAGAGATATTTTTGTTTGACAGATGCCAAAATGCATTGATAGACAGTATTACAAACAATATGGAAGATCAGGCAGATGAAACAGTCTCAAACAAATAAGTACTACTGACAATAGGACAGGCACATAACGCCATTTACAGCTTGTTACAAATAAGTAGAGGAAAGTCATGAATACAATGACAATTAACTTGCACAACAAAGTTTCTAAACACATCAGCTGAGTTAACATGAGCTAAAGAGCAAACGAGGACATGACTGGTGATGCCACTTTTGGATCCTTGAGCAAGGCCATTAACCCCCAATTGCTTGGATTGTAACAGTTGTAAGTAGCTGTGGATATGGGGGGCTGTTAAATGCGTAGATGTGGAATGTTTGTTGGTGTGGTAAGATGGTGAGCTTTTGAGTGAATGACAGACTTCTGCTCTTTAACTCCCACCACTTATTATGGATCTGCAGCACTGATTTGATGTTGAGGTGCTCAGGTCTAAAGACAGATTTCCCTATTATAGTTTATTATTGAGCCCTCAGCCCTTAAGGTGAATGGACATTGAACTGCGCATACCTCTACTCTACCTGTAAGTTACTGGTCAGCTTGTCGTGCATCATTAAAGCTTAAAGATATTTCTTCCAAATTTGTATCCTTCATGCCTATTTCCAGTTACTCGCTACAGTTTTGGCCACAAATGATAGTGTTTTGTTAATAGTTGGGTTTTGATTTGGTTTTATAAATGTGTGCAAAGTTATTTTGCGGTGCCAAATGATTATTTGCTACTATCTCCTAATAACAGTGGGCAACAGTGCTCCAAACGAGCATAGATTTGAAAAGATTTGGTGATTAACCTTTGGTGGTAACATTTATTCTGTCAGATTATTATTATTATTATTATTATTATTATTATTATTATTATTAGTTACCCTTATATAGTGCCTTTCTCAAACCCAAGGATGCTTTACTATCAGGACTCAGCTTTTAGATCCAATCAACAGACTCACCAGTGAGAAGCTAGTAAACTAGCACCTGTCATGTGTGACAAGGAGACTCATGGGGTAGAATTTCGCTTCAACAAATTTGAGACAAAACTAGAAAATCAGACTGCTTATTTCATAACCCTGCAACATACAATATCACACGGTTTATTTTTTAATTTATCAGGCTTTCCCTTTTATTACTGCAAAATCTCTTCAGGTACAAGCACTAACATTATGGTTATTCATTCAATTTCTGATAATAAATAACTTGCATAGGGCACTTGCACTCATCTGAAGCAGGTTATTTACTTATTATTTACTTGCCGAGGACTGAAGATCCTGAAGTGACTCTGTGTACCGGACTAAATAATGCTGATATGCATATTTTTACTTTATTTTTATTGTAACTGTTACAATAATATTTATTTGACTAGCTAAAATAGTTTCATTCTTACATCTATCATCTACGCCACCCAAAGACAATGTTTTTTTTTTTTTTTTGGGTACTGGTCCTCTCAAGGTTTCTTTCTCATAACGCTTAGGGAGTTTTTCTTTGCCACTGTTGCACTAGGCTTGCTCAATTTGGGATTGGCCCTAGATATTAAAACATAATCTAAAATTATAAATTTACTTTGAGACAATGCTCCATTGTAAAATTGCTATATAAATAAATCTGACTTGACTTGATTTCAATGCTTACATGTTGTAACTTTGATCAGTGCAGTATAAGCCAATACTGTATTGCTGTAATTGTGTGTGCAAATAATGATGTGGCGGTCTCAGTGGTTAAGTGGCCCTATACAACTTATCAAGTGGTTGCAAGTTCAAACCTTGTCTCGGTCACTGTTGGGTCCTTGAGAAAGACTCTTAACCACCAATTGTATGTTGCTCTGGATGTGGGGTTCTGTTAAATGCTGTAAATCTGTGAGTAAAAAATTTGTCACCTTGTGTGTTTAAGGGGGTAGTATGCTAATGGTATTGCACAAGGGTTCTCCATAGGGAACTACATACCATGAACTTATGGAGCAGAGTGGCACGCAAGAGGCCATTGCTCACTTCTGCTCTGAAAGTTCCCTGGTTTCCCTGGTCAGTGGACAAATAGAACTGTTCATGATTGGAAGCATGTTATCTGGTCAGATTAATCTAATTTCTGCCTGTATGTGAATGACGCTAGGTGTCGTGTTCATCAAAGACCTGAGGAAGCCTTCAGTGTGCAAGGTGTGGTTCAAGCTGGAGGAGGTTCTGTGATGTTCTCGGGATGTTTTAATTACACAGAAATGGGTGCTTTGCTTGAGGTGGCAGTAAAGTTGAACCACAGTTCCTACATTGACATACTGGGGTTAGGGATAAGGGTCAGGGATAGGGTCATTCCTATCCCTTTATTCCAAGATGACAAATTCTCGCATTCACAGGGATGCAACTGTGACTGATTGGCATGATGAATATTCAGGTACAGTCACACATCTGGACTGGCCTCTTCAAAATGAACTGCACTATTCTTTGACACAATAATGGCTGAACATTGATGTCAACATCTGGATGCCTACATCCAGAAACTTGTTCAGTTCATGCCAAATGGAATCACAGCTGATATTCATGCTCGTGGAGGTGTTACTCACTATTGGGTACATTTCAGTCACAGGTGACTTATTTTCGGTCCGGTGAACTTACTAAGTCTCAAAAATCAGTTTAAGTTCCAAGGAAGATGCAGACAGTGGTGAGTAATGGAATAAGAAATGTATGCATAACACTTTCTCAATTCTTGGAAGTGCTCTCTTATCTCTACTACATACCATGTACGGTCATTTAGACACGGTTGTCTGTACTGAGAAACTAACTGAAAAACCCATTTACTCAAACACTGTTATAGTGGAAGTCTAACAGAATATTATCATTGTGGTACATATTTGGGTAATAATGTTTGGCACACATTGGGCGCATCAATAAATTGCAAGCAGGTTCAGATAAAGTGTTTTTAAATGCACCAAATCACAAGCACTGTCCTAACATCCCATTCTACTTACATTTTTCATGTATTTATCTTCCATGTGAAGTGTGTTTTAGTATAAACTGCATTAATCATTTCACTTGGTCTGACGTTTTTGGATTTCCAGCCATTGTGCTGAAGTAGTCATGGATTCTTTCTGATATGATCACAATGCTGCATGAGATGCATTTTATACAGCCCTGAAAACATAATACCTTGAATTGCACGGGAGATATTCAAATCTCAGTTGAATAAATTTAAGATGGGTGGCACACTGATGCAAGTGGTTAGCACGGTTGCCTTACAGCTCCAGAGACCCCTGGTTCGATCCCGTAATTGGACTCCACCTGTGTCGAGTTTGCATGTAGTCCCCATGTCTGCATGGGTTTACTCCGAGTACTCTGGTTTCCTCCCAGATTCCAAAGACATGCATTAGATTAACTGGTCACTCTAAATTTGGCCTGGCTAGTATCGATGTTACCTTGCTTCTTTTGTGTATAGCCATCGATACTTAACAACAGACATTAACTAAACAAACAAGCAAAGCAACACAAATAAAGTTGAGAATTGACTTAATGGTGGCTACAGATGAGCTTATATAGATTTTAAATATGTAATTGCATAATAATAATGAATAAATTACTTATACATTTATACAGAAATCATAGGCTGTTGTGGTAATGACAGTAATGTTGGGAATGATAATATGACAAAAATATGTTATATAAGTTGTATATCTATAAACAAAAATAATGCTTCCTGTGGTTTTTTATTTATTATGACGAATTGATCACTTGTGTTCATTTATCGGAGCAGAGATATTTAAAGTCTGGATTGGTACATTTTAAAGTAGCACAGCACTGATGTTTAAAACATTTAAAAATGGAAATCATTTTGGTGCATACATTGTTTGGCCCTAAAATTGATGATATTGTTAATACCTAAGCTATTTATTTTGCAATAAAACATTTCTAACTTGAATTTATAACCTGTAGATGTGCAAGTTCTCCAACTGAAGAATCACCCTTATGCAAAAACAGAAGGAATTCACCAATTCTCAAAGGCAAAGATAATTGCAGGGAAGCATCAAAATGATGTCTGTCAGATGCAGCAGGTAGAGATTGGGTTGAAAAATGCTGGAGAATTTCTTCAAAGATTAATTATTACTTTTGAATATGTTGTTTTTTTTCTTTCATAGTACAGTATGTCTGATTAGGACAATTCTTGTTTTCTTGAGGACATACAGTACCTCAGATTCCATTTGGATTCTGCTGGTAAAAGTAAACAGTATGTTGACTTGGCTGGTACAGCTGGTTTCTGATGTGTACAGTGCTGATTTTTACAGTGGTGTGAGGATGTTGCTGTGGTGCGAGTGTGAACGTGTTGCATTAATGCTGCGCAAAGCTAAAAGCACTCTTCAGTGTTTTAACATGGTTTCTGATCTTTTTCATAAGCAAACCATTGTGTTTTTTCATATTAAGTGTTGCAGAATGTCAGCTATCACTATTGTTTTTAATAGTGCCATATTTGGTAGAGTTATGTATCAGTGTCATTGCGGTTTAAGTGAAGTCCTAGAGGGGTTTGCAGGGTTGAAAGAATGACTCTTATTTTGAGAATGATGTGCAATGTTCTGCCCTGAAATATTATAAGCTAGTAATCTATCTAAACGGTTCACAAATATATGTATACAGCTACGTGATCAGCATAGAGAAACACTGGGTGTAGAGTGGGTACTGAAGAGCTCAGGGACTCCAGCTCCATTTGGCTGTTTTAATGGTCTGGGTTGGGCTTCTTTTGTTCTACTGATGGTATATCTCAGTGGTACAATAAACAGTACCTTGGAGCTCATTTGGAATGCTAATTGGGAGAACGCCTTATCACCCAGCATCATTGATCTTATGACCAAAAGCAAGTCAGTCCCTGTAGTAATGTGTGTGTGTGTGTGTGTGTGTGTGTGTGTGTGTGTGTGTGTGTGTGTGTGTGTGTGTGTTCGCCTGTGCGTATGCCCACGTGTGTGTGAGTGCATGAGCTTGTGAGAGAGGAAGAAATCAGGTCCTCTGCATAGAGAGATAAGCCCCAGTGCTCAGGCTCATCCGTGGCCCACTGGGAGCGTAAAACAGGATTGATCCCATGGTTTCCCTGCAGCTCCCTAACTCAATAGAACAGCCAGATGAAGTTTAGTAAAGTGTGTGTCTGTTTCTACACACACACTACACATTATATTACTCTATTTAGAGTAAGTATGAATGTATTACTCAAAACTTGGAAATGGGTATGTAATTAAATGAATGGACATTTCATATAATTTTTATAGACTTGTAAGCTATTTGTCGCAGGTAGAAGTGTGTGTGTGTGTGTGTGTGTGTGTGTGTGTGTGTGTGTGTGTGTGGCTTGGCGTAGGACACTTTAGGGGACAAATATCTGAGTATACCAGCACATTGGGGCTTGACAATCAGCAACAAAAATGCTGTCTCTGACTGACACACTGTACAGAAACTGTAACTTTCTTTTGAAAACCAAAAGAGTCAAAACATTTGCGTTAGGTTATTAGGGTTAGGTGTAGCATTAATTAGCTACAGTAATGATTATGTCATGGTAAAACATATGTGTGTGTGTGTGTGTGTGCAAATATGTGTACAGACTTGTAAACTATTTCTGAAGGGTAACTTTCTACAGTGGGATCCTCTGCATGAAGACAAGGGAGTCTACCTGTGGAAGTCCATCAATGTACATTTACAAACGTACATTTACGAACACACACACACACACATTCAGGTTTTTCTTTGCACATTTTCAAAATTCGCAAAAACTTGGTGAATGGAAAACCCACTATTGACTCTCTTGGAGCTGACAATGCAAACAGGAGACAACACCTTTGATGTTCTCTTCACCAAAAAACCTGCTACGTCCAATCTCACAGTAACTCCTCTCCACTACTTCTTGTTACCACTTACAGTCCTTCCACTACAGTGACAATCAGAAGAAACTCGACCACTCTGTTTCGTTCTTTGTTCTCGTCACATCTCACATCTTTGCCATCTTCAGACTCTTTCTCAGCATTTCCTGCTGAGACTGCCACTGCTACTCTCAGCAAACCCTCTCAAATTCTCTGTTTTCTCATTTTCATGGCAGCAAAAGTGTCAAACAGTCCCTGGCTAGCTGACTTTATGCAATTTCATAGATCCACCCTTCACAGTGCTGAGCAAAATTGGAGAACAACTCACCAACACACTTGGCTAAGTACTGAGTGCTGCTTGCCTATCACTTCTTCTGCCAAAACAGCTTTCTTTCACTTCAGAACCAAATGGATGCATCTCAAATCCAAGCAAATTATCTACCTTTTCTTCATTTCTCAGCTCTCCTCCTACCCCAACTACAGCCAATCTATCATTTGAGTATTTCATGACCCATTTTGCACAAAAGGTGACCAACATTCAACATCCTTCTGCAATCCCGCCAAGGTGCTCAAACCCATGCTCATCGCTGAATTTTCTTAACATTCAAACCACATACTGAGGATGATGTGGTGACTCTAATGATTACAAGTCATCCGATGACCTGCCCACTGTTTTCGGCACCATCCACACTTCTCTGGGAAATTGCCAGTAGCCTTGAACTATATACCACAACACTGATTAACACGTCACTGGCATCTGGCCTGTTTCCTTCTGTCTTCAAGTTGGCTTGAGGCACACCTCTACTGAAGAAGCCACCACTCAACCCATCTGATATGTCCAATTTTTCCAAACTCAATTTTTCTAAACACATTAAATCACCAGATCTTGCAGATTTATGCTGAACAACATAAAAAGAATACTTTCTTCTCTGACCAGAGAAGCTCATATAGGTACTTTTATTTCCAAACTTGATTACTGCAATGTTTTACTTGCTTGTCTGCCTTCATGTTCCATTGCTAAACTACAGAGCATTCAGAATGCTGATGCCCGTCTGTTTCACAAAGTATTTTTTCGTAGATTTTTAAGATCTCCACATTGCTGCATGCTTTAAATTTTAGGTGCTCCACATTACTGCATCCTTTGATTCAGAACTACACACCTGCATGCCAACTCAGGTCTTCAGCTTCAGGGCACGTCAGTGTTGCAGTGTCCTGGCTCTTCATTAGTTTAGTGAGTTTCCTACCCCAGTCAAAATGACCCAGTGTCCTTCTGCAGAAGGATTCAAACAATACCTATCATAATGCACTGGATGAGTTGCGATAAAGATCCTCTGCACTTATGTTGTACCCTCTCTTTGTATGTGTTTTTTGCCAACTTATTCTCAAGCTCTTAGTATTTGTTATTATATGTGCCTTTAGCATCAAACTGAGAACTTGCTTGTTAGTCTCTGAGCAATAGTTTCTAATCTGGCTGGTAATCAATACTTATAGATCATCTAGCGCTTGTATCGTGTTCATACTATACATCTGTTTGTTAGTTGCTCTGCATAAGAGTATCTGCCAAAGGACTAAATGTAAATATAAATTTGTGCACTTTTATTGACCATTGTGGAAAAGGTACAGGCCACAATCAGATGCCTTTGTCACTTGAGTGCCTAGCACGTTCAGTCTGTGTATAGGCACCAGGTTGATAAAAATGTAATAATTATATTGTCATAAAGATCCATGGAAGTGAGTCTTATTATCTTACAGTCAGGCATGGTCAGAGCAAATGTAGATTGAAAGTATGGAAACTACTGTAGAAATCATATTTTCTTGATATTCTGAATGAAAGGACATAGTTAACCTTTTACTCCACTTTTTCATGATTGGCATTGTAGGGTTCTGGAGACTATCCCCACAGAACACAGGGTGAAAGTATTCCCTAGTGGGCACATGCCAGATGTTATCTTTTTTTCCGTAATTTGTTTGAAAAGTATGGATTAAATCGTGTTCTATTTAATTTTGTTCCCCTTTCACATAAGATTTAGTCTACTTTCCCCAGTAACTATCTTTTTCTTTAATTTATGCTGATTAGTCCAATTTCAGAGTGCCATAAAGGAAGTACTTCTACAAACCTAGTTGTTCATCAAGCTACAGTAATGCAAATTGCATAAACCACACTGAGCACTTAATAAGTGAATCCAAGGGTAACAGCAATAGACTGCAGAAATCTCAAGAAGATGCTATATTCTCTGATCATTAAAATGTGTTAATGGAAGGCTACTAAAGAGACGTGTTTAGAAAGATGATTGAGATCCCACCACAGTTCTTGGAGTCCTATAGGCAGGAATTACAGGCATTAATGCAGAAATCCAAGTATCCACGTTTGAGTCACAAGAGTCGCATTCCAACTGTGAAGGATGTTTGAGGGATTGTGATGGTCTATGGCTACTTGTTTGCCATATGTGTTTTAGAATGGACAGGAAAGATTGCCTTATCACAGTTGGTGGTGATGGTGTTTGATAGTCAAAATTATTTCATTTCACTTTTTGTAGAAGTATTTGGATTTATTTTACATGTCCATATTCATGCTCTATTCTGTTCTTGTCTGCTGTTTAAGTACCATTTTGGTCTTTACCAAATTTGGTCACTACATTTAGCCAAAGCCAAGCCTGCACAAGGCAGGAGAACATTACCCAGAGCATCACACTCCCTCCACAAGCTAGTCTTCCCACAGTGCATCCTGGTTCTATCACTTCCCCAGGCAAACAGTGTACACACCTGGTCATCCATCTGATATAAAAGAGAACAGGATTCATCGGACTAGGTGACCTCCTTCCATTTGTCCAAAGTCCAGTTTCATCGCTTATGTGCCCGTTGTAGGTACTTTCAATGGCTGGCGGGGGTAAGCATGGTTCACACTCTGAGCAGTCCCGTGGCTATGCAGCACCATGCTCAGCAGGGTGTGATGCAGGGTATGTTGAGACATGTTCCTCCTGAACCAGCACAAAATGTTTCTGTGACTTTTACCAAAGTATTCTTTCTGTCAGTTCAGACCTGACAGAATAGTCTTCTTTGCCCTTGTGCATCGATTATCATCTAATGCATCCCATGTTGTTGTTAGTTGTTATTCAGTATTTGAGGGCTTGTGTTTTGGATCTTATACAGTGGTACCTCTGTTCTTGTCAATAATTTGTTCCAGAGAGCTTGTCAAGAATGGAAAACGAGTACAGAGCAAATTTTTCAAATATGGAATAATTTAAATTTAATTAGTCCATCCCAGACCCCCAGAAAATCCACACTGTATACGACGTTATATACATTAATGGAGTTGAATTGCACAGGTGTTTCCTGATTTACGACGAGTATATGTTCCGACAAATCCATCATAAGTTAAATGTATCATGAAATGAGGAATTTAACAACTGTTTTGTAGAGCTGTCTATATTGTGTAACAGCGGACGCTATGTTAATTAATGATAAGTCAGTTAATGTTTATAACACTTATTGGTCAAGATCATTAACACAAAGCTTATTTTATTGTTATTTATTGTGTTGAAAAGTAATGGATGGAAAGTGAAATGTAATAGCATCATTGCTTTTACTCCATTGGTGAACTCAGGGTGCTGGCATAGCTGCTAATGCTAACTGCAGCCTGTGTTCTGGAGTATTCAGTTGCTGTTTTGCTTTTGGTTGACTCTTAAAATAACCTTTTTAGGACCCATGGGGACTTGTTTGCACTAAGAATACAGTACTGTAGATGTAAAAATAAATACAAACATGATAAACACAGCAGAGATCTTCATTGAGGAAGGGCTGTTGTGAACCTGAGTCACTGTGTACTGAAGCATGAATCATGAATTGTGAATCGAGTTTCGGCTGAAACAAGTCACGCTGCTTGACTCATACAAGTTTAAGCATGTGCGCCGAGTACCGAGCAAATAACTAGAACTGAGACAAATTTTTCTAGACAAAATGCGTTGAGAACCGAATTTGACGAGTTTTTAGGTGGTTGAGAACCGAGGTACCAATGTATATGTATTATAGGCTCATGCACCAACATTTTGGGGGCATTTTTTCCCTTGAAAAATGTCACCCTCCACCCCACTCCACGCAAACAACTTCACTCATCAAACTCCACCCACCAATGCCCATTTCCACTGCCTATACCCTGATGGCATTCATAATCACAGTTACCTTGTCAGTTGTCAGATGTTGAACACATGATTAAACTAGATGATTCCAGATACTACAGGAGTCGTTTCTTTCAAATGTATCTCTTAAAATACATCTCAGGATTAAAAACCCATGGGAAGTTGAATATTCTGGGTTTATTCACATAACTGGGGATACTACACTTGCTATAACAATATTTCAATTATAACATACATTACACAGGCAAAGTTAACAACATGCATTAGAGATTGCATACATGAAACATTTGGAAGCTTTATTACATGTCAAACAAGATAACACTAACTGTTAATGATAAAAAGCTGGCTCATAGATGTGCTAGTACTTGAAGCCCGGTGGTAAGTATTCATTATGATAATTTATATAAATCTGATCAAATATAATGTTGTTTTTATGGTGATGGCACAAATGTAATCAGGGAAGTCTTAATGACGTGTAACATATTAATCGAATTACCTATTGAACATCATGGTGATGCGTTTATCTGCGAGTGGATTTGAGGTGAAATTCAACTCAGTTCAATTTGTATAGCATTGTTTACAATAGACGCCCAAATACAGATCCCAAATGAACAAGCCAGGGTAAAAATATTAATAGGATGCATCAAGAAGGTGTCCAAGAGCAATGAAACACTTAGCTAATCTAATCCACTAAATGGCTTTGTCGATTCTGAGCTGTGCCATGCCAAAATGGATTTTTGAATGTGACTTGTGCAGATTTCATGACTGCATTCAAGATGCAGACCTTTTGCCCAAGCTGGTAAACTAATGAATTTACTCACGACCTCCAAATTATAGACAAATAACAAGGGTGCATGGGCTTACATGATCTCTGAACTTTGACTTTTTGCATGCGTTGGATCTTCCAAATGGAGTGGGTGGCAAGAAATACTCTAGTGTGTACTGAAGTGGCCTTAGTCACGCACTTAGTCATGCTAGCGCTCTCTCTCTCTCTCTCTCTCTCTCTCATTTGCTTTCTCTTCATAGGATCTGCTTAGCCCTCTCCATACATCAAAGTCTGAAAGCATTTGAGCCTACCTCAGCACTGTAAAATGCAAGCCGATTTTTAAAAACTGCAGCCTTCTTGTGAAATTCCGAAAGATTAAAAAGATTTGCTTTTAGGTTACTGAGGTTAGTGTTAGACATACATGTAGCATTAATTATTAATTAGCTACATTTATACTATGGAAATGGACTGTGGTAGCATAGTAGTTAAGGTACTGGACTCTGGATCAGAAGTTCCAGGGTCCAAATCCCACCTCTGCCAAGCTGCCACTGTTGGGTCTTTGAGCCCTTAACCCACAATTGCTTGGATTATAAGATTGTATCAATTGTAAGTCGCTCTGGACAAGGGTGTCTGCTAAATGCTGTAAATGTAATGTAAATGAAAGCCCTGACAAGCACTAAACCCTAAACACTAAATAAACTCTCAATTGCTTGAATTGTGTGTTGCAAGACTATCAGTTCTAAGTTGCTCTGGATAAGGGCGTCTGCTAAATGCAAGTGTGTGTGTGTGTGTGTGTGTCTGTGTCTGTGTGTCTGTGTGATGAGTCAAGTCTTCTCAACCTCTCTCCAACTTGTACTGAATGAGTCAAATTGTAGAGAACTACGTTATTTTTAATATTTTATTCTCAGACCAGCTTTTTATTGGAATGCTGAAATGTCATTTTAAATAAAACTTTACATCTACCATGTAAACAACAATGAAGAAAACTTGCTGAGGTTGTGTACTTTAGCTTTCATATTTGCACCTTTGCCCCATGCCTCCAATTAAAGCTGACACTGTCATAATTATTTTCAATCCAGTCTTCAAGAGTGCAGAGTAAACATAAAAACATATGATTTCCCATTACATGTGAAGTGCTGTGGAAGGGGAATTCAGAAGAAGTGATATATATTGCAGTGGTGAAACCTGACTATCAGAACTAAGCCTTCAGTCTGGGACATAAATGCTAAAATAAATAACTAAATGTAATGCATGTCTGAGGACTTGAATTTAAAATAGCCAATGCCTGATAAATGTAGCCATTGGTTTTGCTTTTTTTAAATTGTACATTCACAGTAACATACTGACATCTGGAATCTCAACCCTTGCTATTCTATCACCAAGAACGGAAATAACATAAGCATTGTATTAATTGGAATCAAAAACACGAGCCGAACAAATTAATAACTTATTAACAGTTATAAAGAACAAACAAACCATTCCGGTCATTCACTTTTTTCTTTAATCAGCGTCAACATGTTTCAGTATTTATTTATTCAGTATTACTGTACATTGTTAATATACATAACACCTAATGCCTAAAGCTAAATCACTCACCAAGATGATCTGAATGGTTGCATAAACACAGTCCTATAAAAGCATCCTTCGATTTCTCGTTGTTAATTGATCAAAAGCACTATAAAGTTTGTCTTTTAATGGAAGTTAGAAAAAGTGCTGTCTCTGTTGAGATATATCTATATATATCTAGTATTTAAAAATCCTTGCATGATTTGTTTTTTCTCTCTCGAGTGGTCTCAACGATTAGCAATCGAAAACCTATTTGCTGATTTATTGGTTACATTTTAATTATGTTAACATTTAACTGATCTGCCATGTCTCCCTGCAGCTCTCTAAAGTAATAATCAGCTAGCTTGAGTGCTAGCTTTGATTTGTTACCCACCTATCCTGTAAAGAAAACCACAAGTTTGATATTCTGCTGTCTCAAATTTTTTAATATTTCACCTACAGGCAAAACTTCACATGACTATTACAATAGATAGAGAGATTAAACACAACAAGGAGTAGTGTGATTCTTTGAAATAGAAATTAAAATGACACAAGGGATAGTTCCTAAGATCTTTCTTTTCTGAAGGCCTATTTGGCCCTGAGGGTTCCACACTGATAAATTCAGATCTTGTGTATTACAGTGTATGAAGTTCCATCATGCTCATGTACAAAAAGTGCCTTTTGTGGATACACTACAATACTGTATATTCTAACTGTACACTCTACTGCTTATTCTATATTTCTAATTTAAATGCATATGCTTTTCTATTACTGTACCTAGAACAGTTTGGAAACAGTAGTGGGTTAGTGTTTTGGAGTTCTGGGCTACTGGATGAAAGATTAGGGGTATAAATCCTGACTTTGGCAAGCTGTCACTCTTAGTCTCTTCATCAAATCTCTCGGCCCTCAGTGCTTCATGGGTGGTGTATTATATCTACCCCAGCACTCCGTTCCCATTTGCATAAGAAGCTGTGGGTGGCACGGTGGCTCGGTGGGTAGCACCTGGGTTTGATCCCCACGTGGAGTCCTCCCTGTGTCTGTGTGGTACAGAACTCCAGGTACAGAACAGCTTCAACTCTGGGTTGCTGCTGGGTTTCCTCTCATTAACTGCTCGCTTCAGGTCGTTCCACAACATTTCGATTGGATGAAGGTCAGGACTTTGGTTTGGCCATTCCAGAACATTAACTTTATTCTTCTTTAACCATTCTTTGGTAGAATGACTTGTGTGCTTAGGGTCGTTGTCTCGCTGAGATTCAGTTCATGCACAGATGTCCTGACATTTTCTTTTAGAACTCTCTGATATAATTCAGAATTCATTGTTCCATCAATGATGGCAAACCGTCCTGGGACAAATGCAACAAAACAGGCCCAAACCATGATACTACCACCACCATGTTTCAAGGTTCTTATGCTGGAATGCAGTGTTTTCCTTTCTCCAAACATAACGTTTTTCTTTTAAACCAAAAAGGTCTATTTGGTCTCATCCATCCACAAAACATTCTTCCAATAGCCTTCTGGCTTGTCCACGTGATCTTTAGCAAACTGCAGATGAGCAGCAATCTTTTTGGAGAGCAGTGGCTTTCTCCTTGCAACCCTACCATGCACACCATTGTTATTCAGTGTTCTTCTGATGGTGGACTCATGAACATTAACATTAGCCAATGTGAAAAGGCTTCAGTTGCTTAGATGTTACCCTGGGGTCCTTTGTGACCTTGCCAACTATTACACGCCACAGTGATCTTTGTTGGTCGACCACTCCTGGGGAGGGTAACAATGGTCGTGAATTTCTTCCATTTGTACACAATCTGTCTGACTGGATTCGTGGAGTCCAAACTCTTTAGAGATGGTTTTGTCACCTTTTTTGGCTTGTTGAGCATCAACAACTTTTTTTTCTCAGGTCCTCAGAAATCTCCTTTGTTCGTGCCATGATGCACTTTCACAAACGTGTAGATCCCTGTTCTTTAAATAAAACAGAGTGCCCACTCACACCTGATTGTCATCCCATTGATTGAAAACATCTGACTCTAATTTCACCTTCAAATTAACTGCTAATCCTGGAGGTTCACATACTTTTGCCAGTCACTAATAAGCAATATTGGATCATTTTAATAAATGACCAAGTATAATATTTTTGTCTCATTTGTTTAACTGGGTTTTCTTTATCTACTTTTAGGACTTGTGTGAAAATCCGATGATGTTTTAGGTCATATTTGTGCAGAAATATAGAAAATTCTAAAGGTTCACAAACTTTCAAAGACCACTTTATATGACTAGCTTTGAAGTAACCTAGTGTATCGGTATAACCTTGTTGTTAAAATGGCCATTGATGCTGATCGTGATGTTAAATAAACCAATTAAACAAACAAGCTCTGATGTGTAAATTAAATGATTTAGCTGTACTGTACATCAGTATATAATGTATAATGACAAAACAATCATCTATTTTCAACAGCTGACAGTGATACAACTTTTTCTCACTATACAGACTAAGTGACATAGTGTTAATATGCTAACAATGTGGCAATACATTATTTCATGTTGGATTTCTCCAACTAGTATAACATACAAATGTCTTAACTACACTGGTTTTCATAATGAGTTGGTCGTTCTCAAGTATTGACGATCTTCTCACACCATTTTGGTGTCACTAAGAAAAGCAACAACATGTAATTTCACCATCTGTGCCCAATCCATGGAAGAAAAATTACATACAAGCTACTTTGAAAGTAGCAATGCTACAATCCTTTTACAGTAAAATATGTCTAAACTAAAATTTAAGCAGCCAATGAAGAAAATCTACTATATTGGTGCTCATATTTTTTTAAAACTCAGGCACTGATGCAATTAAAGGGAAAAGTACTTTATCTCTGCTATTTATCACAAACATCTCTAGAAGCACATGTAGCTCAGCACATATTCACAGGATGTCTTGGTAAGAAAGTCTGTAGTAAACCGGATGTGGGCAGGTATGCTGATGAATTTAGTTCACTGGTTTCTGCCTTCTGCAGAAAATTCATTTTGTTTTCTCTTTCTTTCTTTTTGTTTCCCAGGCGAAGACAATCAAATTCATCCACTCACTCAGGAACCAAATAAGGGAAACAAGTTTTCTGGCCACTCGGTTTGAAAGCAGGAACTGTGAAAGCACACTGGCGAGTGATTCACCCTTCAGGAAGAGTATGAGTGCTGTGGACACTGATAATTGTGGATAAACTACCTTAAATACTCAGATCACTTCTTCATACTGTTACTACAGAGGCAAAGGTCTGAAGTATTTGAGTGATTTTCAGTTAGCCAGAGCAAATAGAAAGATTGCAATCACACCATCTGACTTGGTCTGTGGTTATTCTCCTCCGCACTTTGTAGAGTTGCAGGCTGTTTAAACAGAAATCAGTGAACCTTGAAGACAGAGCGCTACCTAACAGAACTCTGCAGGATTTCCCTGCAAGACCATGACGTCACACGGAAAACTGCGGAAAGAGAGGGGGACTGTGGCAGAATATGAGACGCAGATCAAAGGTAAAGCGGGGGTCAGACTACTTACTGTATGACTATTAATCTCTCCAATTAGCTGCTTGCCTTCCTTCCTGCTTGCTCTGGCTCCCTCTGGGTCAGACCTGTTTTCTTTGCTTCAGACTCTGCTGTATTTAATATTTGTTGAGGTGATAAATTGGTGACCCTGTTTCCAATTGAATGACTGCCCCAGGCGACCTGCAAAGATGTGAAAGGCCTGAAACTATTGAGGTGGAAGTGGTCATGTCCTTTCACTGTCTGGATCTCTCTTTATATCTTATCTTCTCATTTTTAGAGGTGCGTAGTCAGCTCTCGGAGCAGCTGAAGGTATTGGACACTCAGTTGGAGCAGAAGACACAGCAGCTGCAAGATCTTGGTGATTACCTTCGCCGTCGAGGAGAGATCGAGGCCGAGTATGCCCGCACTCTGGAGAAGCTCAGCGAGAGGTTCACCCTCAAAACCAAGAAGTAAATCATCCTTACCGGCTACACACGTTACATTTATGGTGCAATATGGATTCTTGTCCAAATTATGAGGATGATCCAGTTATATAAATAGGGAAGCTAGGACAAAGAATATTTAAAGTGGTTTAAAGTGTTTGATCTTTTATTGGGTATTGTAATCTCAGCAGTGTTATGGACATTCATGACCAAGTGGCAAGGAGAGAATAATTGGCCCTTTTCTGTAGGTGGGAAGGATGGCAGTTTTATTCTCCCTGTCTATCAATGTGTTCTAGCTGGTCATGGGCATCTATTCATCTGTCAAAGAACATTTAACTGGCGAGAGCCTATAAGGTGCACGCAGGAACACATACATGAACGCACACATATGTGTGTAAGTGTGTGTGTGTGTATGTATGTATGTATGTGTATGTATGTGTGTGTATATATATATATATATATATATATATATATATATATATATATATATATATATATATATATATAAATAAATAATGTGTATGTGTGTATATAAGAGCGAGAGAGAGAGAGATATATATGTTGTGTTTTATTAGAAATCGCTCATAGGCTGTGTTTTCGTAGAAATCGCGCATACAGTGTTGTAGTAGAAATTGCACATATGCTATGTTTGATTAGAACTTGTGCATACCCAAATTTTAACTCTTGGAACAGGGACTGTTGTGAGAGATTCAGTCAAACATTTGTGGATATGGTGGTCGGTGTGTTAATACTACCGAAATAAGAGAAGAGCTAAACACTATTGGGGGCCAGGGTTTGTGTGAGTGACAGGACTAGTAGTACAGAGCCTTAACTACTGATCCATGACCCATGCATGTGGGTGTTACCAAAATTAATATGACTGTTAAGATGCATTGGCGCATGGAAAACTGTGTATGATATGTTTACTCACATTCAATGTATTTGACGGTGCCAGTGGCATGGGCTAAGAGAAGAAAATATACAAATATCTGGATATGTTCATTGCTGACCTTGTTATACGAAATTAAAAGACGTGGTTAAGGGTGGTATTTCAAGGTCAGCTAGAGATATACTCTGACCTCTGACCTGTCACTTGTGGATATGCTTTGAGTTGTCCAGATACACTACTGGTTGAATGATGCGGCTGTGTGTAACCATGTCGACTAGGTATGTGCCAGGTGAAATGCAGATCTGTAACATTACATAAGCACTTATGTAAGGCTTTATGCATGTTAGAGAAAGCAAATGTTAGCCTGGCCCACATTTTGGTAGGGGAGATGAGTAAGCAGATTGGTATATTGGGAGAATATTGGCTAGATATTCACCCATGTGCTTCATTTAACAGGAAGGAGCAGATGGACCAGTCTGTGTCTCAATGCTGGTCAGTGCTGCTTACACAGACCAAGCAGGAGAGCCGAGACCACAGTTCGCTCAGTGAGATCTGCAGCACCACCCTCAACCAGCGCTTAAGTCACTGCATCGAGGATACCCACCGCCTAGCCAAGAAGGTGCCTACATATAGCAATGTGTTCTCTCACTTGTACTCACTCGTGCAGGTTGGCTGATTCTCGGACTGTATTTTGCAGAGTAAGGAAGTGGGTCTTCAGATGCAGGATGAGCTCCTTAAGGTCACCACAGAGCTGCAGACGGTGAGTTAGATTTTTCAGCATTATTAAGTGAGTGGGAAAAGAGTAAATGCAGCCAACTTTTATTTTACTCATGGGATTGAACTCCATAACACCTAGCCAGCTAGTTCATTTAATTTGCAGGTGTCAGGGAGCCCCTAGGCGGCACGGTGGCTTGGTGGCTAGGTAGGTAACACCGTTGTCTCACAGCAAGAAGGTCCTGGGTTCAATCCCAGGTGGAGGGGTCTGGGTCCTTTCTGTGTGGAGTCTGTATAACCTCCCCATGTTCACAAGGATACTCTGGTTTCCAAATACATGCGTGTTAAGTTAATTGGTGTCTCTAAAGTGCCCAGAGTGTGTGAGTGTATGTGCCCTACGAGTGTATGGCACCCTGTCTTGGGTTGTTCCTGCCTTGTCCCCCTGCTGGCTAGGCACCGGCTCTCTCGCAACCCTGTCCAGGATGAAGCGTATAAGAAAGAAAGTGAAAGAAGCCAGTATAAAATGTAGGACACTCCAAGAACTTCTTGGAGAGGTGGGATGCCTGTTATCGCAAAACATCAATGTTCTTATGGCCAATTTGAAGTCAGTTCCTGTAGTAATGTTCCAAAATGTGTGTGCGTGCACTGTGTGCTGCCGGGTAGGCCTGGTCCTGTGAAACAGTGAATTGGATTAAGCAGGTACAGTGGTGCTTGAAAGTTGTGTACTTGTGCGTTAGTGTGATTTCAGACTGATTTCTCTCCGTATCTCTTTATAAGTTAATCTCAGGTAAAATTTCCTTGTCACTGTGCATCTGGGGTTTATGTTTGTCTTTTGTAATGGTCTTTGTGCACTGTATGTAAGGCTCTCAATTAAAGTGTCTTTGTGAGGACCATGAAAGACCCAGTGCTCTTCTGTGGTCAGTCTCATGTCACATCTCCTGGATAAACAGTCTCTCAGCAAATCGCCCTTCAGAGAACAGCTTACTTTTTGCAAGAAGCTCAAGGTCCTTGGCCTGTTTGAGTGTGTATCTGTGAGGGTAAGAAACAGACCTACAGAGGTGCTTCAAAGTTTGTGAACTCTGTAGAATTTTCTCAGAGAGAACCCAGTTAAACAAATGAGACAAAAATATTATACTGGGTCATTTATTTATTGAGGAAAACCATCCAATATTACTTATTAGTGAGTGGCAAAAGTATGTGAACGTCTAGGATTAGCAGTTAATTTGAAGGTGAAATTATAGTCAAGTGTTTTCAATCAATGGGATGACAATCGTGTGAGTGGGCACCCTGTTTTATTTAAAGAACAGGGATCTATCAAAGTCTGCTCTTCACAACATGTTTGTGGAAGTGCATCAGAAAAAGCCTCAGAAAAAGTTGTTGATGCTCATCAGGCTGGAAAAAGTTAAAAACCATGTCTAAAGAGTTTGGATTCCACCAATCCACAGTCAGACAAATTGTGTACAAATGCAGTCACATTAATTTTTAATGTGCATCATTATTGATGTTGTTGTTCACTACAGGCTTTAAAGACTTATCACCAGTATCACACTGAGAGTCTCGCTGCTGAAGGCAAGCTTAAAGAAGCCACGCGACTGGAGGAGAGACAGGAGGGCCAGTCAGGAGGGCAGAGGCGCAGTACAGTGAAGAAGATCGAAAGGCTGATGGAGAAGGTGGGGCTTTTTTTTGTTTACTATTAATCTTTCTGAAGATGGCACAGGAAGATCTTTCGGCATGTATCTGTAACCCACTGTTTCCTGTGTGTGTTTGTGTATTGTGCAGAGGCAAGGGAAAGTACAAGAGACTCAGCTGAAGTGCACTAAAGCTCGCAACGACTACCTGCTCAACCTCGCAGCAGTAAACGCTGCCATGAATAAATACTATCTCGAGGACATTTGCACTCTGATTGACGTGAGTGCCATAGACTGATATACCGCACAACCCGAGTCTGTCTACTTTCCGTTTCACTGGGATATTTGTTTTGGTTCCTTATTCTTGGCTTGCAGCTGCTCAGTTCCCTTCAGGTAATTGTGGTCAGATGGCATGGTTATGTACCATGGGTGGAAAATACCGTAAGCCGTCCACAGCATTGTAGTTTTGATTTTTATTTTCACTTCAGATTTCTGGGGATTTAGTTTGGGGATTAAAAAAAGAATCATGAAATAATTATTTTTAACAAAACCATGTTGCACAATTATTTCCACTGCTGCATTTGATGCTTTGTACAGTTTTAAATGAAAAACAGCTCTTAACCTTCACCTATAAGATCTTATAAGGTCAGAGAATACAAAACACGGAATTTGAGACCATTCCTCTTTACAGAATATCTCCAGATTGTTCAGGGTCCTAGGTCCTTTCTTGTGCACCCTCCTCTTTAGTTCACATAACAGGTTTCCTATGGGGTTTAGTTTTTAAGATTTCACCATACTCTCTGCATGGGTATACTTCAGGTATTCCCTTCCATCTCCCAAAAACATGAAATTAGGTGAACTGGTTACTCTATCTAGTGTGTATGTCTGTGTTCTTTTCCAGCATTTACAAAGCTAAATCAGTTTTGCTCATGCTTGAATTAATATTGTGCTACCAATCAGTGGTTTATGTATCATCCATAACAAACAAGTCTGCACTTCTATACCATATTATAGAAATTCTAGTCTTTCACCTTTAGTGTTTTAATATTTATCTCAGTTCTTTGTGTGTATTTGCAGTGCACAGATCTTGGCTATCATCTTTCTGTCACGCGGGTGATGCGTGGTTACCTTTCCAACAGAAACAGGGCACAACAGAACCTGAAGAATGGCCTGCAGCAGTTGGAGAACGCGGTGAGTTCTCTGGACCAAAGCCATGACCGAGATGCCCTGCTGCAGGCCCACAACACTGCCTTCTGCCTGCCTTTTCGATTCCAGCATCAACCGCATGAAGGCGACCAGGTAAGAAATACAAACGCTCACCCTGTTCCATCTCTGGGCTGTGGGTTTTTGATGTAGTCTATGATTCTTTGTTGCACTGGTTAGGTTTGATCAGCTGTTTGTGTGTGTGTGCATGTTTGTGTGGCAGGTGTGTGAAGTGAGTGCAGACTGTCAGGTGAGGTATGAGATGGAGACCAGATACCAGCAGCTTCAGTCCAGGCTGGCCACTGTTACCCTGGAAACAGAAGAGGTATATGAAAAAATGCCTTCATTTTTATTATGCTGTTTATTATAGACCCAACTTCACATAAAGAGCTGCAATAAATGATACGTAAAGTAAATAATAAGTAGAAACATTGGTATTATGCCATGTCAAATTACTTATGAAAAGAAAACAGTGCTAAGAATCAATGTTAAATAATAAATAATCGACAAATTAAAATTCTGCACCCATCATTAGAAGTTTCTATATTTACCCATTAAAGTATGATTTCAGATAGCACCAACCCCTCGATTTCATCTTATTTTTTCTGGTCAGGGAACGCAGAAGAACACAGGGCCTAAGCTATCCATCACAGGGTCATCATACAGAACTTCTTGTACTGCTTTCTTCACTTTGTGTATTTTCCATGTATTCGTGCTGCACACTTTCAAGTATAAATCAAAATGCCACATATAATTACAAAACAGATACTGCCAAAACTACTTCAATTTTACTGGTGGCTCAGTTGTGATTAATTGCTGTTGATTTACAGAAACAAACTGTACAGTGAAGTGGTTGTAATTTGACATGGCCATTGCTGCAACTATTACATAGTAATGAATTCAATGGAAAGTGGTCGTTCATTCATCATCAGTAAATGCATTATTCTGATCATTGTCACTATGACAATGGATTCTCATTTCCGGAGGAACTTCCATTGCTATGTAAATTGTGTCCCACCATGTACAGTATCTAACAGTAAAACAGTATTGTACTATTGAAACACTGCGTGCAGTGTAATCATATACTGGTAATGAAAGAAAAGATATAGCTGCTGTTTAACAGCAGCCACATGCTGGTAGTGTTGCAGTGTAATTGCAGACAGGTATTATTGGTTGCAGACCATTTATAGCTTGACTGCGTCAAGAAAAGGTCTATCACAACTGACACTTTTATTTATTTATAGGGAAGTTCTAGAAATATCTCAAAACAGATGCAAACAGGAAATAAAAGTGTGGTGTATGTATGTGTTAATTTGACAGTGTCCTTATATTGGCCAAAAGCCTGAGACCACTAGTCAAAATGCTTGTTTGGATCATTGCTGAGAAGGAGCCATACTGCAGCATGATATTGAACCAAAAAACATAGATCAAAGCTTTGCGGAAATTACTTGAAGACCAAATAAGATCAAGAATTGTTGCCTTACATGTACACCAGACAAAACGTTACTTGTGACTGAAACGTACGTAATAGTGTGTAGTAACTCCACAAATTCAGATGAGAATTATAGCCCGATCATCCTCATGCAAAGCTACCACACTACCTTTTAGTGTGTTATTATATATATATATATATATATATATATATATATATGTGTGTGTGTGTGTGTGTACGTATGTATATGTATATAAATATATACAAAAATGTAATTAATCATGACTACGGTAATTTAAAAAGTTCAAGGCCCTAATAATCATGACTGTGCAAAAGTCTTAGGCCACCATTAGATTTGTTGTTTCAAAGAAATTTCAAACTTGGATTCATCACTCCATAATACTCTACTGATCTTCATTCTTTATGGGCTTTAGCATGTCTTAGCCTTTTCACCCTGTTGGCCTTCCAAAAAAGTTCTTTCTTTGGAACTACCTTATAAAAAGGCCATTACTGCTCAAGCTTCTTCAGAAAGTAGAAGAGTCAACTTGACATCCTGATGAAGCTGCCAGTGGCTACTATTGCTCAAGATCACACTAAATACTTAGCAATGTAGCCTATTGAAGCTGTTTTTCAGTATTTTATTACTGCATACAAATTTCCTGTAATTTCAGGTTGAATTCAAATAAAAAGACTGAGAACTATTTATATATGGTCATTATGCCATTGCTAAAGCAATGGTATATCTAGTCTAATGGTGGGCTAAGACTTTTGGCACAGTACTGTGTATATCAACATACATTAATTAAATAAACATATCACAGACATCATTCTCAACTCTTGATGGTAAAGACAGTGTTTGTGGAAATTGATTTTGCTTTAGAGTTCTAGTCTTTTGCTTTATGCTAGACTGCCAGGCCTTTTCTGAGAAATATGGTGGTGACAGGGAGATTGTGGGTTTGTCACAGGCAATGGAAGCAAGCCGTGGTATATATATATAAGGAAGTTAACTAAAAAGTTGTTGGAGTTTCGATTGTGGTATTTCTTACAAATTTACTAGCCAAGTAGAGTGCAATTGCTGTTTGATTTGGACATGTGCATTTGAAACTGTTCCCCATCACTCAACTACATTATATTGGAGATCCAGCACAAGACCAGACACATCTTACTGATTGTATTTTTGGTAGATTTTCTATTTCAGTTTGTGTACCATTCCAGTCTTTCGTTGTCTCTTAAGATGACATTACATTTATTCCACCCTCATTTTTCACTTTTCACAGATCAGTAAAACCCTAAAGGCGACCTACGCTGCTCTGCTGGAGAGTATATCTGATGATGACTGTAATCCTACCCCAGATATCTCAGCCAGCCCCTCAGTAGAGATCACAGGTGATGGCCCCAGTCCCAAGCCCAGCCTGACCAAACGCAGAGCCAATCAGCAAGAGACAGAGGCCTTCTACTTCAGTGTAAGTTTATTTATATCAAAACACAAATAGCTGATTAAAGATGACCTGTAATGTAATTATGTTTAATACAATTTGTTTTGTTCTCTTTTCCCTTTTTCAGAAAGTAAAAGAATATCTCAGTGGTAGCTCCCTAATCTGCAAACTTCAGGCCAAACACGATCTAATGAAGGAGGCCATACAGAAAGGTGCGTAAAATCTATTTAATAAGCATAGCCAAGACAAATGTAGATGATTAAATCACTCATTATATGGGTTGCACCCTGTGTTGCTGATTAGACCCTGCCTCCCTGCGACCCTGAATTTTAGTAAGCTGCCATGGACAATGCTAAAGCTAATTGTTAACTAGGGCAAACTATGAAAAAAAAACAGTTATTGCTGATTTTACAGATATATGTAATCATCATGCCAATCAGTCACATTTGCAGCCCTGTGAACATGAGAATCGTCGTCTTGGAATACAGGGATAGGAATGTTGTGTTCCTTGGTAAGATAATTAACAAAAAACAAAATCTTGTTTGTCCAGCAGCTCAATGTAGGCATTGTGGTTACTGCCACCTCAACCAAAAGACCCATTTCTGTATAATTAAACCACCCCAGAACATCACAGAACCTCCTCCAGCTTGAACCACACCTTGCACGCAGTCCCCATCAAAGGCTTCCTAAGTACTTTGATGAACACGACACCTAGCAAAATTTACATACCGGCAGAAATGAGATTCATCTTACCAAATAGCATGTTTTGAGTCATGAACAACTCAATTTTTGTATCTTTTCGCTCACTGTAACCAGACAACTTTGTGAGGAGAAGTGAGTAAAGGCCTCTTGCGTGCCACTCTGCTCCATATGTTCATCATATGCAGTTCCTTGCAATTGTGTTCTTCCAGAAATTGGTTGTGAAGGACCTGCATTGACTTCTAGAAGAAATTCTTGCCTGGAAGCAAAGCGATTTTTATTCACAAGCCATGAAGCAGACAAGCATTTGAGATTTGTGTTCAAGAAGTTCAGTGTTGATCTTATCTGCCCCTAAAAACAGAGCGTCACACCAGATACTGAAAGCAAAGGTTTACATGCTTTTGCCACTCACTAATATGTAATATTGAATAATTTTCCTCAATATATAAATGACCAAGTATAATATTATTGTTTTATTTGTTTAACTGGGTTCTCGTTATCTACTTTTAGGACTTTTGTGGTAATCTGATGATGTTTTAGGTCATATTTATGCAGAAATATAGAAAATTCTAAACGATTCACAAACCTTCAAGTACCACTGTAAATGGGGTGTAAACTACAATCTTTGCTCCTGTAGATGTCGCAGTACAGTGTTTTGACTCAATTTGTTCGCTGAATTATCAGTGTGATGTGATGAATTAAGACGACTCATATTGTACACGGTAACTTGTATTTCAGCTGTTTTTATATTTTCAGTGAACAATGTGGAATATTGCAATATATCACAGTGTGCATCGTGTTGTGATATAATTGTATCGTGATGCGTATCGTATCGTGAAGTCCTTTCCAATACCCACCCCTGCAATTTATGATAAATATCAGAAAAGTTCCATTAATTAAAATGATATTATTTGTTTGATGTATGCTTCACAAAGCTAACCTGTTCAGCTATGAAACAGAAAATGTTTGGTGCCATATATGTAAAGTGTTTATTTGCTCCAAAGTAAAAAAACAATAGCCGGGTGAACATACAATGTCCTCTAATTGTGGCAATTCTATCATTTTGCCAGGAACTGTACTTGTAACTATCTCTCTCTTATTTCTTCCAGCTGAGGCATTTGACAGTGATCCGTCCAGGTATGGATTTTTATTTTTATTTTTTTTATTATTATCTCTTTTTTTTATTATTATTTTTTTAATCTGTCCTTGGTTGGTGTGCTGTTCACACACAGGTGCGCTGCTGACACTGGCCAAAACTCTGAGAGCATGTGCTCATTTTTTTGCCTTTTGGGGCTAGCAGTATGTTTAGCAATCCTCAGCCAAAACTGGCGTGCTTGATCTGGATTTTCACTCTCTGACTCAGTAAAACACCTGCAGAAACTTTTAAGTATTGTAGTACAGTGTCAGTTGCTTCAAAAGAATGAATCATTTGAATAGCAAGGCTGCTAATGTAGGACATCAGTGTGCATGTCATATTGTAAATACTGTGTGTGTATGAATACGATATGCATGTTTGTTGCATGTGTGTAATTATGCCAGTGTCACAGTGGAGTGCCGTGTATGTATTTCCCAGAACGCAGCCTGGTAGGTCAGTGCGTGTGAGGAAAGCCAGGCCTTGCTCCCAGTACAACCACAAACTCTTCTCTGGAAACATTATCTCCTTCATCCAGGTACAGCGCTGTGCTCCACGCAGCCCTCCAGCTGTGTTTCTACCTCGTTCCTTCAACGTTCCTGCTGTCTTTCTGCAACATTACTCCTCCCTTCAGCTTACACCATGTGTCAGTGGCTATCCAGTGATGTCACCAGAGCGTCCCAGTGCAAATTCCCAGTGCCGTTGTGTTTGCCATGCTTTGCTGCTATAAACAGCATTTGTTGCTTTGCTTAACCCTCACATTATGTTTAAAAATGCGCAAACATATTGTTACAGAGTTCAAATACACTCAGAAACAAGGAAATCGTCAAGTGTATGTATATGTGTATATATATATATATATATATATATATATATATATATATATATATATATATATATATAGATATTTTTTTTTTTTTTTTTTTAACAACTATTTAATAACATTTTCTTTGCAAACTGTAGCATTGTGATAACACTGTTATTAACATAGTGCAGCAATTTCCAAATTATTTAATTTAATTGTTTTTTTTCTTAAAATACAATTTAATCCAAACTAATTTCAGTTTAGTCTTTAACCCTTTTTTGTCAAAATAATACCCCCACTTTCTGCAGATGTACAGTAATTTCTGCACCATGATGCTGGTTTTACAATCTTGTTGACGGGGCAGACCTGGCACCTTTTCCACTTCTTGCCATCACCTGTTCCCATTGAATTCATTGCTTGTTGATTGGCTCCAGGTCTGGATATGCCAGCTTGAATTATCTGGACAATGGCTGCAGCTGCTGGGGATTGAGGTGGCCAGGTTTGCCTCTGAATCTTTGGAGTGATGAGTGCTTTGCCAAGCTCCTCCAGGAAAATTCTAAATTGGTGCAATTTGCCCTCATTCCATTATTCAAGTGGCTTCCAGTTTTCATGAAATACATGCCTCCCTTCTAAATTGGTAATGTCCAGCATAATCTTCTTAGTTGGTTGTGGTATGAAGAGCTCAAAGGTTGATTGGATGTGATAGACTTGAGTGACAGCAAATCGTGAAACCATTTTGATGACATTAGAATCTGAAAGTCTGCCTTGGCTTTGTTGTGGAAGGTGACCACTCTACATTACCATGTTTAGATTTCCATGGCTCAGCTTTTCTTGATGGTGGCTGTGCTCTGTTGGTTTTTATCTAACAGAGACGAATCTATGTCAGATATATCCTCCGAATCCTTTCCAAAAACTCCTTCATCTGGATCTTCAACTATATTGTCCTCTGCATCTGAAGTATCTTCTGTCTCAGAAACTGTCATTTCAGTATCACAGTTCACAATCTATGATAAAAGTTCTTGGACTGTCAGTCAACTCATTTTTAGCATCTATACCTGACAGTGTCTGCTGCTTCACTGACAAAAAAAGATGTGTGGGGAAGCTCAGGGCAAGCAGAACCAGCCATAACATTAATATACATCAAAGACATGTTTTTATTTTTGGTCTGTGAAACCTGTAAATAAAAGCATCAGTGTTAAAATGACCCAAAATATCTTTGTACAGAAATATTATACAGACCTTCCACAACACATCAGTCTGACCAGACTTTGTGTGAAAATTTATGAGCCTAAGTTACAAACAGAATTTCATGGAGAAAAAGAGGGAGTAACCAGTATTTCAGAGAACTTAAAAATGGAAATGGGTCAAATTGACCCATAACATACTAGGAGGGTTAAGTGTTTGCTAGCATTAGCTTTTATTTACTGTTAAGATGACAAATGTGAATCATAATGAGTCATATTTGAAATGATTATAGTGAAATGAGGATGTGCAACTATTTTTCATACTATTTTCTTTAAGTTTGTGCACTCAGCTGTTCTAAACATTTTAAGTCATATTTCTCCATGTGCTCATCTGTAGTAATCTATGCTGAAAGAGTTCCTGCCCAACTAGTGTGCTTTGTCTTTGCATGAGTGCACTGTTGTGTAAAGCTGAAGCGATGTGTAATGATGGTTTTGTTCCATGATACTGTGGCTGCTGTTTTAGGAAACAGGCTTATACATAAATGCCTCATGCCTCTGTTTACGGACAACTGGAGAAGGATTTGCGACTGTGCCCATGCAAGTGTGTTTCTGTGAGGTTTATGTATTTGTGTACATGTGCATGAACGTAAAAGTAACATCTCTCCTTGAAGCATTTTTGCTATTCGAATTGTAATACCATTAAATATTTTAATCGTCTGACAACCCTACCAAAAAAACCAAGATTATATCAGATTTTATCTCCCTTCCCACAAACCCAGCTGAGTGTGACAGCAAGTTCATTTAAATTCACGAAAAATTCAGGGATGCATCCCAATTTGTAAGCTTTACACCAATTAGTACTGAATGTTTACAAAGAGTATTAGCAAAACTAACGGTATACTGATGTGTTGTTTAGTATGATTTTTTTGGGGTAAGCTCAGCCCAAGTATCTGATAGTCAAAGGATATAAGGACCTGCTGGCAGAGATGTGTCTTCAAAATCTATAAAGCTGGCTTACTTTATATCATATTCATTGGAATACTTATTTACATGGAAGTGCATCATAGCACCCTCTACACTCACCGATCACTTTGAGTGCACCTCCATGTCCATGTTCCTGTCCATTTCACTTGTCCATTTTATCTGTTCCACTTACCACAGAGCAGCACTTTGTAGTTCTACAATTACAGACTGTAGTCCATCTATTTCTCTAGATAATTCTTTAGTCCCCTTTACTCTATTCTCTAATGGCCAAGATCCTCACATGACCACCTGAGAGCAGGTATTAATTGGGTGGTGGATCAGTCTCAGCACTGCAGTGACACTGACGTGGTGGTGTGTTGTGTGTGTGTTGTGCTGGTGTGAGACACAGCAGTGCTGCTGGAGTTTTTAAACACCTCTGTGTCACAGCTGGACTGAAAATAGTCCACCAACCAAAAATGTCCAGCCATCAGCAACCGACAGGAAGTATTTGTTGAGCACTGATGAAGGTTTAGAAGATGGCTAACACAAACTGTGCAACAACAGATGAGCTACTGTCTCAGACTTTACATCTACAAGATGGGGCAAAATGGTAGATGTCTAATAGAGTGCACAATGAGTGAACACATTGTTTAAAAACTTCAGCAGCAACTGTGAACAAAATGCACATTAACACACCACCACCACCACGTCAGCATCACTGCAGTGCTGAGAACGATCCACCACTCAAATAGTACCTGATCTGTTGGGGTCCTGACCATTAGAGAACAGAGTAAAGAGGACTAACAAAGTAAGTAGATAAACAGATGGACTACAATCTCTAATTGCAGAACTACAAAGTGAATTTGTATGGTACGTGGAGCTGATAAAATGGACAATGAGTGTAGCAATCAGGAGGTGTACCTAATAAAGTGATTGGTGAGTGCATCTAGCTGCACAGAGTTTGGCTGTTGTTACTGGCATGTAATACATTAATGCAGGTTTCCAGAGATATTGGTAATACTTTTTCTGCCTAATTACTGTCAGTATTCATAACCTTATATCCAACGGGCTCTAATCGAATACCAGATTAAGTACACCTATACTAGGTTTACACTGCATAGTTAAATATTCAGATAATCACGAACATCCCTTATCTTGACTAGAATACCATGCTTCCTGTGCTGCTCTGTAGAAAAGCGTAAAACCACAGTACACTCATTACTGTCATTATTATGCAACTCGGTGTCCTTGCTTATACTGTGCCATGCTGTGTTGCTAGAGTACAAATTGCTGTCCTGGAACATCAGTGCCTCTTTGAGTCCCTCCTTAATGTGTTCATTTGAAACCATGTTCTTGATAGCACTGTTTGCTTTGATTTTGCATAGCTGTAGTACTTGCCTTCGGAAATCTCCAGATCCTTAGACGCTTGGTTCCTTAATATAAACTGTTTTTGCACAGATGCCATTTTAATTTGCTAAAGATCTCTGCCTGGGACTGTGAAATCTTTCAGGGCTTCCTTTGCTATGTGAAATGAAGCGAAACACAGCACATGCCTCTCTCTGATTCACTCTGTCTTTCTGTCCATGGAAGCTTTTCTCTTTCGTCCTAGCATGGCACAGTGTGCGATGGTTTCTAGGTGCCTGTGACATGGGCTCACCTCAGCTGGGTGCAGCTTGCCATCTGGCCTTACTTCATCAGCAGAGTTTTTGTTACACAACCCTCCTTGTATCGCTCTTCCTCTCTCTTAATTACTCAACGTTAAGAATCAGAGAACGGCTGCCTTCATATCTGCTTTACTCCCATTTAGCCCTGGTTTTCCTCTTAAGTGGACACTAATCGATTGGACATGCCCTCTTTTTACACCACATTGTGTTGAGTAACCCAGTCAGGACCGCAGAGCTGCTCCGATGCATTTTCTCTTTTAAGTGAGTTATCAGCGTAGGCAGCGCCTTGATTCAAAAACGCACACATTTCAGCCTAAGTAGCTGGAAATTGGATTAACGTGGAAAATTGGACAGAGTTTGCCCCAAGCCATGCTGACAGTGTAATACTGCAAGTTTTTAAGCTCTGATGTCCTGTTCCTTTGTGTAAATGCATTTAAATGGCTGCCACCTGCTGAATTTCAATGAGCAAAATGAAGCCTTGCACTAATTGCTTTTCATTTGACCTCTTGATTCTGCTTTTTTCTTTCCCTGTCCCCTTCTACCTGCTTTCAATTTCTGTGTCTTTTTGTCTTTTACATTTGCTTTGTAAATCTCACACCTTCTTCTGCCCATGCTGCATTTTCTCTTTCTTTCTTCCTTCCTTCTCTCTCGTTTGATTTTCCCCAAATCTGTGTTTCTGGCTGCCACTAAAGAAGAAGGAGGCGTATGTCTAGAACTCAGGTATTGCTTTCTCTGGCAGATTCCCTCACAACCTACACACACTATGTAAACTGGGACAACACTTTCTTCTCCCTAATTTGAACCGTATCTGTTTCAAAAGCAAACTAAGTGCATTGCTGTAGTTATGCATGCTCAGTTCTTTACCCACTCAGCTTCTCATTCAGCCTTTTTGTTATAATGACCACACTGTTGTCTTCTGTTCTGGTTCTTCTTTTAGAGCTCTGGCCAGCAGATCCCCTTAGTGGTGGAAAGCTGCATACGCTTCATCAACCTCCATGGTGAGTCTGCGTGTCAGCCCGCTATGACTCATGCTGTGGAAATGGCAGTGCATTTCTAAATTCGATGAATAATCTGTTTGCAATTTAAATGTGTTTATTTTCAGGTCTGCATCACCAGGGCATATTCAGAGTGCCAGGCTCTCAGAGCGAAGTCAATCATATTAGAGATGCTTTCGAAAGAGGTGAGAATGAATGTGTAATACTTTCCCAAAGCTTTGATACTTTTCAGTAAGCACACATGCTGTATGGTCATCACAACTGGGGTCTAATCTTTTGGGATAGAAACCTAAAGCCACTAGAGCTTTGTGAAAGAGGTTGGACACCCCTGCGTAGAATTTCCGTTTGTATGTGATTAAATTGTAATTGTTAATTTTATGCAACATTAGCACTGTCACTGAAAGGGTTTTGGGGTAAATGAGAAAGTTTTAAGTCAAGTCAGATTTATTTCTATACCACTTTGTACACTGGAGCACTGTATCAAAGCAGGTTTACAATTTTAGATTATATTCTAAATTATAAGGCCAATCCCAAATTGAGCAAACCTATGGTGACAGTGACAAGGAAAAACTCACTAAATGTCACTAAAGAACTCTTGGGAGGACCAAGCCTCAAAAAGGATCCCATCCTCCTTTCAAACTTACCTTACGTAACTGGATGTCACATCCAGAGTCCTGTGAAATTCCCAAATTATTTTAATTTTCTTATTTAATTTTACATGATGTAGAATTTTCCATCTTTGTTTACTGTGACAGAATTACAGGACAGCAACAAAATAACCAAGCTACACTACATAAATTATTAATGATAATGAAGGCATTAGTGGACTCAAACTCATGTTTCTGGAGTGGTGCGCTAGCAATTTGCAACTGCACCATCAATGGACAACACCAAGTGTGTGTCCTGGTAGCTCCTATAACTGGTGTGTTTATAGAGCTCACAGAATAACTGATTTCTGCTGATTCATTGTCAGTTTAGGTGTTGTTGTTTTAATTCTTTAACATTTCACATGTTTTTAACATACTAAAACGGAAACATCTGCGGAGTGTGAGTGTGGCTATGTGAATTAGCACTTTAATTAGCTACAGCGTGAACAGTTCAGTTACAATAAAGGTTGTTGTTAAAAGATGTTAAGCTGGTGCTAATCGCTAGCTAATTCATACAAATCTACTGGTGTACAACAACTAAGCACTGTGCACGCTGTTATGAAAAACATGCACAAAAGTTTTGAACTTTGAAATGTAGTGTCTTTTGAGTTGTACTTTTTCCTTCAAGTATCAAGAAGTCCAAAGCACTGTGGTCATTTATATATTGAGAAAAATGATCCAATATTACACATTAGTGAGTTGCAAAAGTATGTGAACCTTTGCCTTCAGTATCTGGTGTGACCCCTTGGCAGCAATAACTGCAACTAAACATTTCTGTAACTGTTGATCAGTCCTGCACACCGGCTTGGAGGAATTTTAGCCCATTCCTCCATACAAAACAGCTTCAACTCTGGGATGTTGGTGCGTTTCCTCACATTAACTGCTCGCTTCAGGTCCTTCCACAACATTACGATTATAGGTCAGGACTTTGACTTGGCCATTCCAAAACATGAACTTTATTCTTCTTTAACCATTCTTTGGTAGAACGACTTGTGTGCTTAGGGTCATTGTCTTGCTGCATGACCCACCTTCTCTTGAGATTCAGTTCATGGACAGATGTCCTGACATTTTCCTTTAGAATTCTCTGATATAATTCAGAATTCATTGTTCCATCAATGATGGCAAGCCGTCCTGGCGAGATGCAGCAAAACAGGCTCAAACCATGATACTACCACCACCATGTTTCACAGATGGGATAAGGTTCTTGTGCTGGAATGCAGTGTTTTCCTTTCTCCAAACATAACGCTTTTGTTTTAAACCAAAAAGTTCTATTTTGGTCTCATCCATCCACAAAACATTCTTCCAATAGCCTTCTGACTTGTCCACGTGATCTTTAGCAAACTGCAGACAAGCAGCAATGTTCTTTTGGAGAGCAGTGGCTTTCTCCATGCAACCCTGCCATGCACACCATTGTTGTTCAGTGTTCTTCTGATGGTGGATTCATGAACATTAACATTAGCCAATGTGAGAGAGGACTTCAGTTGCTTAGAAGATACCTTGGGGTCCTTTGTGACCTTGCCAACTATTACACGCTTGCATCTTTGTTGGTCAACCACTCCTGGGGAGGGTAACAATGGTCGTGAATTTGCTCCATTTGTACACAATCTGTTTGTACCATGATACACTTCCGCAAACGTGTTGTGAAGAGCAGACTTTGATAGATCCCTGTTCTTTAAATAAAGCAGGGTGCCCACTCACACCTGATTGTCATCCCACTGATTGAAAACACCTGACTCTAATTTCACCTTAAAATTAACTGCTAATCCTAGAGGTTCACATACTTTGCCACTCACGAATATGTAATATTGGATCATTTTCCTCAATAAATAAATGACCATGTAGAATCTTTTGTCTCATTTGTTTAACTGGGGTATTTTTAATCTACTTTTCGGACTTGTGTGAAAATCTGATGATGTTTTAGGTCATATTTGTGCAAAAATATAGAAAATTCTAAAGGGTTCACAAACTTTCAAGCACCACTGTAAGAAATAAAATGTAATATAAACAGAATTATAATACATTAAAGGGAGAAGACTATATTATGGATAATATAATAAAAGAGAATTTCATTTTACAGAATATAATACAATAGTATAATAATAATAAATTAGAGAATACAAACGAGTCTCTCGGGCATTATTTAGTCCAGTAAACAGAGTCACAGTGAGTCACATGATCCAGCACATAACTGTTTTGGTGGCATGGCATCCTCAGCAGGAGGAGGAGAGGGAGTATTAGGGTCAGAGTCCAGATTTCGATCCTATAGAAAATATTTGGTCTCATATTAAACTCAAGCTAGGCAGAAAATGGTTTTCAACTATTCATCAAGGGTTTTTAGCCATTAGCGCTGAGTGGAATAATATTGAAATTGCAGATTTACCCACTTTTAAAGAAATCAAAGGGGAATGCTAATCCATACTATGTTTCTTGCTAATGAGTTTCTTGCTGTTTCTTAATGTTTTCCCCTTTTGGCCCATTTTTTATTTGTAGATATTTATTTATTTAATTATTATTTAAGCCTGGGAGAGTGCATAAGGAGGACTTTAATATTTTGCCTGTTAGTAGACCTTTGTGTACACACAATATGTACAGTGTTAACATAATGCATCTTTCTCACAGGGGAGGATCCACTGACAGACAGTGAGTGTGATATCGATTCAGTAGCAGGAGTTCTAAAACTGTATTTCAGAGACCTGGAGAAACCTCTGTTCCCTGAGGAGAACTTCAGCGAACTCATGGAGTGTGTCCGTAAGATCATTTTCATATGCTTTTTGCGTGCGGCCTAATGCACTATTTTGTGCTACTAATTTTATCAGTTGATGGAGCATCATTAGAACATTTTACTTTATTGATTGTCTTCTGAGAGTGCTTCTCTAATGTCTGACTCACGCTATGTGATCGTTTTTGTTTGTACGCTCTAATCCTTCTCTCCGTGTCTCATTAACAGAGATTGAGAACACAGTGGAGAGAGCATCTCAGATAAGGACAGTCATCTCGTCCTTTCCCAGACCCCTCATCATAGTGATGCGCTATCTTTTTGCTTTCCTCCATCAGTGAGTAGTGCAGACCTTCTCTCATCACTCACAGCTGCTTTTTCGACATGACTGTACAAAGCTCTGTTTTTATTTGTTTGCATAGACAGGTATGTACCGATTAACAACCACATTATGTTCGGTGGAACAGGAGATTGACTGAAATCGATAATGACCAGACATAACCATAGTCTTTTTAAACTGCTGTAAAGTAAATATAAAGGGTATTTTCACAAGAAAACTGCATCCAAACGATACATAAAAGGTACTGCTGAAAACATGGCGCATGTTTTAATGGTGTTGTACCATTTAATGCATTCAGTCATTTGCAGTAGTGATGTATGATTTGCTGTTTTGGTTGGTGTATAAAACTTGCATTTTAGGTGTGGGCGATATGGTAAAAATATTATAACACAATATTTTAAGACATTTTCATGCTACACAATATTTATCACGATACATGTGATCACAGACAAAATGCATCAGTAGCGACAGATTCTTAAAATCTACCATTCATATATTATCCCATACTTTGTAAAGTGATTTTTATTCAAAATTTGACTTCATCCAAATACGTAGAACTCATTACGCTCTTTATAATGAAACATGCAGTTGATTCTTTAAGCACTGACAATATCCTTGATATCCTCAGAAAAGCATACTGTCTATCACGATAACAAAATTCATCATGATACGATAAAATATAGTCATATTGCCCACCCCTAGTTGCATTTCAGAGTGTTTGTTTGTGCTTGTAGCAATGCAATAACTAGTAAAAGACGGGTAATAATGTACAATTTGAGCAAGTTTGCAGGGAGTGATATTTTGTGGCCAACACCACAAAGCTAAAGCTAGTGAGAGAATAGAGTCCGGTACAAGCCAACAGCTCCTGCTATATTTCTTTGCCAATTGCTTCTGTGTGCTGTCATTTATTATTATTTGACAGAAAGAAATTTGGAATCGGGCGGTCAATTATAAAAATGAATCGGCTAGTATTTACAATAGGACAGGCAGATATACTTAACATTTACAGCTTGTTACAAATAAGTAGCGGAAAGTCATGCACACAAACACGAATAACTTGCACAAAAAAAGTCTCTAAACACTTTATCCAAGTGACTCTAAACACATCAGTCTCTATTACAAACGTCAGCTATCGAGGAAGCAAATGTCTCAAATGTTTTGGCAACCCTCTAATATAGCCCTGCAAAGACATTTACCTGTTTACATAAATCTGCACCTTCTTGCATTCAAAAAATCTGAAAACAGATTTACTTTCAAGGGGGGTAAAGTTTATACAAGGTCCTACTGGAGTGTTTTCTCCAGGGTGCAACGTTACCTTCAGTACTTACAGTCTTCATGGTTTTAAACAGAATTTATTAATTTGTTGTGATCATTTGCAGCTATGAGTTGCAAATTAGCAAGCACAGGAAAAAGTGAAATTAGCCATGAAGTTAGACATGATGTATCAAATGAGAATAGTAAAGAAATATGATTGTGGACCAAAGTAATCATGTTATAGGTCATGAACTCGGCCTTGCAGTATAATCAATTAATACAATTGTGAAAGATATTGCTAGTAATAAAAGAACATGTCTAGGGCACCGCAAGCACAAAAACAACAAGAATAACATAGAAATGTGAGGATGCTCTTGACGAGATGAAAAATTTGCTTATCATATTTAATCTTTTAAGCCCGTCAGTCTGCTTGAGGAAAAAAAGAAACTCGGACTTTTACAGCAAAGACATGCGTTGGGTTGACTGGTTGCTCTAAATTGGCCCAGAATGAATGTGTCTGACTAGCATTGATGTAACCTTGTTCCTGTCATGAATATCCATTGAAGTAGAGGGTGTTCTAAGTGGCTTCTTAGAATGGTTGTTTGTTCTGTATTGTATCGTTTAACCCTAGAAGAAACAGCTGTAAGACAAACTGAGAACATATGAGCTAATCTGGTGGGTACATGTGGTAAATGAGATGCTGTTCATTAAAAAGGGGATCCCCCACCCAATCTACAACTAACAGACAAAGAGCAAGATTGATTACAATGTCCTTTTTAGGTTAGTGGAGACTTATTGCACTAAGGATACTTTACTGTAGATGTACGATATACACAGCGCAGAACTTCACTGGGAAAGAGCTATTGTGAGACTGAATCACTCTGTACTGAATTGTGAATCATGAATCGTGAATGGAGTTTTGGCTGAAATGAGTCACGCAGCTTGATTCATACAAGTTTGCTGATCAAAATGCGTCGAGAACCGAATTTGATGTGTTCCACCTCCAATGACGTAGACTGTGAGGCTGGTGGGGTCTGTATTTTGTCTTCTAGCGCAGATTGTTCACACATTTTTAACTTCAGTTGTGTGCTTAGCTAGAACGCTGCATTGATTTGTGGTGCTAAAACGCTACATGCGCAGTAGTCTATCCTACCTGGCTACATGACGCAGTGAATGTGTGAACTCACAGGGCATTTTTGACTTTTATTTATTTATTTTTTTTGCAAAGTGACTGACATACTCTATAATGTCAGCTCACACGTTGTTAAAACAACAACACATATCGCACACCCCTACAGGATATGTGCTGTTACTGCTTTGTGTATTTGTTTGAGGAACTCTGCGACGAAAGTATACACAGTAAATTTGTTTGTGTCTGTGTGTGTGTCTGTGTGCAGTGTCTCTCAGTACAGCGATGAAAACATGATGCAGCCTTACAACCTAGCCGTGTGCTTTGGGCCCAGTCTGCTGAGAGGTGGAGCCGAGTCAGGTGATGCAGTTACTTTGCAGCCACAGATCAATGCCCTGGTCAAGACCATGATCCTCCACCATGAGAGCATCTACCCTGGTCCCGCTGAGCTCCCCGGCCCCGTCTATGAGAAATGCATGACCCTGGAGCAGGAATACTGGTGGGACTCTTCACTGGCTGCTTTAACCTCTGATGATAATTGTAAACTATTTCCTTGATTAACATTGTCAAATCTGTCTTTGTGTCTATAGTGAACCCATCATAGAGGAGGCTGAGGGAGAGACCGAACATCTTCCAAGTGAGGATGGTGAGAAAAATTACACTTATCAAGATTTTAGATGAACTGTAGATCCAAGTACAGTGATACCTCGGTTCCTGTTGTTAATCTGTTGCAGAAGGTGCTTGTTGTGAACAGAAAACAACAAGTAGCGAGAAAATTTTGTCCCATAATGAATGTAAATTTTTTTAATACGTTCCAGAGCCCCAGACAATCCACACTATATAAGGCATTATATGCATTAATGGAGTTGTATTGTACAGGTGCTCCCTGATTTACGAAGGGGATATGTTCCAACAAATCCATCATAAATTAAATGTATCATGTGAGTTTAATATAGTCTATATTGTATCATAGCAGAGCCAACTTTTAAAGTCTTATAAACAGCCGAGCTTAATTAAAAAATTTACGTTAACCTATATTTGGCCACAATCTTTAACATAAAGCTTATTGTATAATAAGTGTTGAAATATCTCATGTGATTTAGTGAGTAATGGATTGAAAGTGAAAAGTAAAAGCAAAGCACTTACTCTAGTGGTTGAACCCTATTGGTGAGCTGCTAATGCTAACTGCGGCCTGTATACTGGAGGACTCGGTTCCTTTCGGTTGGCTGTAATCAATAACCATGTAAGACATAAAAATAAAGAAAAACACAACAAACACAACGGAAACTATGCAGTAAGCAACAGCTATTGTGAATATGAATCACTGAATCAATGCGTACTGAATCATAAATCGGGAATGATGAATCATGATTCGGGTTTTGCCCACTCATGCAAGTTTAAGCAATGCACTGAGTACCGAGCAAAAGAACCGAGTTACCACTGTACTATTAGATACAGTAAATCTTGTGCGTTTGGTCATAAATTCTAATTTCTTTGTTTGTGTGTATTTTTTGGTGATTTCTGTGTTGTTTTGCCTTTTCCATGTTCTATGTTTCATGTGCGACATGCTCCATCATGTCTGTTGCGGCCATATGCCATGCTCTGGGTTGTGTCGGGCTTCTTGTCTTCTGTGTGCATGTGTGATTGGTTGTGCAGAATGGGATGCAGTGGCTATGTTTGATTATGTTGCACGCTCTCCAGCCGAGCTGTCATTCAAGCAGGGGGACCATGTCGTACTGCACAGCAAGGCTTCTGCTGATTGGTGGAGAGGAGAAATGGGAGGAGTTAAAGGCCTAATCCCGCATAAATACATCAGTGTGCCTGAGGGGTGAGAATTTACAGCTATTTTTAATTTCCACAGTGGTATTTAATCTTTGGTTTGAGAGAGCCGTGGTACAGCAGGTGTATTTCTATCATTGCCCAGATAAATCATGCTATCATTACCCTTCACGAATCACACAAAGCAGCCAAAAATTTACATTTACATCATTTAGCAGACGCCCTTATCCAGAGCGACTAACAATTGATACAGTCTTACAATCCAAGCAAATCCGGGTGGGATTTGAACCCTGGACCTTCTGATCCATAGTCCAGTATCTTAACCGCTAGGCTACCACAGTCCCACAAATTTTGTAGGTTTTAATTCGTATACAGGTGTGCACCATTCAATTCAAGGTGTGCATTGCGTTCTGTGAAATGGGTCATTTATCAAAATGGTCATTTGAATGGACATTGACATTGTCATAGTTTTTTTTGCTACTTTAATGTAAATATAAAGGATATGCAAAGGAAATACACAACACCGTGGTTCTTCAGTTACAAGCACACATTAACAATCACACATACATAAATCATACAGCATACCTCGCTGGCTGCACGCAACCAAGAGGGTATGAGTCCACTTGAATAAACACCAGTTTCCAGAATAGGCAATGTAATATCACCTTAAACACTTTAAACCTTTAAGTAGGTAAATCCAGCATGGCACTACTAGTAGGATATCATAGTCATAGTTGTAGGTATATGTGGGAGAAGCGGGCATGGTGCTTGTAGTGTGAAGCAGAGTACAAACTTTTCTGTTTCACATTTCTGCTTGTGTCCATAAAGTGTCTATGCACAACACAGACTGTAACATATTTTCTACTTTTGCACATAGGCAATGCAAAGTAAATCACTATTCATGAAAGTAAATTAAATAAAAAATTCTAACAAAACATCAAGTCTTATTATTAAGGCTATTAACCTACTCAACCCATATCTTACCTTGCCAGATTCATTAGCTGTTGTAGTGACACACATAACAGTGTAGCCTCTGGTGCAAAAGGTTTTATTAAACACGTGCCATCAGAGTGAACAGACTGAATACTGAACAGTGTTTGGCTTGGTTAAACTTATCCCGCTTATCCCACCACCAGCAACTTTCTTGCATCCCCCTGGTAGGCCGAGCCAACAGTTTGTGCTACTTTGTACATTTAAGCAAAATATGTGCAAAATATAACATACTTTCATCATTTTTATTTTATTTCATTAATCCAAAATAACATAATCTACTCTTCTAAACTGAATTAATATTTCTTGATCTATTTCCAACTCATTTCCTGTGTATTCTTTCATTTCAGAGCAGAACGAAAGCAGGGGAAGAAGGAGACCCGTGGTGGCAGCACTGGGAACTTGGCCGATGATCAGCAGATGGCTGAACACAGCACTCGGTATCACAAACAAACGACTAACTACAGATAAGCTAACTGCTGCTATTAAGATTTGAAATATAACCGTAAATGGCCTGATCTTTTTTTTTTTCTTTTTCACATTACAGCATGCGGGTGAACAGTGACAGTGCATCTTTGCCAGGGAGACAGCGCATCTCTAGTGGAGGTGGTGGTGTAGGGGAAGGAGGGGGCAGTGGAGGTGCCAGTCCAGTGCGCAAATTGCCCCTGCATGTACCTGAGGGTTTACTTGTTCTCCCACAACCCATCAGCCGCCAAGTCTCAGGGTAGGAGAACAGATCACAACAAAACAGCCTCAGCGTTTTATACAATGCACATATATATATACACATATACAGACTGCTAAAGTACAATCATATCAACACGGAACAGAGTCTCAAATGAATGTTGTGGAATCCAAGCCACGCAGAAATGAAAGTTAAGGGAAGCCATACAGTGGTATTTCTCGTCGTTAATTTGTTCCAGAACTGAAAACAACAATTACCAAGCACATTTTTCCCATAAGGAATAATGTAAATTGAATGAATCAGTTCCACACCCCTCCCCCAAAAAATCCACACTGTATAAGGCATTACATGCATTAATGGAGTTGTATTGTACAGGTGCTTCCTGATTTACGAAGGAGATAAGTTCTGATAAAATCACAACTTAAATGTATCATGAACTGATGAGTTTAATATAGTCTATACTTTATCATAGCGGAGCCTATTACACATTAACAATTACATTAACACTTACATTAACCTACAGTTGGCCAAAATCATTAACACAACGCTTATTTTATAATAAAGTGTTGAAAATCTCATGTAATTTAGTGGGTAATGGATTAAAGGTGAAACGTAAAAGCAAAACACTTTATTGGTGAAATCAGGGCACTAGCATAGCTGGTAAAGCTAACTGCAGCATGTGTTTTGGAGGATTCAGTTCAGTTTTCCTTTCGGTTGGCTCTTATAAACTAACCTTTTTAGGACTCATGGAGACTTATTTGCGCTAAGGATACAGTACCGTAGATGTAAAAATGAAGAAAAACATGATAAACACAATGGCTTCACTGGCTTCACTGAGCAAGGGCTTTTGTGAATTTGAATCACTGTGTATTGAATAATGAATAGAGTTTCGGTTGAAACAAGTCGCGCTGCTTGATGGTGAGAGCCGAGACAAATTTTTCTAGTCAAAATGTGCCAGGAACTGAATTTGATGAGTTCTGAGGTGGTCTAGAACAAAGGTACCAATGTAGATGGATCTAGAATAATTTGATGGACTAATCAATTTAGAATCTTGTGCGAAATGAATTTTTACATGAATGTGTTTCTGTTTCAGCCTGCAGGAACGTAGACACACTCTGGATAGTGTGAGGCCCATGGGAGGAGCAGCAGACAGACAGACAATGCCCACAGTGGACCAGGTATAACTTCTTAGATTTTCTGACTTCTTCTGGTGGTCTACAAGTACAATCTGTTAAGCCATGAAAATGTGTTGTTTAATTTTTCCTTATTCTGTTCATCTTCTGTGTACTTGGTGTATAATGTGTAGTGACATATATTTAGTCATTTAGCAGACACTCTTGTCCAAAGTGACCTAGAACTGATGCAAGTTGCAGTACAAGCCATTCTGGGTTAAGGGTCTTGCTCAGGGGCAGCTTAGCAAGCTTGGAACTTGAACCCTTAAACTTCTGTTCAACAGTAGTATCTAAAAGGCTGTGCTACAACAGGGAAATGTACTATATTGTTTTACTTACAAGTAAAACATACTTACAAGTTGGGTCCCATTAGGTAGAATGGTGTGTTTCAATTTCATCACATCAGAGGATTACTACAGGAGTTCCTCATGGATCAGTTCTTGGTGCACTCCCCTTCTCTATCTACACTAAATTGGTGGGCTCAGCAATTAATTTCCATTGCTATGCAGATGATACTCAAATTTACTTCTCTCTAGACCTCTCGGTCAACACAGGCAGTCTCACTGTTCATCAGGTCCACAAACCCAAAGAATCTCCATGTGATTTTGGACAATAACCTCAATTTTTTTGACCACATCACAACAAACACCAGATCTTGCAGCTGTCTTCTGCACAGCATCAGAATAACACACCCTTGTCTGACCATAGAAGCTGCTCGGATCCTCACACACGTTTTATTTCCAAGCTTGATTACTACAGCTTTTACTTGCTGGTCTGCCTTCATGTTCCTTTGCTCCATTCCAGAGCATTCAGAATGCTGATACCTGTCTGGTTCATAACCTACCAAAGTTTTATTCTTGTATCTCCTTTAGTGCGATCATTCCACTGGCTTCCTGTTGCAGCCAGAACCAAGTTGAATATTTTTCTCTAGCTTTTCAGACCACTTCCATGTTATTTATATTCTTTGATTCATAACTACACACCTGCACACCAATTCGGGTCAATTTGTCTGAGATTACACAATGCACACAAGGCCGGAGCTCCATGAGCCTCTCACAATAGGAAGAATGGCCATGTTTCTTCTTTCATTCAGCATAAGTCTAAAGACTCACCTACTCAAACAACATGTATTATAATGTTTCATCTATCCTCCATCTGTTCCCTTCCTTGGAAAAACAGAGTTGTCACCCCCAGTATAATCACTGTAAACTTTACTACATAATTTTAAATATATACCATATACTTATATAAAAATTATTTTTATTAGTATGCATTGAAAGAACATGAGCAAGTGCAGAAAATCATTTTTAAGTTTAAGGATTGTCTCCCCCTTCTTCACATGCCTCACAGTGGTTTGATCCACTGCAAGTTAAGACCTGATCCCACTCTCTTTTTATTCTATACTGTTACAATTCATAAATTTTGTAGTACTGTACATATTTGGGTTGCCCTACATTTGGTGGCATAATTGTCCATGGCTTGTTTTAAAGAAGGCTACAGTAAGTAAATATTTCTGGTTTGATTTCGTTATACATTGAAGTATTTCTTTTAGAACTGTACTTAAAGCTCAAAATATGTTCCTGTAAAGCTAATCTTTGAGATTAGACCAGTAACACATAATTGAAGCCTAAATACTTAATGACTACAATGCAAAACCATCTTCATGAGTGATCCTCAATTATAATTATATTAGAGTTTTACAACTATATACAGTGTGACATCTACAGGCTATTCTTAGTGGTTACCTGTTGAGCATGATAAAAACCTTTAGCCTATAGCTCTATAAATTTAATACAGCAGTAGCTTTTCACACCTTCGCACCCAGCATTTTACTGTTTTTTTTTAATTAATTTCTTGTTTTAATTAATTTCTTGTTTATTAAATTTCTTTCTAAATCAAAGTCTTGGCTTACGGTCTGCAATTCAGTTAATGACACTTATAGGTGTCCTGATGGAGTTAAGGTCAGTGCTCTGTGCAAGCTAGCCAACATTCTCCATTAAAAATGGTATACAATTTCATTATGGACTGGACAGGGCAGAAATTGATAATACTGTTTATTTATGTCTGTATGCTTCATGTTATGAACCTGTTTGTAGTGAGTGTGGCTGAATATCAGTGATCTCTATTTAGAAGGAATGCATACATACTTTTGGTCATGTTGTGTATGAGTGCGTGACCTTGAACTGACTTGATTTGACGTGATAAAACGAGGTTTACATAATGTAATCTTTCCTTCTCTCTCCATTTGTCAACCCTCAGGAGATCACTCGGCATATGAATTCTGTTTTCAAAGAACTTCTGTCTCGGCAACCCCCTCAGGATGGTTCAGTCTTACCAGTGACAACTTCTGCTCCTTCTTCCTCCTCCTCCTCCTCCTCCTCCTCAATTTCTAGTGGCACTTCTAGGCAGTCCATAAAAAAGAGCACAGGTTTTGGCTTGCGTAGCCGGGGATTCTTTAAAGCCCCAGACCAGCAGGACTGATGGATGGAGGACCAAAAAAGCTGAAAATGCATGAGAAGAAGGCAAGAACAAATGCAGACTTATTGTAGAGATGAATATATTTTTGCAAGTGTACAAGATGATGCTTTTCAGACCTCAAGTATGAAATTCTTTTGTTTAAAACTGTTGTCAGTTCATGTAGTATCACCAACTCAGAAAGTCATTAGTAATGGTGTTTGTTGTTACTCGTCTGGTTACCATTTTGTTTGTGCTTTATGCTATGATCATGCAGAATCTTCTATCATTTTTTGCCCCCTTACAAGTGTCAATTGTTACGGTATTGTCCAGTGGAGTGGCTGAAATTTTCCCTGCATTCCAGCATTGTTTGTTAACAGTTAACCATCTCTCACACACAATAGGGCACAGATTTCTCAGACAGAATCCAGTTACCCTTATAAGCACAATATAGTCGAAACTAATCTGCTAATTTATTTCCTTTACCTATCTGCTTGCTTGCTAGCAAGTGTGCTAATATTTAACTAGCACATCAGCTGTTGAAATTAGCTACATAACAATTCAGTTGGACTGGCAAAAGCACTTGTCTTTGAAACTTTCTTTCTCCTGTTTACATTTTTATCCTAATCCCTTCTGGGCAAATTCTGGTAAATTCGAGAGTTATGTTGACTCACTCCCTCAGCCCCAACAAGGTCATCTGATTTACATCTGATACTTCTGATAAATTAGGGACAGTCGTGATTTTAAAAGATCCCCCGAAGGAAAACTGTCAAGAGAAGGTTGAGGAGCCCTGTTAAGTCTGTAATGAAATGCAGCATTTCACTACAGGGCTAGATTGTATTTTTACTAGGTTTCTTGTACAAAAACAACAACATAAAAACTACTGCTGTATTAGCATTAATATGATATAATAGTCACTTGATCTCAACAAACAGGTGTGTGTGTGTCTGTGTATGTACATAAATACGTATATATATATATATATATATATATTTGTACGTGTGTATAATATATATATTAGGCACACGTACAAATGTGTGTGTGTGTATGTGTGTGTGTGTGTGTGTGTGTGTGTGTATATATATATATATATATATATATATATGTATATGTGTGTGTGTGTGTGTGTGTGTGTGTGTGTATGTATGTGTGTATATATATATATATGTATGTGTGAGTGTGTGTGTGTGTGTGTGTGTGTGTGTGTGTGTGTGTAGATATAGATATGTATACATACAGTCTAAACTTACCTCGCCTATGTCTGTTTCATGGCTATGTTTGGAGAGAGACGAGTTTGGAGGCTTAACAAGGTTATAAAGTGACATTCATACCTGATGCTGACAAAATTTTTACTGAGCAGCCCACGTGATCGTGCAATCACATTTACAATGTTCATAAACGTACAGTTTCTATTCATTTACGCAAATTTGAGAAATAGTCCGTGATTGACAATTTTTAAACACACAGACGATTTTCTGTGACGCGAAGCACACAGAAGCAAATTCATTATAAGATAAGTCTGTTCACTCCTCCACCATTGTGGTAATGTCACAGGGTAGTTATTTCCAGCAATATAAGACCAGACTTCTTTCTCTTTGAATGGGGATAGACCTATATATCCAAACCTGAAAGAGATGTTTAAAATGCATATTTAGAATTGCTGTTATAATCTGACAAAAATGATATAACTTATTTGTGTTGTTGGCTTCAAGTAACAGAAAAATAAGATTTTTTTAGATTATTCTGGCTACTGCACATCTCACCACTACAAAGGGGCCAAGACTTGCCATCCCGCTCTCTGACACATTTACTAATTTGCCAATTGGTTCTTTCTAATGATGGGGCGGGGCTTCTGTAGTACAGTCTCATTCATATTTCAGCCAGTGACCAGTCTCCGCCTTATATAAAGTCTCTGATAACAGACAGAGGCTGTACATCATCTGCCGTTGCACGTTTAAAATAGGATTACAGTGACACCTACCAACGGTCTAAACCGGCTTAGTGGGGTAGAATTTAATTACTGGCAAGACATTTGTCATGTTATAAGCTTGCCAAGGGCAAGAGATGAAGTTCGCAGCTTTTCGAGGTAAAGGGCATGGATGGAAATCCGTCCTGCCATCACAGGTGGTGAGAGATGTGGTTGGCGAAACGGGGTTAGACTGTACATATATATCCGAAATCACTAATGAAAATGTTTGTTTGGATCTTTGTGGAAAAAGGTTCATACCCTAGCAAATAATGACTCAAACACACCTTGAAGCCTTGCAACACCTTCTGGAGTCTTTGAGTGATGACTGTCATGGACTTTCCTTCACAGTCCTGACCTAAACCCCATCAAGCATTTATGGGGGCACAGAGAAGTAGTCAGTACTAACACAAGATGGTCGTTGGGTTGGTGAAATCATGTTGGGATGACATGAATAACATCATCAGATTTTGCACAAACATGCAGAGTCCATGCCAGTTTGACGCTGTCACATTGCCATTAAAGGGGAACATGCTAAATACTACTAAATTCTTAAATTTATGAAAAGAAAAACATGGTAATAAATTCAAGGAAAATACTAGAAGCATTTTCACTAGTGATATCAGAAAAGTAGAAACCACATTTTACATTTTTGCAAAAACCTTAACAGCAGTAATGACATATCAGATGTCACGTTATCTTCTAAAACTTTAAAGTCAACATAGTTTGTTTAAGTTGCGCAAGCAAAGTCTTATACATGAAGTGTGTCAGCTGAAAATCCAGAATGGCAAACTCACAGCGTATTAGATTTGTGTAATACATATTTGTCTTGTTTTACATACAATCGTTTGTGAATGTGGTATTTCAAATCAAGTGTTATTGTACCTCAGTGCAATAAGTATGCATATATGGACACAAACATGGAAAGACATCTCATGGGGACAGATTCAATGGCCAAAATAAGTGCAGCTATGTAGCCTCAGTTACTCTTTCACTGTTACGCACAATGGTCTGAACGATTGGAAAGATATGATCCCTCAGCTCAGGACTTCTGAACAAAAAGGAAAGTCAGGGTTATAGGTAGGAACAGACTGACAGAACTAAAGAAGCTGTGAACAAACAGGTGCAGCCACAACAGGAAATACAGCACTACTCTCACTTCCCAAAAGTACAGTAGTACAGACCCCTTATCCCCCTTCCTTCTTTGTTACTGTTGTGAAAGGTGGTGTACATATATAATGGGCACACCAAACATAGAGCTCACCGCCTTTGCTGAAAGCGCAGCCAATCAAATTGCATCAGCTTCATGCGTGTACATTGCAAGAACTATGATACACTGTGAACTGAGGCTAAATCCTGGGAAGTGTGATGCACCAATTGATAAACCTCATACAAATCTTGGGTAATTACTCGGTTGACTTACAAGTTCAAACTTTACTATGTACGATGTGCTGCCCACTATTTGGGAGTGAAGGAGCTGTTGGTCATTCATGCCAAGGACAAAAATATTTGTTAAAGGAAAGGCAGTCCCATAATTACGTCATTCATAAGCCAACAGGTGAATAAAAGGCATACACTTTAAGCAGGAAACATTAATATTTCCTGTTTTTGAATAATACAGACATTGACTTCATTTGTTGTGAAATGAGAGGAGTATATGACATGACAGGCAATAAAGAGAAATACAGGCAGGCAGCTTCTGTTTTCTAATTGCTTGGTTAAATTATGGGGCAATGTATGGGGCGTTGTATGTATGTGTTAATATCATCTCAGTTAACATTTGTATCACATTTCTCTTTTTTTATGGTACGCAGTCATGTTTTAAAATCGTGTTTCTGTATTACATAATGGCATCAAAATTGTTGTTGTACGAACTACAGTATTATCACAGTTATTAATAAATTATGTCAATTCTGAAAGACTGCCCAAGAATTAATTTCTGGTTTTGCTTTTGACAGCATTAATGACTGTTTAATTTAGAACCATATGCTTTATCTATATATAACAAGCTTTTAAATGTTATTACATACTATATATACAATTCTACTATCATTGATTATTTTCCTTTTAACTTAACTTTTTTAATCATACAAACAATCATATATACTGTAAAGCAATACTTACAGCTATGGCCAGAAATGTATGTACATCTAGATTAAAGACATTCAAACTAAAATTTTTAACACATCCACCAATTCCATGTTACCCTACATTCCAATATATTTGTTTACATCAGCAGTCATTTAAAATGTTTTGATTAGACAAGGATTTATTTCAGATGTAATTCACTATTTCAGATTTCCAGTGGGTGAAAATTTACATTCCACCAGCAGAATGTGTCCTTAAACAGTCTGGAAAATTTCAGAAATTTATGTAGTGATTAAGTAGCACTGATAGGCAAATTGTCACAATTAGTAGAAAATTGGGAGTGCTGAAGGTTGAATAGCATCTGTAAAAAACTGCATGAAATGATGATTACTCATAGACTTCAAAGATAATGAAATAGTCAGTGCAATGCAAACTTGGATCACTTTTGCAACCTTTTTGTGGAACCACAAAAAAGTGTCATATCTCCATCTTAAAACTTAAGCAAAACTACAGGAAAGCTGAGGGGAAATTGAGAAATACACGTTTAGACAATATCTTCCAGGAAAGCTTGTTTCTCTAATTTGATATTCAACTGAATTTTCTATACTCTGGTACATGTAAATGAGTTTGTAACATTTTTAGTGACAAAATCACTCAAAAAAGTAAGCAGACAGTTAACTGTTAACATTGTTGGACTGATCACACTGCCAAAAAATAGCTCTGCTAAGAGAAACACATCCTGCTTTGCAATGATTGGTTCTAAACATATTTAGATGCAGTTTTGTCACTAAAGTCTTCAACCTGTGCTCCCGATCTTCAAACAGGATTTAAGCTCACTATCTGCAGATGTTGAGCATGATGCTAATCACTCACAGGTGATAATCCTGAGAAATACCTGTTTGACAATAGTTCTTAATGCTGTGTATGTAGTTTGTCCATGGAGCCTATGTACGTAAACTGTGTATGTATGCTTTTTCTTCAAAACACCATCCCAACTCGAGGCATTTGGATGGTGGCATCATGCTGTGGAGATGTTTTGCTGGAAAAGGGACTGGTACAATACAGTTATGAAGCAATAACCCATGATACTGGCCAAAAACTTCAAAGTTGTTTACAACTGGGCAAAGAATTGTGACAAGCTTGCGGAAGGTCATTCCATATTTGATTAATTTAAGCAATTAAAAGGCAATGCCACCAAACACTAACAAAGTGTGTGTAAACATTTTGCCTGCTGATATGAACATGAAATAAAGCTATATTACATATTTTTTAGAACTTATAGGTAAACGCTCGTCATTTGATCGTTGTGTGTTTAGAAACTAATACAGCCATGTGACTCATTTCAGCCAAAACTTGATTCATGATTCATGACTCACCATTTGGTACACAGAGAAGATCTCTGTGTTTATTGTATTTTTCTTTATTTTCTACAGTACTGAATTCTTAGTGCAAATAAGTCTCCATGGGGCCTAAAAAGGCTAGCCAACCGGAAAGTAAACAGGATTTGAATGCTCCAGAAAACAGGCTGCAGTTAGCATTAGCAGCAGTGGAGTGAGTGTTTGCTTTTACTTTTCACTTCTAATCCATTACTCACTAAATTACATGAGATTTCAACACTTTATTATAAAATAAGCTTTGTGTTAATGATTTCAGCCACACATAGGTTAATGTAAGTGTTTAAAACATTAACTTAACTATTTTTTACTTATCATGAGGGTGAATCTCCATCTACAGGCGCCATAATGTCACTGCACATAAGCTGGCAAATAAGAAGCCAACTTCAGCCTTGTCTCCACCATGACACACCAAACACTCGTTAGACTCCTCAGTTGATGTTACATTTAACGCATGGTGGATTTGTCGGAACATATCCCCCTCATAAATCATAGAGCACCTGTACAATACAACTCCATTAATGTATATAATGCTTTATACTGTATCTATTTTCTGGGGGTCTGGAACGTCTGGATTAATTCAATTTACATTATTCCTGTTGAAAATTTTCTCGGTACTCGTTGTTTTCGGTTCTCAACAAGATATCTGGAACGAATTAACGACGAGAACCGAGGTACCACTGTATTTACATTACAGTAGCATTAAAAGACTTTGTAACTATGGTAATGTCTGGTCAGTGATCATTTTGATCAATGATCTGTTTCACACAAGGTAATGCAGTTGTTAAAAGGCGCATACCTACACCTCAAATAGAACCAACATACATATTCTACTTACACATCAACTAACATCTAACACATCAATTTCATGGTAACATCGAATGTGTGTAGTTGTAAAAAAAATTGACTTTGAATGTCTTTAGCGTAGGCATATGTAAAAAAAACAAAAAAAACAAAAAAAAACAAACTGTATAGCCACTAGACAAAGCCTGAAACCCTGTTGGTGGAAAAAGTATGTGAACACTTGCATGTAATAACTGGTGGAAGAACTTTTTTGCAGCCATAATATTTCAAGACTTGAAAAACACTGAGGACCTCTTTGTGTCTTTCCACAACACTGGGTTATGGTCTGAAAGACAAATTCCAAATGACCAATTTTCTATTTATAAACCCCATTGTCATGTGTGTTTTAGAGCACTGTCTTTTCCTACTGTCTAACTTCTGTTAAGCTTCAGATGCAGGACTGCTTCCCTAAGATTCTGCTGTTATTATGTATTCAAATATTAATTAATGGTTAACTTCATTATTGCAAGCTATCTGGGCCAAACTGCAGCAAAGCAGCCCCATTAGTAATATGCTTGACAGTTTAGGTGGGGTTTTATGCCAAGTGCTTTTTGAACATAAAACTACAAATTTATGCCATTTTCCATATCTGCGTATTCAAATTCAGGGTCCCTCAAGCAGGATTCTAACTGACAGCATGATGTAACCTGGTAATCAACCACAAACAAGGTGCCAGTACATCACAGGCACATTTACACTGGGACACTTTAGAGATGCCAGTTAACCCATGTCTTTGAAATGTGGGAAGAACCTGAAGGAAACCCACGCAGACATGGGAAGAAAATGCAAACTCTACACAGTCAGTGGCTGAACTCGATTCTTTCTAGCTGCGTGGAGATAGTCCCCCCCTCAATTTACATCTTTGGCCATCTCTACAATTCTTTTTTGGACCTCTAAAAAAATTTTCAAAAAGGTTTTGATTAGCATGTGGTTCGCAAGATAAGATCTTATTTGAGAAGGCCAGACCTTATGTGCCTTAATATTGGACAAACAAGACTACATGGTTTACAAAAGTTTTTGCAACTGTACATAAGCGTCTTCTTGATTTACGTAATTGATAACTGTTGACTGAAAAATGTTGTTGTTGTGTGTTACTGGAACAAAATACTCAGCAGTAACTCAATCTCCCTTCCTCTGCACTTCCATACATTCCTCTGCCAAATATAACCCTTGTTTCCCTGTACTAATTCTTTGTTGGGTTCAGAATGGAATTAAAATAATGTGCAAATTTTGTGATATATCTGATCTGACTTTTAAAGTCTGACTGATTATAGAAAATGAATCGAACTAAACTGAAAGTGTGAAACTTTATGTTGATGACTAGGCAAAGAGTTGGTCATAATAAATGTTTTTAAACTGCTTTATAAATTATTTAAGGGACCCTGCCAGAATTGACCGTGAACGAGGATTGAACATTGATTCGAACAAAACAGTGTGTTAAAAGACTAAATGGTTATGTATTAAAGTTCATGGTGTCACCACATTCTTGAACCCCCTGCAGCCATCCTGTCCTCTCTTGAAAACTAAAATATGGTCACATTAGTGCTAAGCTAATGACACATCTAAGCATATGTAACTTATACATTTTCATTACATTATATTTGCAAAGCAAGACATCTGTCAGATATTGTCAGATGTTACATGAAAAACATGAGTAACCAGAGTTAAGAATCAAACATGTCACTGGAGCCGTGTCACAACAGTATATGTTGTGCCACCCTTTTCCATCAAACGGCAGCTAAAATGAATCACAGCCCTTGTGGGGATTTACTTGCCGCTTAGTTTGTAGTGTCATGTTGCACTCTGGCACAAAAGCTGGATGCCAGCGATCCAATGACAAACTAATGCAGTAATAACTACTGCCCTCTAATGGTGCCTATTTGCATTACAGTTGATTTGTATCTGATTTGTAACTGTTTACAACAATGAATCCTTGAATATAATTTGAGAGAAGACAGAATTAATTCATTCGTTTATTCATTTTCATACCTTTCATGTATTCACTTTCATATTTACTCTGTTCTGTAATGGCCAGGACCCCCACAGGACCATTATAGATCAGATACTATTTGGGTGGTGGATCATTCTCAGCACTGCACTTACACTGATGTGGTGGTGGTGGTGTCTTAATGAATGATTGGATCAGACACAGCAGTGCTGCTGGAGCTGTTAAACACCTCAGTGTTACTTATAGACTGAAAATAGTCCACCAGCCAAAAATGTCCAACCACCAGCATCCTGTGAGCACTGATAATGGATGACCAACACAACCTGTACAGCAACAAATGAACTACTGTGTCTGACTTTACATCTATAAGGTGGAGAAATATGGCAGATGTGTCTAATAGAGTGCACAGGGAGTGAACACAGAGCTTACAAACTCCAGCAGCACTGCTGTGTTGATCCAACTGTACCAGCAAAACACACACACCACCACTTCAGTGTCACTGCAGTGTTGAGAATGATCCACCACCCAAATAGTACCTGACCATGGTGGTCCTGTGGGGGCCCTGACCATTACAGTAAATAAGACTATCAAAGTATGTAGAGAAACAGATGGACTACAGTCTGCAACTGTAAAACTACAAAGTGCATCAATATGGTAAGTAGAACTGATAAAATGGACAATGCATATAGAAACAAGGAGGTGTAGCTAATAAGTGAATAATAATCAGTAATCCTTAGCTCAACATAATGGTGACCCACTTTCGGACCTTGGTGGTGCCTTCAGGCTGGTCATATGTCATGCATGTACTATCAACCATGCCTGCGAGGTAAGGCCAGATGGGAAATTATTCCCCAGTATTGCGACAGTTACCCATGCCGTCCCCATATAGGGCACCCCATGCCTACGCCCTGTGCTTTCCGTAACCATAACCAGAAAAGGCGGGTAAAATCGTAAAAAAAATATGTGGTAAGAACCTGATAACATTTCCTCTGAATGTAGGTTCAGTGATACTATTAAATACAGTGCACGTACATTGATTGTGCGCATGCGCAGTAACAAACGGGTATGATGCGCAGGTCGCCAGTGACAGAGCGTTATGCCGTGAAGTGCGGAAGAAACAAGGGGGAATTCCTGTGCGCCCCATTACATTGACTGGAAGCTCTGCTAACGCGGAATACATGTCAGTTGTTTTAATTAAATCGTATTAATTAAAATGGCAGCAGAGTTGTGGCACATTTGTTAGTAAGGTTGTCACTGTTTCTTTGTTTGCGAACGCTGTGAGAAGTCTTTTCGTTATAGACTGTGTTAGCTTTCTTTGCTAGCTAACCCGGTCTGAGCAGCTTTTAACCACTCGATAAGACCCAGGTGAGATAAATATATATATATTCCGTTTTATGTGTGTTTTATATTTGTGTGTCTTATTCTTAATTTTTGTTGTCATGTTAGGAAATGGTTTTGTCGAGCTGGCTAGGTGGCTAGCTAATTGGCGTGCGAAGCTAACTAACGTAAACTTCACAAACAACAGAAATGTTACCATAGCGCGTCCCAGTAGTCCATAAGAAAATAGAAAGGAAACAAAGGCTGTTATTTACAGAACGTGTTAAGTATGTGAAACATTATTATCGTTTTACCGAGTCAGCAAACACATATGGAACCCGTTTCCTTAAACTTCATTAAAACAGTTCTGTATTACTGACAATGGATACGGTTTGATGCATCATGATAACACGGAAGTGTAAAACAGCCTTATGATCCTGCTCTTATATGATACTAGATACGGACGAATAACAATGATTATGGTGTTCTTTGGGAATAACGTGATTTGTAAAATCTAGGTTCATCAGTGTAGCTGTAGTAACGTAGTGTAACAGCAGAAAACTTCAAGCTGTCTTTCAACAGAGTATCCTGCATCATAGGCAGTTTTATCCAGTAAACAAACAAACATGTTTATGACATGCTTTAGTAATGGTGTTAAAATGCCCTGGCGCAAATTTACTCACATTCCTACATTCCTCAGTATGTAACTGTCATTTGCAGTTGAATTCCTTGAAGATTCAACTGCATGGTTTATCAGATACGAAACCTGAACAAATCTGTGCTGTTGAGTTTTGTTGAAATATATAGACTCACCAGCCACTTCATTAGATACACCTTGCTAGTACTGGGCTCGACCCCCTCTTGCCTTTAAAACTGCCTTAAATCTTTGTGGCATCAATTCAACAAGGTGCTTCAAACATCCCTCATAGACTTTGATCCATATTGACGAGCTAGCGTCACACAGTTGCTGCAGATTTTTTTGGCCTCACCTCCATGATGTGAATCTCCCATTCAACCACTTTCCAAAGGTGCTCTTTTGGAATGAGACCTGGTGACTGTGGAGGCCATATGGAGTGCAGTGAACCCATTGTCATGTTCAAAAAAACAGTTTGAGATGATTTGAGCTTTGTGATGCGGTGCGTAGAAGATGGGTACACTGGTCATGAAGGGACACGGTCAGCAACAATACTTGGGTAGGCTGTGGCATTTAAACAATGCTCAGTAGGGGCTCAAAGTGTGCCAAAAATGTCCCCCACAATACTATGTAGGCAGCACCCTGAAACATTGATACAAAGCAAGGTGTATCCATGCTTTCATGTTGTTTATGCCAAATTCTGACCTTATTATCTGAATTTGGACTGTGGTAGCCTAGCGGTTAAGGTACTGGACTATGGACCAAAGGTCCAGGGTTCAAATCCCACCTCTGCCAAGCTGCCACTGTTGGGTCCTTGAGCAAAACTCTTAACCCACAATTGCTTGGGTTGTAAGATTGTAGCAATTGTAAGTTGCTCTGGATAACGGCGTCTGCTAAATGCTGTAAATGTAATTGTAATGAATGTTACAGCAGAAATCAAGACATGTTGACTATTTGGTGAGCTTTGGTTGAGCTATTTGGTGTGAATTGTAGCCTCATTTGCCTGAAGACATTTTTGTCTGCTGCTTACTGGATATTTTCTCTTTTTCAGAACCAATGTCTGTAAACCCTGTAAAATCCCAGTAGATCAGTTTCTAATATCCTCAGACCAGCCTGTACTCTTGTCCATGTCTGCATGCCTAAATGCGTTGAGTTGCTGCCATGTGATTGGCTGATTAGATATGTGCATTAACAATCAGTTGAGCAGGCATGTGGCATGTAGCTGGTGAGTGTGTATGTATATACTTCCTGTATGTATATACTTATCATAAACATTTTTCCCTATAAAAAGATACATTAACTTAGGTAATTAGCTCTAGTAACAAATGAAGTAAAAAAACATAAAAATAGTACAATATAAAACATAAATAAAATGTATTTTTGACAATACAGTACTATCCTACGCACTACTTAAACACTCTACATACTCTGTCTCATGGTCCATGTATTGTACTCACCCCCCTTCAAACGATGATGTTGATACAATGCCTCAGGTAAAGTTCATGTGGATGATTGTAGTAGGCGCCATGTAGTAGCATAGTGTGGTGGAATGAGATGCTGTGAGACATGGCAATGCTTTGAAAATGGAATTTGATGTTTTAAAATGTATATTAATTTTTCATTAATTTGTGTGTGTAAGTAAATATATGGAGCATGTTACGCTCTGGGATGTATTAGACAGCAAGTAAACCGTTGGTTCTCACAGTTGACCTGCTGGATTTGGGAGGAGTAAAGAACTCAAGGACTTTAACAATTCATTATTTCCAGATGACTGAGTTAGGGTGCCTTGTAAACATTGAGGCTTGTGGCGTGCTCCTGATCAGCAGTGGTAGTATCTAATGACAGTGGTCTGCGGACAGCCAAAACCATGAACCAGCAACAGGTTGTTGGCATTCAAAGCTCATTGATGCAAGAGAGCAACTCATTCAATCCCATCTGGTCCGATTGGACAGAACAGCTACTATTGTATGAGACAGAAATGTTTAATGGTGATTACGGAAGGAATGAATCACAACACAAAGTGCCATGTCCCCTGCTGAATATGAGGCTGTCTATTTGCAAACTGGTCAGAATGTCCACTATGCTCCTGTCCAACATCAGATGTGCCTGCAGTAGGCACACTAGTGTCGTAGTTATGGCACTAGGATGCACTGTGTGTGGGAAGAAAACAAGCTGGTGGATCGCGTGCAATGCTCTTGGTAATTTTCTACTGGGCATTGCTGTGTCTAGGCATTCCTGTGGATGTTAATTTGATGCATAACACCTACCTAAACATAATTACGGACCAAGTGGTTGCAATGTTTTGTCTGATTGGTGTAGATTAATCTATGATGCTGGACCTGGGCACTCGGTTAATAGCCCACCACCACAGGTACCATGTGTTTCCTGCCGACGGGGTCATGTCACACACATGGATGGTTTGCCGTGCCTGAGGGAGAGGATATCGTATATGGGCTCATCCCCTGGCACTGCAAGATTGTTATCTAGTGATTCTGCAATGGTGTGGCATTCCATCCAGATCAGGATTGTGCCTGTGCCCTGGATTCTACCCAGCTGACCCTGATCCAGTGAAGAAGACATGGAAGGAAAAGTTTAAAATGTGGAGGGGAAAAAAGCTGGAGTTGTGGTTGTATTTTAAATGGGGTGTAAACTACAATCTCTGTTCTTGTAGATGTCGCAATACAGTGTTTTGACTCAATTTGTCCACTGAAAGACGACTCAGATTGTACACTGTAACGTAGTATTTCAGCTGTTTTCATAATGTCAGTGAACTATGTGATGTATCACAATATGCATTGTATCACAATATATCGTGATGTAATCATGTCGTGACCCATGTATTGTGATGCGTATCATATCATGAAGTCCTTTCCAATACCCATCCTTAGTGTATGTGTTTATTTGGGTGGCATTACCTAAAATGATCATAATTATGTTGGCCTATATTGAAATCCTAGTCAGTCAACAAAACCATACTTTAATACAGTATTTTGTCATCTTAAGTCAGCAGAATATCTGTTCCTTTTTGAGTTGAATCACAGTACTGTGGTAGCCTAGCGGGTAGGGTACTGGACTATGGACCAGAAGGTCCAGGGTTCAAATCCCAGCTCTGCCAAGCTGCCACTGTTGGGTCCTTGAGCAAGGCCCTTAACCCACAATTGCTTGGATTGTAAGATTACATAAATTGTAAGTCTGCTAAATGCTGTAAATGTAAATGTAGTACAAGTCTTGATCTGCTTCTTTGTCAAAATATGAACACATTTTTCACACCTTTTTTTTTCTGGACCACAACAGTGGGCAATAGTAAATCTCACTGGCTAGACACCATGGCAGTACATGGTGTACAATAGTAAGTGTAAGAGTAATAAGTACAGAAAAGCGGGATGAATATGACAATATACATGTATATGAAAGCAATAAGCCATGAGAAGCAATTCATGTCATGGGTGAGGGTGGGTTTTCTGTGCAGTGAAGTATCTAAAACATCTACCGTGATAAAATCGCTGTAATGCGTGGTGTATTGCTTGAGACTGAATCTGAATATTGCTCGAGTTTAACACGAAAGCCAGAAATCTGCTGAAACCAATATTCACTTTTTCCATTCTTCAGTGCGAGGCATGCAGTTTACAATGAATGCACTTTAGCTGTTTCGGTCACTCTTTTGAAGTCAACAGATATGTTTTTCTCAGCTCACCAAAACTGAAAACAGCGAATAGCGGCATCATTACTTTACAGTCCCTGCATCACTTTTTAATTCTTTTTTTTTTTTTCACGTGGTTAATTTCCATGTCTTGTAATTTTTCTCCTTAATTCTCTCTCTTTACACCATTTCATTCACAGTTAATCCACCAAGTAAATAAAAACTGATCTCTTTTTATAAGTAATGTGCCACAAAATAACAGCCTGGTTTTATTTGTTAAACACCTGGTAAAGAAGCATAGTGTTCAGTTGATATAAGGTCAGTATGTGTGCATATTTCTGCTGTTTGAAAATGGCTTTGAGGGTGACAGATTTTAGATTTAATGTACAAGTCAATGCGAATAAAATACCTAACACCTAAATCCAGTTATGTAACTGTAGATTTTTCTGAGATATCAGCATCAATTAGCAATTCAGCTACTGCACTGAGACCTGTCAATTTCAGAGGTTTTCTGACAACTCATCAATAGTAGGATGTATCAGCAAGAGTAATGAGGATTAGTACAGAACGATGGTGAAGGACTTTGTCGAATGGTGCGAGCTGAACCATCTGCAGCTAAATTTGACAAAGACAAAGGAACTGGTGGTAGACCTGAGGAGGAATAAGGCACCGGTGACCTCTATGTCCATCAAGGGGGTCAGTGAGGACATTGTGGAGGATCACAGATATCTAGGCGTGCACATTGACAATAAACTGCATTCGATCAAGAACACTAATATTCTCTACAAGAAGGGACTCTTATTTTTTAAGGCGACTGAGGTCCTTCAACATCTGTCGGACTATGCCCAGAATGGTTTATGAGTCTGTGGTGGCAAGTGCTATCATCTATACTGTTGCGTGCTGGGGAAGCGGGCTGAGGGTGGCAGATGCTAATAGACTTAAACTGATCCGTAAAGCTGGTGATGATGTGGATTTGGAGCTGGACTCACTGACGGCAGTGTCGGAGAAGAGGATACTGTCTAAGCTGAAGATGATTATGACCAACGGCTCCCATCCACTACATGACACAGTAATGAGACAGAGGAGCACATGCAGTGAAAGACTCATTCAGCCTAAATGCACCACTGAGCGCCACAGAAAGTCATTCCTACCTGTGGCAATCAAACTTTATAACTCCTCCCTTAACACTTGATGAGCTATATTCATTTGATTTGATGTGCAATATTCATCCTTTTTTGTGCAATAATCATATGTGCAATATCGATGAAGGTATTTATTAACTAACTATTCCTTGAATAACTTTTCTTCTTTATTAGAGTGTGTATTTATTTTATTTATTTTTTTATTTTTTGTACTTTTATACATAAATGGGTGCTTCTGTAACATCTACAATTTCCCCCTGGGATCAATAAAGTATTTCTGATTCTGATTGCTTTCTCTCTTAGGTCATGGTGCAGCCCCAGCCTTACGGGGGCAGTAGTTTCCACTGGGAGATGGCAGGAGAGGAGGCTGTGGTAGCTGGCGGCCAAGGCTCACTTATGAATTCTTCTCAAGGATCACTTAGGGTACCACCCGAATTAGCTGGAAATGAGGTGGTCCAAAGACTTTTGGTGGATAACCACCAGTTACGAGGTGCAGTAAGCCATTTCATTCAGGGTGATATACAATTCATTGTTGTGTTGTTTTCGTACATGTTTCTGCCATTTGTGTAACATTCTGACTGTTCCACAGAGGCACTGAAACGGAGCAATGATGCCCTGAAAGACAGGTGTGAGGAGATCGAGGGATGGCAACGGAGGTCGAAGGAGGAGAGAGAATTTCTTAACTGCAAATTTCGTGAGGCCCGGTCTTTGGTCGAGCGACTTGCGGAGGAGAATCAGAGTTTGCTGAGCAAACTCAACAACAATGGCAGTCAGATGGCAGGCCAATGGACTGGCAACTATTCGGAGCTAGGAAGTAAAAATCAGAACCAGAAGAGCTCTTGTACCGAGGGGAAAGAACTATCTGAACCTCATGAGGTAAGACATGCTGTCAATCTTATTGGATTCTTTCATTTACAGTGTAATGGAATACCCTGGTTCCCTTTAACTTGATCGGTATCCAGCTCTTCTGTGATGTAATCCCAATTAGACAATCAATGTTTATTGTTTCAATCCAGCACACATACATGCACATTCAAGCAGCGATAACTTCAGGATCCACCTGCATCACCTGCTTGTAGCCATTAAGTCCAGAGTCCCTTGTGTGGTCTTCCCTATTTGGTCAGGTCAACTTGAGATAAGTCTTATACCGTTAGATTTGTTATTTTAGAAATGATATAATGACCATATATAACATATTGTTGATGACTAGACCCCAACATTTCAAACTTGGATTCACCACTTCATAATACACTTTTCCACTGATCTTCATTCCAGTCTTTGCGAGCTTTAGCATATTAGCCATTTTACCCGGTCCAAATTACCCTTCCAAAATGAGCTTTCCTGATCAAGTTTTTTCAGACTGTAAAGGGGTCAGCTTGGCATCCAGATGAAGCTGCCAGATACTGAGAAAAAAATATGATCACTCTACCATTGCTAAAACAAAGTATCTAATCTAATGGAGGACTAAAACTTTTGCACAGTACTAGTGGACATGGGTTTTTTCCTGTCATGTGGCACCAACTAGTCTATCCAAATGTCTGAAATTGTTAACTTTACTCATGCTAATTTATAATGCAAGCCTATGGGCAGCTGTTGAATTCTATCAGGCAATTGAAATGCACAACTTTATTAAGGTGAATTTCAAACCACTTACATGAGAAGCTATCTTTCCCCAAGTGTGCGTAAAAAAATTGGCCAACTTTGTCTTGCTGTTCCAGTACAATATATCTCATGTTTATGCTGTCCCTAAGAGTTCACAAAGACCAACACAGCTATTCTGGTCATTTCTGTTCTGCTTTGTGAAAAAGTGCTTTGCCCTTAGGCTTCCTCTGTAAGTGATAAAGTGATAGTTATATTTTTCAGCACAGCAAATCATGTTAAATCTTTTGTTTGTGGTAATCACCCATATACTGCAGTTTTAGTAGATAGAGATCAGCTTAGAGAATTCCTGAAATAAAGTCTTCATTCCATAAGTAGGTCTGAGTAGATACCAACTGAAGTACCTTGGCACTCGAGAGTACTGAACAGTTAAAAAAAAAAAAAAAAAAAGTATTTGTGTATTTAGCATTAAAAACATTTTTGAAAACGACAGTTAAGTCGCTACCTGCACGCTGCACAAAGAGCGCACACACATGTCGCAGCGGTCTATGTTGAGATGTGCTCTCAGTATGCTAAAATAAGTCAGTTTTGGCTCTTCTGCTTTGTTTCTTCTTGTGCTGTGTTAATCCTCTGTGCTAGAGGTTCTCCAAGCAGCCATTTATGATCTGCATCAGTGAAACACTTGCTTAAGTAGACAAATACATGCCTTCAGTGAAAACAAAACTATTTTACGTTGTAAAAACATATAATATCTGCAGTGCCCATGTTTGTACTGTTTGAACTATCACCTTCTGTCTAAGCATGCACCTAACAATATGAGCAGCTGGTTAAAAACGAATCTGTTATGGAAACGCACTGCTTTACCTGCAGCTCAGAAATGGCCAAATATTCAGAATTGAGAGGATAATTACTGTGCATGCTAGAGTAGCGTAGCTTGAAACAGTAGTGCATGGTCATTTAAACGACATTTATTAGGGTGTTTACTACTATACACATCAAAGATGAAGTGGTGTCACTGCCATATTTTAAAGTAGCTTTAATTTAAGTCACTGACAATAAAACAGATTGAAATTAATTAAATCAGATTTGGAAGTCAATATTGAAGACACTATAAAATACTAATTTTCAATAGGCCTAAAAGCAAAACCTAGCGGTGCAGAATGTCACATTTTTCCAAAACAATGTTCTAATATTAATTAACCTAAACTGTGTAGCTGCATTGCCTATAATTTCAGACTCCGTATTAGCTGATTTGAAAAAAAAAATGTCTTGGTGTCTGTATTGAATGCAGGTTTCGGACTGAAAGCCGAGCCTCATCAATTAACAGTATGACTCCCACTGTTAAATTAAAAACAAAATTACTTTTTCTTCAGGCAATGCAGAAGAATGACGCAGAAGATGAGACTGACAGACAGGGAATGCCTCGAAGTTTGGTAGAGCACACTTGCTTTCTTCTGTACACAATACAGCATCTGTGTTTCTCGAAAATGTCAGTGTGTTTGGCCATGTGTTTGTTTACGTGCATTGGTTTGCCCTTGCTTTCACACGCATGTGTGTGTGTGTGTTTGCTTGATGGGGGAAGACGCAAATCTCATAAACATAAATTGCCAAGACTCAGTCTGAGTGACTGGATTCAGTGAGGTAGGCAGGGCAGGTGATCACAGGGGGTGATAGTCTGTCTCAAAAACAAAATTCTTTAGACCAAACTAAGAGACTCCTCTGGAATCAGGAAAGCAGCCTAGGCTGGGAGACCATGGAGGGCTCGCCTCTATCTCTCCATCTTCCCAGGCCAAACTGTCACCCATAGTGGGAAAATAACTACTGATGCTTTTTGATCCTTTTTTTTTTTTTTTTTTTTTTTTTTTTTTTTTTTGCGCTTGCTTGATGCCTGAACATGCACACGTGCATACAAATGCACACACAAACATCTAAACAAACGAGCACGCACACACATCATTCATTATTTATGTTATTTAAATTATATCGAATTGTACAGCTGACCCCATGCATCCTGTGTTCTGTAGCCTAATGAAGGTTCTAATGAATTCCTGAGGCTGCTGAAGAGTCATAAAGAGAAGCTGGATGAAGGAATGAAAGAGCTGAGGAGAAAGAATGAGGAGCTTGAGAAGGAGAAAATGGAGAGTGATAAGGAGAAGAAAGGCCTTTTGACTACTATAGAACAGCTACGCTGTAAACTAACACAGCAGAATCTGGTAACCATTTATGATATACATGTTTTATACTTCCTGCAGTTTTGAGTTCTACCCCTTTATATTTTTTAGACTTTGTAATGATTTGTGTATTATGGGGGAGTGGTAGTTGCTCAAATTAAATATCACAAAATAAATGTATTATTTTAAAATTATTATTATTTAGATATTTTTGTAACTATTTTAATTAATTACAAAACGTGTGTAGCCGTATTTAACACTTAAAACATAAATGCCTAAACATAAAAAAAAAATCTAATTGTCTTTGGTCAGAAACCAAAGGCTTGGGAGTTTGGGGTTGTTTTTGTTTATTTGTGTAGTTGGTCGTGGTTTTTGAATTATTATTATTATTATTATTATTATTAGTGATGCCTCCCAAGAACAGTACTTGAACATCGCTCATATCGAACACTCTAAAGATGAGGTGATTCCACGATATTGACTTCTTCTGTAACCGAACTGCCGTAGCTGCTGCTCTTAGTGAACACGGGTGCTGACTGGCACAGGATGGTGAAGGAAACAATAACCATTTTAAATTGTTTTTAAGTTTTTAGTATCATTAAAATGATTTTTAAAGTATTCATCAGACTTTCACGCTCTCTCACCTGCCACTGGAAGGTCTATACAAAGCCTTCTATACTTAGAACAGCTGAATATCTTTGTTTTGTTCTCCAAGTTTTCACTGTGTTTGCCTCTGCTCTCTCTAGCCCAGCCTCACTGTAACCTTTTCAGGGAAAATAACTGAAAACCAGAAGGGCCGTTTTCAGATTAAAATCATCAGTGAATAAAATCTCCACATACTAGTGTTGCTATACCTTGGCAGTTCAGTCATGTGGGGTTTCTTAATTATTTAAATGATTTAAAATGAACTGTCCATGGCAAAGACAGTTACTGTTTGTACTATAATATTTTGTGCCCAGTTATCTGTGTGATGCAAAGCATGTGATAAAGGTTGTTTTGACCACTTTTACTACTCTTTTAATTAACACACGTGCTTTTACAACAAGAAACATTTGCTAGAAAGTAACCTGAATGGAAATGTAACACATGCACTCTACATTTAGGTTACTTTCCTGTGAACGTTTCTTTCAGTAGATATTACACACTCATGCAGAACACCCAGAACAAGGGAGAGAAGTGGAGAGAGAGGGAATGTTGAAAAGTCTTCTGCACCATGTCCAAAAGAAGTAGTGATTTTCCTATAATAAATAATCGATATAGGGCTCCTGTGATGTGAGCTGTTTTCAGGAACGGGGTACATTAGAATAATGTTTGACTGTACCTGGAAAGTGTAGTATGCGTTAACCTATTAATTTATGTCAGTCTACATGGGAGTTATTTACTATCATAAGTAACTCCCACTGAGTATATTGGTTATATACTGAATTCTTGGGTAAAGGTTCATGTGTGTATGGGGTTTACCATAAAGCTTGGATGTACCGTATGGTTTAAACACGGTCTTTTTCTGTTTTTTATAGACTGTTCCTGTCACAGAGGATGCAGTTCAGAAACAAAATGCTTATGCTGTTTCACCAGAAAGGTACCGACCAGTCACTTTTGTCTTCCCTTACCTTTTGGCCTAAGCAAGCAATGAGCTTGGTCATACTACTCTGTTGTGAATCTAAAATGTTCAGTGCCTCCTTACTTGCTCGTTATTACAAATAATCTGGCCTCTTTCTTGGTGTCTGTCACTGATTAAGCTCATCTTAACCTCCTGCTTAATGTGTCTGCTCAGCTTACACCTGGCTAAACTAACAGAGCAGCTTCAGGCTACACAGGGCAGGTGAGGGGAACTGTGTTTCACTGTATGTGTGCATGTACAGTACCAACTTCCCCTCACTGTGTCATCACTGCTCCACATTCTGCATGATTTTTATTATTTAATTGAGATGCTTTCTTAAAAAAAAAAACAGGTGTATATGATTTGTGTTATTCTGCAGGTATAAAGAGCTTCAGGAAAAACTGAATGTTTTACAGCGGATATCAACCCAGAGGGACAGACTTGAAGTTCTACTGAAACAGAAAGAGACGGAATGTATGCAGGTATAGAGAAGTGACTTTTTTTTAAACTTGGTTTTTGTTTTACTTCATTTTAGTTTGTCTTGTTCTTAGTCACTGTTTTTTGTTTTAGTTTCAGTCTTTGTATTCTGGGACAAACGGAAAGTGGTGGAACTGTTTTTGTATAATGTGTCATAAATGCCTGAATTCACACTGTCTGATGGTCAGCCTACTTGTAACATGCTCAATATGTTGATTTTGTTATTTAGGCCGTGGAACGTGGAGAATTTCTTTTTTGAAACTAATTAAATACAATTTTAAACTGAGGAAATAGTTCAAAACAAATTGATACTGAGCTCCTGTGATTTAGAGGATGTTCAGCCAGCTTTTTTTACTTCGTAGCTAATGAATCACAGACATGACACCAAACATTTTTATTGCTGAGCATAGTGGCTTAGTGAAGCATACCTCAAACAAGTTAAATTATTTTAATTATTTTATTTTTTTCAGGATCAAGCAGAGGAGAAAAATGTTGATGAATGTTGAGTATACATACTGTATATGTAGTGAGTGTATGCAACAGTTGGATTTACTTTCTTCAGAAAGATTTTGTACGAGGGATGGTTCCTGCCAGTTAACTCGGTGGTGACCAGTGACGACAAACATGGCGCAGAAAAGTGTATTTACTTCTGACCTGAACTTTATTTATTTATTTATTTTAACAATTTAACCTGTCATACAGGCACCTCTGTAGAGGATATGTTGACCTAATGGTTGCTCATTTACTTAAGTTTAAAACATTGTTTCATGCAGTTAAATAAGGACTGTGAAGCTCTGCGTGCTCAGGCTACTTCTCTGCTTGGAGAGCTGCAAGAACGACAGACTTGCCTTAAAAAGTGTGAAGAAGAGAGAAGATCTGCAGAGGAAAAGTAAGTGAACATGTTTGTTTGCACACCTGTACATTTGTGCGGTATAGATAAAGCTAGGGATGTGGGAATGTTTTTACTGAGCGATGTTGCATGTTCTTTTAGACTGGGCTCTAAGCTGGAGGATCTGCAGACGCTTCAGCATAAAATGGAGCAGGAGAAGAAGCAGCACAGCGTGGCTGTGGACAAACTCCTGATGCAGACACAGAACCTGGAGACTGCTCTGAAGAAAGAGAGACTTGTCACCGTGGACGAGAGGTGAGTCGCATGCCTTTTATTGTCTTCTCCTTTCTCTGGAGCTAGAGATGATAACAATAAAGAGTGAGATGGTACAACTTAGGATTGTCAAACTACAATTTAGCATAGTGCTACATTTAAAACACCTGATTCATCAGCTAATTGGTACGTGGAATTAGAAAAAGAAAATCCAAGCCTCCAGAACCAGAACTGGACATATGTCATATACCATTATGACTGAATACTGATGCAAGTCAGTCTGTGGTAGTTTTACTGTTCTGTTATAATGGAATATAAATGATGACCCAGATTTGTATTTTAAGGTATGGCACAGTTGTAGCATGCTACAAAGCTAAGCTGCTAAGCAGGTAGGCTTACTTTTAAAGAAGGAGCATAACGTAAAAATAATTAGAATGTTTGAAGTTTTAAACAGAACGCATTTTTTTTCGTGCAATTTATTAGGACGACAGTAAATTAGTTCAAGCTTGTGTATAATGATGGTATCTTCCACACCAGGTGTTTTTCAGGTGACGAAAATGCAACATTATTTTATTCCTCTCTTGTTTGATTTTTGCGAACTGTCGGCAGCGACAAAAACTGACCAATAACCATTGCTTCTGGTGTTTGCATAATAGCAACCAGGATGGGTGGATTTTCCGAAAGCACTGAAACACAATCATTGTTAAACTGTAGAGCGAGGATCATATTGAACACTTGCTCTTTTCTGCTGGATTTATTACAAATCCAGTGTTTTAGACTAAGGGTACTTGGTATTGGCTCAATGCAAGCTTAATTTGTATAATATTCACCTCCTAGTGATAGTGAATGAATACTGGATAAAAACATTTCATAATTTCTTTTGTTTCCCTCTGTTTTTGTCTCCCTCAGGAGAAAGCTAGCTCAGCTCCAGCATGCTTACACCTGTCTGTTTCAGGATTATGACAAACTGAAAACCAAGGTTTGTTTTTTGGTTTGTGAATCACCAGTGACCCAGTTTTATGTGCTTCATATGTTGAAATTATTTTTGAGGTGTGGTTTGAAAGGTTATATGAACGGAAATTAGTCATCTGACCGATAACCACATCACATTTCACACTGTATTTGCTATTTATTGGTTTTCATTTTAGATTTATACATTTTTTTTCTTTTTTTTATGTTGTGGTAAGCTTTTCATGCCTTAGACCAGAGGGACTGGGGGTAGAGGGGGACTGAGGGGGAAAATAACTTTTGCCAAACTAATGATAATAGTAATGGCTGTTAGTATTGTTAATGCATTTTCTCCTGATATCAAGTTAAATTTTTGTGTTAGATAACACACACCTGTTCTAAAGCTGTATTTTTGTCTACCGTTACTTTTTTTGTTTAATTATAGCTTGCCTCATGTAACAAAGATCATTTTCTTACATTTGTTGATTCTGTGGCAGGGTGGAGAAATAGAGACTCTGATTAACAGACTAGATGAAGCTGAGAAAGCTCTGGCCTTGAAACAGGCTCACATCGACAAATTGAAGGAGGAAGTGGAGCAGCTGAGGGCGTTACAGGAGACCAATGAAGTACTCACCGCACAGGTTGGCACATTCTCTCTTAAACAAATTCAGCCACACACTTTATTCCATTGGCCACATTGCAGCCACCTGCTAAGACAGCTGAGCCTGTTTGCATGCATGTATAGCTGATGTCACTTCATCAATTTCTGTTCGCGACAGCAGCAAGGTTATGTCGATATTAGTCAGATACACTCGCACAAGGGGCAATTTAGAGCGACCAGTTAATGCATGTCTTTGAAATGTGGGAGGAAACCAGAGTACATGGATTAAACCCACACGCACACAGGGAGGACATGCAAACTCCGCACAGAGTCTGAGGTCAGGATCGAATCATGCATCATCACCCAGTGTCTGATACTGTGCACAGATTGGGCACCGATAAAACCCACCACTGATTAGATATTCCCCATAGTTCACTGAAAATCATAAAACAGCTGAAATGCATGTTATGGTGTGTAATCCGAGTCATCTTAATACATCACATTGATAATTCAGCGGACAAATTGAGTCAGAACACTGTACTGCGACATCTACAGGAGTGAAGATTGCAGTTTACCGGCTTGTAGAACTTTTAGCACATTCCTTCGTACAAAACAGCTTCACCTCTGGGATGTTACTGGATTTCCACAAATTAACGGCTCGCTTCTGGTCCTTCCACAACATTTCGATTGGATTAATGTCAGGACTTTGACTTGGCCATTCCAAAACATTAACTTGATTCTTCTTTAATCATTCTTTGGTAGAACGACTTGTGTGCTTAGGGTCATTGTCTTGCTGCATGACCCACCTTCTCTTGAGATTCAGTTCATGGACAGATGTCCTGACATTTTCCTTTAGAATTCTCTGATATAATTCAGAATTCATTGTTCCATCAATGATGGCAAGCCATCCTGGCCTAGATGCAGCAAAACGGGACCAAACCATGAAACTACCACCACCCTGTTTCACAGATGAGATAAGGTTCTTATGCTGGAATGCAGTGTTTTCCTTTCTAAAAGCATAACACTTTCCTTTTAAACCAAAAATTGTATTTTGGTCTCACCCGTCCACAAAACATTCTTCCAGTAGCCTTCTGGATTGTCCACGTGATCTTTAGCAAACTGCAGACGAGCAGCAGTGTTCTTTTTGGAGAGCAGTGGCTTTCTTCTTGCAACCTTGCCATGCACACCATTGCTGTTCAGTGTTCTTCTGATGTTGGACTCATGAACATTAACATTAGCCAATGTGAGAGAGGCCTTCAGTTGCTTAGAAGTTACCCTGGAGTCCTTTGTGACCTCGCCAACTATTACACGCCTTGGTTTTGGAGTGATCTTTGTTGGTCGACCACTCCTGGGGAGGTAACAATGGTCTTGAAGTTCCACCATTTGTACACTACCTGACTGTGGATTGGTGGAGTCCAAACTCCTTAGAGATGGTTTTTAACCTTTTCCAGCCTGACAACCCTCAACAACTTTCTTTCGGAGGTCCTCAGAAATCTCCTTCCTTCGTGCCATGATGCACTTCCACAAACACGTGTTGTGAAGAGCAGACTTTGCTAGATCCCTGTTCTTTAAATAAAACAGGGTGCCCACTCACACCTGATTGTCATCCCATTGATTGAAAACACCTGACTCTAATTTCACCTTCAAATTAACTGCTAATCCTAGAGGTTCACATACTGTTGTCACTCACTAATATGTATTATTGGATCATTTTCCTCAATAAATAAATGACCAAGTATAATATTTTGTATCATTTGTGTAACTGGGTTCTCTTTATTTACGTTTAAGATGTGTGTGAAAATCTGATGATGTTTTAGGTCATATTTACACAGAAATCTAGAAAATTCTAAAGGGTTCACAAACTTTCAAGCACCACCGTAGTTGATCCTCATTACTACCTACAGCCCCTCAAATCCACTGATACAACCCAAAATGAATCTATTATTTGTTTCACTACTAGTGATTTATGGTTTATAAGCACATCAAAACCATTTTTGATTTTTCTTCTTCTTATTATTATTATTATAATTTTTTTTTTTTATGTATTATTAATGGACATCTATACCAAAGTGGAGGTAATATTTGCTTCTTGAAACTCTTTACATTTTATTGGGTTGTTTTAAGAGGTTCTAGTGCCCTAAGTGGTCTCTCTTGTTTCTGTTTGTGGATCTAGATTACAATTATTTTGGTTGGCATGTTTATTTGCAAATTAGTCTTCAAAAAAAAAAATGAAACAAATCTGACTGATTGGGTGGTACGTGATCCAGTCATGATTATGATGTTTTTACCTGCTTGCCCTCCCATGTGTACATTTATATACAGATTTGTACATGATGGAACTAGGTTTTTCTTTTATGGAATTGTGCAAGTGAAGTATATTTGCCATAAATGCATGTCCTACTTCTCAGGCGGAGATCTACAAATCAGACTTCCATGCGGAGAGACGGGCACGAGAGGAACTCAACCAAAAGAAGGAGGAGCTGCAGGAGAAGCTGAACCAGGCTATGGCTGAAATGAATCTCCTCAAGCAGGAGAAGATGCAGCAGAGACACGTGGACAGCTACAGACCCCTCCCACACATACAACCACCAGGTATATACTCTCATCTCACCTGCTAGCCATGTCCAAACAGTGTTCATATTAATATTGTATGATGCTGGTGTGGAATTTACTGTTCACTTTGTTCCTTACTGGACTATTCTTTCCTCCCTCTATGGCAGCCATATCACAGCCGACCCCCAACCCCTCTGAGGGTCAGCCAGATTATGTATGCCCGAAGTGCCGGTATGTTGCACCAGACATGGACACCTTGCAGATTCACGTGATGGACTGTATCCAGTGAAAAGAGGAGAAGGCTCTACAGAGGAATCGCCTCACAGCAACTGACCATAAAAAGAGTTCAAACGAAAACATATCAGTTATTAAAAAAAAGAACAGAGCTCAAGCTCACAGTGAAGAGAGAAAAATCTATGACTTTGCAAATCAGTGACAGGACACTGATGCATCGATCAGCCATAACTTTAAAATAATACACAGGCCGAATAACAAATAGTGTTCATTTTCTTGTTAGGCTCTGGGATGTATTGGACCGTAATTGAGCAGTCGGTTCTCGTTGGTGACATTCTGGATGTGGGAGAAATGTTCAGGAGTAAGGAGTCTACAAAGACACAAAATGCATGAGAGCAATGAATCCTATCCTGTGTGGTCCGAATGGACAGAACAGTCACTGTGGTACAAGTTATAGGAAGGTTTAATATAAGATAAGACTTTATTGATGATCATGGGCTGTTTTGCCATAGACTAGTCGGTGTGCTCCCCATGCTACCCAATGTCTAGTTGTACTAGAAAGCACCTACATTGGACGGGGGTCTCAGAGCTGGACATTGGAGCAATGAACAAAGTTGTCAGGTCCAGTGGTTCCCCTATTAGTTTCCATCACATGTACAGTCGAGGGGTGACGTGGTGGCTCGGTGGGTAGCAAAATCAACCCACATCAAGAATGTCCTGGGTTCGATCCCAGGCGTGGGTCCATGTACTCCGGTTTCCTCCCACATTCCAAAGACATGTTAGGTTAATTGGAGTTTCTAAAGTGCCCTTAGTGTGTGAGTGTGTATGTACCATACGATGGATTGATGCCCTGTCTAGGGATGTTCTTGCCTTGCACCCTGTGTCACTGGCTAGGCACTGGCTTTCCCACGACCCTGACCAAGGACTAAGCGGATAAGACAATGAATGAATGCACAGTTGAGTACTTGTGCACTATGGGAAGAAGCAGCCAGAGAAGGGAGTGTGATGCTCTGGGTAATGTTATGCTGAGAGACCCTGGGTTCGGGTGTTCACCTTCCTAAACATTGTTACAGTCCAGATGGTTTTAATGTTGTGGCTGATCGTTGTATATATCAGTTCAGATGGACATTTTGGGGAACTGTCCATGTTGTGCTGTTTAATAGGGATGCACCGAACCTGTTTTTGATTCAGTGTCAATATCAGTACCGGCATCAACTTACACACCATACCTTGCCTTTACTATCATCCCCATCGGAGCTTCTGGTGCTAAGTGAAACATCTCAGGCATAATGGCGGCATGCTATTAGAAGATTGTGTCCTCTGTTCATGTGTATCGTATCAGTCAACATGTCCACAACATAAGATCATGGCAGCAAATAATGACAAAATCAAGACCAAGTCGATCTACCGACCCTGGTCCGGCGCTTCAGGTCATTGTTTTCAGTTAGTTTCAATATTGGATTGGTGCATCCCTACAGTTAAATATAGTAGATTAGTTCTCTGTTAAAAAAGATCATCTGTACAGGCTCTCTGTGACCGCTTAATATAATGTACTGCACGTATGACAGTGTGTGTATCGTACAGCACAAGTCTATCGGTGACGACAGTCCCTCTTTAAATGTGCTATTAATTGTTTCTTAACGTATGAGTTCTTTTAGGATTCATACCCATCTGTGTTGATATTGTCTTTTATCATGCCTGAATGTATTAACAAAAATGCTTTGTACAGACTATTGATAAGGAGAGATTTAAAGATTAAAAATATACAATGAAATCGGGTCCTCATTTAGCACTTTTACAGGTTTAACAGGTTTGTAAGAGCTCACTTCGGAAGTCATTTCATTTCCTTCATTTTCATTTGTTATTTAGCAGTTGTCTTTTATCCAGAGCTGATTACAGTTGAGATAACCGACAATCGCTTGGATTGTAAGACTAAGACCCAACAGTAGCAGCTTGGCAGAGGGGGGACTTGAACCCCACAGTCCATGTATAACCTCTCATTACATTGGGGTGTAAATGTGCGGGGACGCAGAGGTCAGATTCCCTTTGTCATTTATGAACATGGGGATATTTAGAGATTATATAATAAAAGAAGATAAAAGTGTATTGTAGGTGGTCAGATTGTCACGGTGGCGTTTCGGTAGTCCACCACCACCGCGGTAACTTGGGTTAGTCTCGGCAGTGCTTTTTCACCAGGTTGGTAATCTAAAGGCTGTTACACACAGAATTAAATTTATTTTGTATTGTCCAGACAACAGTAAATTAATTAAATGACGGTATCTTCCACACACAACGGGATTTTTTCGGACGATGAAAACGTAATGTTGTTTTATTCAAACTCTGTTCGATTTTTACAAACATTCCCTGCTTGAAAAAACTCACTGGCCAATCACCATCACTTCTTCACCTCATTAAACAGCTCCTGTTGCCTGTTTGCTGGCAGCCTTTTCATACTTGGGAAAAGACTGACAATATAATAGGGTTTTCATCTTCGCGTTCCTTTGCTCTCTGTTGTTCTTTCTCCTCCTCGTAACTACAGAGACATTTTACTTCGTTAGAAAATGTTCAGGTTCGGGTTGATGTTCATAAACATAATAAATTACTTTTAAGTAAAAGCTTGATGTATAATTGGATCGACCTCCTAAATCAAGTGATGGATAAATCAAGATTTTTTTCAGGTTTTGACTCTCTTTGTTCAGCAGGTGTCACTGACAGTTTTCTGTCATTTAGATTTACATTTACAGCATTTAGCAGACGCCCTTATCCAGAGCGACTTACAATCCAAGCAATTGTGGGTTAAGGGTCTTGCTGAAGGACCCAACAGTGGCAGCTTGGCAGAAGTGGGATTTGAACTCTGGACCTTCTGGTCCATAGTCCAGTACCTTACCCATTAGGCACAGTCCCTAGTGGGTAAGACATTTTTTTCCTTGATGGACTTTAAACAGAGCATACCTGTAGTTATGCTGTGCATGTAAACAGCAGCTCAGGATAATTCCACTAACTGTTGTTGTCTGGGCCAAAATAAATTCCTGTGTGTTCGAGCTGCCTCTCCTCCACCAGCCTACAGCACAGCCCCATGACGAGGGGCACAAACAAAAACACACGCACAGATTTGGTAAAGTACGTTTATGGCGTTTTCCATTGATATAATGATTACTGTGGCTTATTAATTCTACACCTGCCCTTAACCATAAAATAGCATTAAATTACATTAAAATATTGTTTATTATTTACAATAATTCATAATGACAAGAATAACAATAGAAACGACAACAGCAATAATAGTCAATAATAATCTTCTGTTTCACCTACAGGTGGCTACAGCAGCACTATGGTGCTTGACAGCTCAGTGAGCCAGCATTATAACGGATTAGGTAGGCGTGGGCTCAATACATGTAATTGTCCTTTGACGCCGCCTTCGTACGTCTTCATTCATTTTCCACTCGCTCACACAATTTACTTACGGACTATTGATTTGTTTATTCCTTTTAGTTAAATAAGTCTCTTGGCCACACTGAAGAATAATCATCACATTTACCTCAGGAGTCAAAAGGAAAATATGTTTCTAATACTTGCATTTAAAAACAAACAAAAGCGCTTGCGGCCACCTGCACATACACACCATTCATTTCTTATGGGTATCAGGCAAATGTCTTATAAAAATTCTAAAAAAATAAGAGTAGTGCTCTGTGTTCCTGCCTTCATGGAGATGCGACTCTGACCTCGTTCAGCGTCCATCACTCCCTTATCTCATGGCTGTACCGACTTGATGCACCTGTTTATGATAAAGCTGAAGCCAGTAGTGGGAAGTGGTGTCCAAGTACTGTTTACATACTACAACGCTTCTAAGTAGTACATAAATCGGATTTGCTTGTAAATGATGTTAGATGTAAAGTTAGAAGTTGGTTATTTGAAGGTTTAAATCGTCTCTTCGTAGAGCAAAATTTGACTAGTTAGGTTACAACGCTGACCTGAAATGGATAATAATAATAACAATAATAATAATAATGCTGATTGATTGACCAATCAGAGGTGAATAATTTGCATATCTCCCATGATCGCTTGCAGCTTTTAGTAAAAAGTTTTAATAAATCGATTTATCTATTGTTCTTGCTAAAAGTCAAATGAAATAGCAAATGAAGGTCAATGAAAAGCCCAGCAAACTGCTTGAATCATTCAAAAACGAATTTTATCACTCACCGTCACTGCGAATGCTTTTTACTTGTTGGTACATAAATACCAGTGATGAACATTTTCTTTTCGGGAGCGGGAGGAACCCATCAATTAAACCCGCGCCTCAGCTCAGATGAAGCCTGGCTGCTGTCATCTACAACATCCAATGATAGCATCCAGGCCTCATGACTGACCACACAGGCGCTGGTACTGCAAACTTCTTCTTCTTCTTCTTCTTCTTTCGGCTTCTCCCTTTATCAGGGGTCGCCACAGCGAGTTAAAAGTTTCCACCTCTCCCTGTCCTCCACATCCTCTCGACTCTCACGCCCAACTCCCTGCATATCTTCATTCACACCAACAACCATGTAACTCCTCTTTGGTCTTCCTCTCCGTCTCTTGCCTGGCAGCTCCATCTCCAACATCCTTCTACCAATATATCCACTATCCCTCCTCTGCACATGTCCAAACCATCTCAGTCTTCCCTCTCGGATTTTGTCTCCCAATTTTCCAAACCTGTGCTGGGTCCCTCTGATGATCTCATTTCTAAATCCTGTCCACCCTAGACACTCCTAAAGAGAACCTCAACATCTTAAGTTTCTGCCACCCTCCAGCTCTGCTTCCTGTCTCTTTTGTCAGTGCCACTGTCCTCTAAGCCATACAACAAGGCTGGTCTCACTACTCTCTCTTAAATCTTTCCTTTCACTTTTGCTGCGACCCTTTTGTCACACAGCCACTCCTGACACTCTTTCCACCCACTCCTCCTGCCTGAACCCTCTTCTTACCTCCTTTTCCACACTCCCCATTTCCTTGGACAGTTTGATCCCAAGTACCTGAAAACTCCCTGGACCTTTTGTGACCACTGATCCCTGTAGCCTGACTGTTTCCACCTTCCTCCCTTCATTTACACACAGGTATTCTGTCTTACTACAGTTGACTTTCATTCCTCTCCCTTTCCAGATTATACCTCCACCTCTCCAAGTTCTCTCTTCTACCTGTTCCCTGTTCTCTCACTACAGATTCACAATGTCGTCTGCAAACATCATAGTCCACGGCGATTCCTGTCCTGACCTCATCTGTTTAGTCTGTCCCATCACCAGAGCAATAAGAAGGGACTCAGGGCCGATCCTTGATGCAGTCCCCACCCCTACCTTGAAGCTATCTGTCACTCCTACAGCACATCTCACCGCTGGTCACGCTGTTGTCATACATGTCCTGCACTAATCTAACATACTTTTCGCCATCCACTCGAGACTTCCTCATACACCACCACACAGTTCCTCCCTTGGCACCCTGTCATAAGCTTTCTCCAAATCCACAAAGACGCAGTGTAGCTCTTTCTGACCATCTCTATACTTCTCCATCAGCAGTCAAAGCAAAAATCGCATCCATGGTGCTCTCTTCCTTGGCATGAAAACCATACTGTTGTTCACACACTGTCACCTCCTGTCTGAGCCTAGCTTCCACAACTCTCTCCCAAACCTTCATTGTGTGGCTCATTCAACTTTATGCCCCTGTAAGAGCCACAACTCTGTACATCACCCTTCTGCTTAAAAAAATCGGTACAAGTAAACTCTCTTCCTCCATTCCTCCGGCATACTCTCATTCACCAGCATTCCATTGAATAATCTAGTCAAAAAAACACCACTCCCACTCCCAGCTCTCCTAGACTTTTTCCATACCTCAACCGGTATGTCATCAGGTCCCACTGCCTTTCCGTTCGTTTCATCCTTTTCAAAGCTTTCCTCACTTCATCCTTGCTAATCATTGCTACCAAAAAACAAACATCCTGTTCACACAATTTCTACGCCATCCAACCTTCTTTCCCTTTCAAATTTTCTAACATTCATCAACTCCTCAAATACTCCTTCCATCTTTCCCTCACCTTCTCCTCACCTGACAGTACATTTCCCATTTCTATCCTTGATCACCCTGACCTGCTGCACATCCCTTTCCAGCTCTATCTCTCCTGTCTCGCCACCAATACAACTCCTTCTCTCCTTCCCTACTGTCTAACCTGTCATATAACCCATCGTAGGCCTTCTGCTTGCCTTTTGCTACCTCCCTCTTTGCCCTGTGCCGCATCTCCTTGTACTCGCATGCCTACTCTCTTTAGTCCTGTCCCTGTCCCATTTCTTCTTTGCTGACCTCTTTCTCTGAATAACCTCCTGCACTGCTTCCTTGTTCCACCACCAGGTTTCCTTGTCATCCTTTGTGCCTGTCCAGAAGACACACCCTAACGTAACCTTTCTACCTGTCTGTCTAATCACTGTTGCTGCTCGCTTGCTACCCAGTCGCGTCTGGGAGCTCTTTCCTATCACCCAAAGCCCTTTCTCAGCTCCTCTCTGAACTCCTTACAAAAACATTCTTTCTTCCTTTCTCAACTTCCACCATTTGGTCCTCTGCTCTGCCTTTGTCCTCTTCCTCTTCCTAACCACCAGAGTCATTCTGCACACCACCATCCGATGCTGCCTAGCTACACTCTCCCCTGCCACTACCTTACAATCACCAATCTCTTTTAAGCAACCTCTTCTACATAGGATGTAGTCCTACCTGTGTGCTCCCTCCCTCCACTCTTATAAGTCACCCTATGCTCCTCCTTCTTTTGGAAATATGTGTTAACCACAGCCATTTCCATCCTCTTTGCAAAATCCACCACCATCTGTCCTTCTAGGTTCCTATCCTTAACACCAAACCTGCCCATCACTTCCTCATCTCCTTTATTACCTTCACCCACATGACCATTGAAATCTGCACCAATCACCAGTCTCCTCCTCCCTGGGAATGCTCCTCAACCACTTCATCTAACTCCCTCCCCCCAGAATCTCTCTCTCTTTTCTCCTCAATTCACAGCCAACTTGTGGTGCATAGCCACTAACCCTAACAACCATTCACCATTACACCCTCAATTTTTCCATCTTCAGACATATTATCCTATCTGACAACCCTTTTCACCTCAACGACATTCTTTAACATAGTCCTCCTTCAGGACCACCCAACTCCATTTCTCGTTCCTATCCACACCATGGTAGAAACAGTTTTAAAAAAACCCTGCACCAATGCATCGAGCCTTACTACCCTTCCACTTTGTCTCCTCCTGCACACACAAACATCGACCTTTCTCCTCTGCATCATATCAGCCAGCTCCCTGCCTTTCCCTGTCATCGTCCCTACATTTAGGGTTTGCTACCCTCAGTGCTATAGTCTTGCTGCTGCTCCTGTTTTCTCTCTGTCCCTCCTCACACACGCTTCCCTCCTCCCTCCTCGTCTTCGGCAAACCGTAGTAGTCCAATTTCCGCTGGTACCCTGTTTGCTACCAGTACCAGTGGCGGTCGTTGTTAACCCGGGCCGCGACCGATCCGGTATGGTGAAATTATTATGAACTCGCATACTGTATTTGGCAAATGTTTTACACCGGATGCCCTTCCTGACGCAACCCTCACCATTTATCCGGGCTTGGGACCGGCACTAGAAATACCCTGTCTGAGCAAACTAGCGGCTGGTTTGCGCTGGTACTGCAAACAAACCCCCAAATTCATTCAAAACTAACCCACCGAAAATAATCGGAATTAATTCGGAACTTAATTGGTCACTTCATTGGACATTAATTGGACAGTTTCAATCAAATCTCCTCCTGCTCCTTCTTTTGTTTACACATGGACACTGTAACTATATTTCTCAATTTATAATCACACCGTATATATTTCTACACAACTTCTACTGGGGCACACAGAATTGTACAGGGCACAGCTGTACTTCTCTGCTTGCTATCGTTTGTTTTCTTTTGGTTTTTTTTGTATCCATTACTCATTGAGTAAAATGGGACAGTAATGGGATTGTGGTAGCCTAGTGGTTAAGGTACAGGGCTACAGGTTAGAAGGTCCAGGGTTCAAATCCCACCTCTGCCAAGCCACTGTTGGCTCCTTGAGCAAGACCCGTAATTATTTGGACTGTAACAGCAGCTTAAGTAAGAGCACTTGTAAGTTGCTCTGGGTAAGAGCATCTGCTAAATTCTGTAAATGTAAAGTAAAACCTAAGGGAACTGGTTCTGACTGAAAGCGTTAGCCACTCAAGCAAGTATTATGGGAATTGTAGTGCACTGCCTATAGTGAATTTGCGTGGCATGTCCTGTAGTTCTGCTCAGCAATCCAGGATAAAATTTACTTAATTCCACTGTGCTTTAAGTGGGGCACAGCAAAATTTTATTGGAGAACACGACCCAGTAAAGTGGGTCTGGTAACATCCTTGATATTATCCATGGTAATTAATTAATGCTGCTATGGGCTGTTTAGCCATAGTGTAGTCAATGTGCTCCCCATGCTACCCAATGTCTACTTTGTACTAGAAAACACCTACATGAGACGGGGCGCTCACAGCTGGACCTTAGAGAAATTTGTCAGGTCCAGTGGTTCCCCTTTTAGTTTTCATCACATGTAAACTAGAGAGGGGTGACGTGGTGGCTCGGTGGGTAGCACCATCATCTCACAGCCAGAAGGTCCTGTGTGCGATCCCAGGTGGAGCGACCTTGGTCCTTCCTGTGTGGAGTTTGCCTGAATTATTTATAAAAATTTGTTTCGTATTATTCAGACAACAGTAAATGAATTAAGTGACAGTATCTTCCACACACAACGTTATTTTATTCAAACTCTGTCATTCAAAGCAGTCACTGTTGTCTTCCCTTTCCTTTTGGCCTAAGCAAGCAATGAGCTTGGTCATACTACTCTATTGTGAATCTAAAATGTTCAGTGCCTCCTTACTTGCTCGTGATTACAAATAATCTGGCCTCTTTCTTGGTGTCTGTCACTGATTAAGCTCATTTTAATCTCCTGCTTAATGTGTCTGCTCAGCTTACACCTGGGTAAACTAACAGAGCAGCTTCAGGCTACACAAGGCAGGTGAGGGGAGCTGTGTTTCACTGTATGTGTGCATGTACAGTACCCACTTCCCCTCACTGTGTTATCACTGCTCCACATTCTGCATGATTTTTGCTATGTCATTCAGGAAAAAAAACACAAGTTTTTATGAGTTGTGTTTGTCCTGTAGACATAAAGAGCTTCAGGAAATACTGAATGTTTTACAGCAGATATCAACCCAGAGGGACAGACTTGAAGTTCTACTGAAACAGAAACAGGCGCAATGTTTGAAGGCATAGAGAAATAAAAAAAAATGTTGTTTTTTTTTCTTTTGTTTTTCTTTTGATTTATTTATTTATTTATTTATTTATTTATTTATTTATTTTTAGTTTTTTACTTTCAGTCTTTGTATTCTGGTACAAACTGAAAGTTGTGGAACTGTTTTTGTCTAATGTTTTTATATAAATGCCTGAATTCACACTGTCTGAAGGTCAGCCTACTTGTAACATGCACAATATGTTGTTTTTGTTATTTAGGCCGTGGAGCGTGGAGGATTTCTTTGTTGAAACTAATTAAGTACATTTTTTTAACCTGAGGAAATAATCCAAAACAAAGTGATACTGAGCTACTATGATTTAGAGGATGTTCAACCAGCTTTTTTTACTTGTAGCAAATTAATTACAGACAACACACCAAACATTTTTATTGCTGAGCATAGAGGCTTAGTGAAGCATACCTCAAGTTAACTTTTTTTTTTTTCAGGATCAAGCAGAAGTTTGAATATTCTAAAAAGAAATACTGGCACTATCTTATATTCTGAAAATGCAAATTAATCTGCAGTTAGAAGAAGTGCTTTCAGACCTTAATGAGCTTAAATAATTGAAAGAGACAATGCCTGCTGGCAGACAGGCCATGAAAGCTTTAACTGTCATAAGAATGTCAGTTTATATGTTTATAAGTTTGCACATATTTGATACATTATTTTTTTCTGTCATTTAAATTGTATATTTGTTTTAAGAAACAAGATTATTAAGTGTTTCTAGGGGGACATATTTTATCGTGACACCTCACTTAGAGAAAGTGCCCATGATGTCGCAAGAAGACATGTGTAAAGTTTTGTTATTCAAGGACCAAGTTCATTCCTTTTTGGTTGTGTGTAGCCAGCGAGGTATGTTTATTTGTACATTATTACACGTTGTGAGAAGATTATTATGTGTAATGACTTTCCGTTTGTACTGTATATTTGTTTATAAACTGCAGTTCGACGATGGTGAAGTTTTTGTGTGACCAAGCTGAAGTTTAAGTGACCACTGAAGTTGCTGAAGTAACTAAACCACCCGTTTCTGAAAACAGAAAGCTTCGCGTTTCCTTGAGGGAGTGACAAGAGCTGCTTACATTTTCAGATGCTATGTGGATGAATGTTGAGTTTACATACTGTATATGTAGTGAGTGTACGCACCAGTTGGATTTACTTTCTTCAGAAAGATTTTGTACGAGGGATGGTTGGTGCCAGTTAACTGGGTGGTGACCAGAGACAACAAACATGGCGCAGAAAAGTGTAGTTACTTCTGATCAGAACTTTGTTGTTGTATTTTATTTATTTGTTCATTTATTTATGTATGTATGTATGTATGTATGTATGTATGTATGTATGTATGTACGTATGTACGTACGTACGTACTTAACAATTTAACCTGACATACAGGCACCTCTGTAGAGGATATGTTGGCCTAATGGTTGCTCTTTTACTTAGGTTTAAACATTGTTTCATGCAGGACTGTGTCGGTCTGTGTGCTCAGGCTTCTTCTCTGCTTGGAGAGCTGCAAGAACGACAGAATTGTCTTAAAAAGTGTGAAGAAGAGAGAAGATCTGCATAGGAAAGTAAGTGAGTCTGCTTGTTCCTAAAGTGATTTTGACTTTTTTAATGCGATTTGTTCTTGTTCATTTAACAGATGCATCTTCCACATCAACCCTGACAAAGGAACCAAAGTAGAGCAAAACAAAAAAAAGAAGCAGTGTGCTACTAATCCAGAAGTCCTCTCCCTCAGTACAAATTTGGCAGACTTTGAATGGACAGTAAAGTAAAAGGCTTAAGGGGTATAGTGTGTGTATACACACAAACAACACACACCACAAGACACACACATGGAACACACATGACACATACCCTCCACATAAGATACACCACAAATACACATGCGCCACACACACTACTCATACATACTCTACGCAGGACACACACACACTCCACGTATGACACACACAAACTCTACATTGGACACACACACACACACACACACACACACACACACACACAAAAACACAACACGCTCACAAGAGACACAATACATATACATAAACACACAAACCAACAAGGCCAAAAGTATGTAGACACCAAGTATATGCCACATTATTTCTGATTTCCACATTTCAGGCACTGTTGTAATTCTGTCAGGAAATGCAGATCTAGTTTTAAAGATGGTTTTTTGTTTAGCATTGTAAAATTATAATGCTGGCTAAATAATGTGATTATTTAGTAAAATACAATTTTAAGTTATGAGGTTTACAAGGTTATACATGTATATAGTGTTTATGTATGCACTGCAGTGTGGAAATAAATCTATTCTGTTGGAAATATAATTTTTTTTGCCATTTTGTTAACATAGTACCAACAAACTAGAAACATAAGACCCATTTTTGAACATGGTGTTTGGATGAAGTAATAGATAGAATTTGTTTTTATTTTCAAAACCATTTTTCAAAACATGACTCTAAAACTGTAGGAATTAATGTTATCTAAAGCATTTCCTGTGAAATTACATACTTTGAAATTTATAACTGTTAAAAAGGCTAAAATTAAAGTTTTAAAATTCACTAAATTTATTTGAAATAGCATGCATTTATTAAAATACAAATATTTATTTTTCATTTTTTATAATTGTGAAAATGTCTAAAATTATATTAATAATCATTATAAAAAGGAAATTAACAGTAAAATTACAAACATTTATTATAATTTTTAAATATTCTAATTTTATAATTGTGAAAATCTCTAAAATTGCATTAAAACTATTATAAAAAAGAAAACAAATTAAATACATTTTATTATGTTTAAACATTGTTTTAATTTTAATTTTGAAAATTGCTAAAATTACATTAAAAACATTATAAGAAAATTAACTGTAAAATTGCATAGGTTTATTGTATTTTTAAATATTATTGCAATTTTGTAATTGTGAAACTGTCTAAAAATACATTAAAAACCATCATAAAAAAGGAAAGTAACTGTAAAATTACATACATTTATTATAGTTTATCTGCGAAAACTGTTAAAAGGACAGATAAAAACTATTATAAAAATGAAAGTATTATTTTTGTTACGGTGTTTTACCATAATCTATTCACGGTTCTTCTATGTAAAATTACATGACAGTAAGTTACAGTAAATTTACGGTTTTCTACTGGCAACTTTGCTGCCAGTATTTTTACCCTTTTTTTATGGATTGTTTTTTTTTACACTCTAGTTATAAACTGAACTTTTTCTGCCGTTATTAAATATCAACAATCCATTCAAACAGAATACATCGGACTACCTGCCTAAGTAACGTCTGCATTCATATTGACTAACAAGGAAAAACAAGTTATTGCCTTTCTTTAATATCCTAGCAATGAAAATATTAAGAATAATCAGAATTTAAGATCGCAAGTGTGCATTTCACCCGCTTGCATTACTTAGTACAGTTTAGGATATTTTCTAAGTGAGAGCAGATTGAAAAGGTATTATGTTTTCATGTTTAATAACAAAACTGGATAGAATGGTTGCCGTTGTTATATTCTGCTGACATTTTGTAGTGACTTCTGTTTAGTCAGATGGGACAAAATACCACCTTAAACACTTCTCACTGTGTTTCAGCTTCTGGTGCTGCACAGCGGACTTCATGCTTGTACCTACTATGTGACTTTTTTGTTTCTTTTTGTTGGCGCTGACACACAGCCCTAATAAGCCTTATAATAAATGTACTGATGATGTGACGCACTGATTT
>JAJAGP010000365.1:0-360608 GCA_025084515.1 Ancistrus triradiatus | reverse complement strand
TATTCAAATGACAAGGGTGCCCAAATTTATGCACCTGCCTAATTTTGTTTGAATAATTACTGCACACTTTCTGTAAAACCTATAAACTTCATTTCACTTCTCAAATATCATGGTGTTCATCTGCTATATGATATATTTACCTGAAATTGCTGAGCTGGACAACCAATGATTTATAAAGAAAAATCATGAAAATTATCAGCGGTGCCCAAACTTTTTCATACCACTGTACTTATTTTCCACCATGATTAACAATTAAATTCTTTAAAAATCCTACAATGTGATTTCCTGGATTTTTCCCCCTCATTTTGTCTCTCATAGTTGAAGTGTAGCTATGATGAAAATTACAGACCTCTCTCATCTTTCTAAGTAGGAGAACTTGCACAATCAGTGGCTGACTAAATACTTTTTTTGCCCCACTGTACTTCATGTAAACAAGATTACTTTCCCTTTGGACCACATGTTCATCATTTCAGCAGTAGATTACTTATGAGCAGTAGTAATTGGTAGTACATTTGGTGTTCCTAGGTCACTGCTTTAGTACATTAAGCCATGTTAAGCTTTTTACTTTTATGTTTAAATTGGAAGAAAAAAACTTAACGAAAACATGCCTTCACCCTCGGGTCATGCAGCTCAGTGGTACACACCCGCACGTCACACGGGTTCACGATGCCACGCACGACAGCAACATAAAGCACAACAGACAACGCACGAGCCGAGTTCTACTGAAAACAAACAGCAGTGCACCAGCAGAAGCAGCAGTGAAATGAAAACACGTGGAACAACACGTACAGCGTGTGCGTACACACTGGGAAGTTCAACTCGCAGACGGAAACTAATCAAACCTGTTCGGTTTTGTATCATCATGCAGGCAACAGACAGTGCAGCGTTAGCGTGGTCTAAAACAGAAAACCAAACGAGCGGAAAAACAAGCACACACCATTTATTATGTCAGGAAAGAACTGTGTGCAAACAATCTTAACCTTTTTATTACCTGGCAAAACAGCAGCCAGACAGGTCAAGTCCCACAGGAGACAGACATTAGTCATCTCTTAGTGTACAGTCATAACAGGCCGGTGCACGGGCAGTGCGACTGACAGTCGTCCGAGCCCCTGATGATCAGGAAACGTAAACCGACACCTGGACACATTTAGAGTGCTTACCCAGAGCAACTTACAGCTTATACAATCTTACAATTCAAGTATTTGTGGGTTAAGGGCCTTGCTCAAGGACCCAACAGTGGCAGCTTGACAGAGGCGGGATTTGGACCCTAAACCATAGGTCAGTACCTTAACCGCTAGGCTACCACAGTCCCCCACAGACACAACCATGCTTTGGTCTATATAAATATTAAATTACAGGTCAGCCCCATTTAATCCCAATCCGATCAATGACCACTCGCTTTAGCTCTTAAAATTATAATAAATTAAAGTAGGAAATAAACATCCGTCTCCAAACATAGTGGCCAGAAACAGCCTCAAACCGGCAGGCACTGTACTATATACACAGTACTGTTCCTAATTATTACAGATTCCCATGTTAACTGCTTATTGCATTTTATTATAGTATAGTTCTGCTGCATTCTAGCGCAGTGCGTTTTCCTTTTCCACACTGCAGAGCAACGTGCATGGACTAGACTGTTCGAACTCGGTTGATGTGTTTGGAGACTTGTGTAAGTCACTCGTGTTTGTTTGTATGACTTTCCGCTACTTATTTGCATGGTGTTCGTAAGTGTATGTGCCTGTCCTATTGTAAGTAGTACTCGTTTGACCCCTGTATATTCTTTCTAACCTATAACTATAGAAACTGCTTTATATTCCCTCGTTGAGTCCATTTCATCTGGCTGATCTTCCAAGTTGTTTGTATTTCTGTCTATGAACGTATTTTTGGCTTCTGTGTAACAAATGTATCAGTCAATCACTCAAGCACTTGTATTTGGTATTTTGGTATCTCTGATGCACTTGTGTATCGTTTGCATGCAGTTTTCGGGTGAAAATATCCTTTGTATTTACATTTACAATCGTGACATCAACACAGCACATTCTCTTACCTGCATATCATGCTTGCAAATCAATCGGTGAGTACGTCGGTGGGGACTGTGGTAGCCTAGCGGTTAAGGTACTGGACTAAGGACCAAAAAGGTCAAGGGTTCAAATCCCACCTCTGCCAAGCTACCACTGTTGGGTCCTTGAGCAAGGCCCTTAACCCACAATTGCTTGGACTGTAAGACTGTATCAATTGTAAGTCGCTCTGGATAAGGGCGTCTGCTAAATGCTGTAAATGTATGTTTACATGCACTTAATATTCCGATAACTGCAGAAAATCAGTAACCTGATCATGGGAAAGCTGTGATTCAGGCAATAATCGGATTTCTACTTTGCAACCAGCCTAGAAAGATGTGACGTAAACTCAGAAAAGTCTTCGATAGCTGTTTCGCTGCCTTTAATTAGGGGGGGGAAACAAAACACCACAGTAAATGGAAAAAGAGCCCAAATAAAGCCAAGTCCAAATAGAGTAAGCAGACCCGACAACAAGTCTTCGTTATGCTCGAATGCATGTGCAGAATAAGAAAACCGACAGAAATTGAGTAACTGGTATACATGCTATGAGAAATCTGATTACTGAACCAAAATCCAGCTCCCTTTATCAGATTTCTTCATTTCTAGATCGGAGTATGCTGTATATATGACCATTTAAATAATCAGATAACTGCAGAAATCCGACTATGATCACATTATTAAGTGCATGTAAACGCTCTCAATTTCTCCCGGTAATGAACAGATGCCAATTTTACTGACAGGAAAAAGTCAAAGAGAATCAAGTCCTTATTTCACTAGATGACATCCAGACCACATGCCAATAACACACAGTTGTGTTGCCAGACTTGCTGCAGCGTTTAAGGAAACAGGATGTTACGTGTTTGTTGACTGGGAAAGCTGCTATGTTTGAGTATTGAGATTAATTATCAACATATTGAGCACGGTCTGTAAATCAAAGCTTTAGTTGCGTTTTAAACATCGCTGCGCTGACTGAAAGTGCTGTGGAGGGTTTGCTCGGTTCTCTGATCATCAGCAGAAACTGCTATCGATTTAAATTGGGTTTATGTGTTGGCTGCCTTCATGTAAATTGTTGCACTAGAGCGATCAAATGGAGGAAATTAGTCGCCAACCATTTCCTTTAACTCATTATTTCAACATAACAGAGTAACGTTTTTCCACTGGAGTGTCCTGGTTGTTCTTGGACACCTACAGCACACTGACGCTGCACCACATCCCACTACACGGTCCACAGGTTTGAAAACTGATTTAACCGAGGAAACACAGCAAACCCTCTGACACATCTCTCCATTTAGAGGTAAGAGACAGACACTGGAAATGGCCATTCCTGAAAACCTGAGCTCGAACCTCACACTGGGCTAGCAATGTGAAGGTCAGGTGTGGTTATGGAATGATGGCGTCCTATCCATGGTGGATATCTGGGGCCAAGTAAACCATCCAGTAAAAGCAGTCATATGCCAGAAAGGAAAACACTGCATTCCAGCATAAGAACCTTATCCCATCTGTGAAACATGGTGGTGGTAGTATCATGGTTTGGCCTGTTTTTCTGCATCTGGGACAGGACGGCTTGCCATCATTGATGGAACAATGAATTCTGAATGATATCATAGAATTTCTAAAGGAAAATGTGTCAGACAGGTCTGTCCATAGAACTAATCTCAAGAGAAGGTGGGGAATTCATTGCAGCAAGACAACGACGGCCTAAGCACACAAGTTGTTCTACCAAAGACTGTTACAGAAGAATAAAGTTCATGTTTTGGAATGGCCAAGTCAAAGTCCTGACCTTAATCCAATGGAAATGTTGTGGAAGGACCTGAAGCGAGCAGCTAATGTGAGGAAACCCACCAACATCCCAGAGCTGAAGCTGTTCTGTACGGAGGAATGGGCTAAAATTCCTCCAAGCCGGTGTGCAGGACTGATCAACAGTTACAGGAAACGTTTAGTGAACGTGGTGACAAACCACCGATATAGAAACTCAACACTGATACAAAATTATGAATTCAGCCAAAACCCTGAGGCTGAACTGCATGACAGACTTGACACACACCATATGAAACAAGCAGTTTTGTGCCAGAATGTAAAACCATTACACACACATCAGCTTAAATAACAGCACATAATCTAATCTCCCTGTGCAAGCCTTAGTCATGTCCAAACCTTACTGGAGCTCTTTCTGCTGCTCACACTCTGGCCCGGGCAGACACAGACACACCTTATATATAATACATGGCCACTACAGCCTACTAATACACACCAGGCAAAGGGGGGAGGGGCGGACCAGAGATGATCCTTCTGTCCTAGACTAACAGACAGACCTGCACAGCATCTCCTCTGCCTTCACTTCTGTATAATTACTTCTAATGACCTCACCTACTGCTCACATATCCAGCCTGTGGTTTTGTGTTTTCACTAGCAAGCAACAACATGGCAGGTAACCGGTCATTACACACGTGACACTGAGCCACAATATCAGCGACAAGTGGCATGGCAGCAGAGCAACAAGCAGCGTTCATGAAGAATTCCCTCAATTAATCCTATAACGCGAGTTTTAACGCTCAAGAAGTCCCATCTGCATTTAATCCCTACTTTTCAGCGAGTCTATTTACATGCATTTAATAATCTGATAACTGCAGAAAATCAGATTGTGTCAGTAATCCCAATGACGAGTGCTGTTACATGCACTTAATAATCCGATAATGATCAGATTTCTGCAGTTACTCGATTATTCAAGCGGTCATGTATACAGCATACTCCCATCTAGAAATCAGATTAAGAAATCTGAGAAACAGAGCTGGATTTTACTCCAGTAATCCGAGTACTAATATCAAATACCAGTACTTAAATCGGATTTGGCAACTAGCATCAAAAAACATGGTTGCCAGGTCCGTGTACATCTAAAGATCTGGCTTTTTATTTGGCCTCTTTTTCCATTGACCTTAGCATTTTTTTTCCTCGTTGGATCTGGCAACCCCAGAATTAAACACGCAGTATATACAAGAGAAAGTGAATCATTTGATTATGTAATATTACAGTTCAAAGTTTGTCACATATTTCTATGAGATTATTGGCTGTTTGCAAAGTAGAAATCCATTACTACCCAAGTTATCTAAACCCCTTCCCATTACCTGATTACTCAACTGCATGTCAACTCGTTGATCAGATTACTGACAAAATCAGATTTGCTGCAGTTATCGGATTATTAAGTGCATGGAAACGCACTCACTGAGTTTATAAGCACTAGGGTAATCAGATAATGCAAAACCTACAGGTTTACATGACTGGACAGTAATGGGATTTCTACTTTGCAACCAGCCAATAATCTCATAGAAAGATGTGACAAACTTCAACATTTAATATTAAATATTCAAATTCTCATCTCTCTTTTCAGAGTACCCTCGAAGTATTTCGATAGCCGTTTTGCTGCCTTTAAATCCGGGGTTGCCAGATCGAAAAAAGAAACGTCACAGTCAATAGAAAAAAAGAGGTCAAATAAAGCTTTAGAATAGGCGGACCTGGCAACCTTGGTGGGTTAGGAAATTGGGTAATGTATACATGCTATGAGTAATCTGATTACTGAGGTAAAATCCAGCTCTGTTTATCGGATTCTTAATCTGATTTTTAGATGGGAGTATGCTGCATACATGACCGCTTGAATAACCAGATAACTGCCGACCCACTGCTGAGACTCAAACCTGGGTCCCTGTGGTGGTGAGCCAGAATACCGGACCTCTGTGCCACCCAAGAACCATCACTCTTTTTAACAAGGATAGCTCTTTTTCCATTAGATTGCTTTACTGCATAGAGCATTATTCACAAAGTCAATCTGATGAAAATGATCTGTAAGCATTTTATAGCATTATCATTTGCATCGCAGGCACAAAGTCAATGCAAACTTAACTAATGCCCTCTATCCAAATGTATTAAAGTCCCTGACAAGAGATCAATTAGCTGAAATTACTCGACACACTCGCTGCCAAAGAGCTCCCATTGATGACAGGCAGCCTTGCCACAAGCTGAAGCTTCATCTAAAAATGCTCTGTAGATTTGCACACATGGGGATGGTATAAATGGTAACGCCTTAAAGTCTGAGAGCCCTTGGGATCACCAGCCAAGCTTCGGATACTGAGATGTTCCAAGGAAGCTGAACTATTAAGGAATTTCAGACTTTTGTAAACTGGAGGAATAAACACTGAAACTCCATTACTGATCTTTATCATAACACTAATAAAGGATGTGCGTGTCTGTGTGTATGCACACCCGCACTCCAGATGGAGGTCACGGTGTCAGGTCAGACCCCGTATTGTCGAGACACATGCTCTGCTTTGCTCTAGCACACACAGTTAGCGTCATCATAAACACAGAGGTATTAGCCAGGAAGCAAAAACACTTCCAGCGCATTAAGACTCTCTGACCCCACATAAAACGCACACATGTGCAGAGCAATGACACACAACGGAAAGCAAGGATTCTCACACTGGGGGCAGTTTAGCACGACCAGTTGCCCCCAGGCATGTGACCTAACGATACAACCGAGGCATGCGGAAGAGCACCACACATCAAACCTTGAAGCAGATGGGTTACAGGAGCAGAAAAACACACCGAGTGCCACTCCTATCACCTAAGAACAGACAGCCGAGGCTACAATTCTCATGAGCTCACCAAAATCAGGCAGTATAAAGATGGGAAGAACGTCTCATCTGATGAGTCTCGATTTCTGCTTCGACATTCGGATGGTCGGGTCAGAATTTGGCCTAAACAACACAGAACCATGGATCCATCCTGTCATATTGACAGTTCAGGCTGGTGCTGGTGCTTTAATTTTGTGGGGGTTATTTTCTTGGCATACTTTGGGCACCTGAGAATTATTTAAACGTCCATCGCTTTATGGGTACAGTGTATCTTCTGATGGCTACTTCCAGCAGAATAGCATTAACAAATAAAGCTCAAATCACCTCAAACTTGTCTCTTGAAAAGTGACAGTGAGGTCACTGTACTCAAACGACCTCCACAGTCACCAGATCTCAATCCTACAGAGCACCTTTGGGATGTGATGGAACAGGACATTGGCATCACCTCGTCGAATCTCTACCACAAAAAATTAAGGCAGGTCTGAAAGCAAGAGGGGTCCAACCCGGTACTAGCAAGGTGTACCAGATATAGTGGCCGGTGAGTGTAGAATTACTAATATTTTAATAACAGAAATTATTTCCTATTTAACCACATTATCCTAATTGAAGTAACCACAACTTACATGAAACTGATAATGCAAATGTTCCTGCACAGGGCTTTTAAGGAAGAAGTTTACCTTAATGAGGACATTCATAAATATTACATACTCTGTTCTGTTTGTACGAGTGTGTATCGGACACGTCAGGCTGCTATTCGATTTGTCTAATAAGGTCAGTATCAGTGCCAATACGATCCAGAGCATCACTAGCTTTAGCTACCACTAACAACAAGCTGGGACCTGCTGTAGTGGGGACTTTAAACAAGACCACAGTTACTTTCTTTCTCAGTTGTTCCTGAATTTCTTTGGATCTCAGCATGATGTGTAGCTTTTAAGGATCTTTTGGTGTACTTCACTTTGTCAGGCAGGTCCTGTTTAAGTGATGTCCTGATTGAGAACATGTATGGCAATAATCAGGCCTGGGTGTGGCTAGTGACAGTGACCTCAGGTGTGATAAACCATAGTTATGTGTTAACAAGGGGGGCATTCACTTTTTCACACATGGCCATGGAGGTTTGAATTTTTTATCCCTTAATAATAAACACCTTCATTTAAAAACTGCACTTTGTGTTTACTTGTGTTGTTTTTGTCTAATATTTAAATTGGTTTGATGTTCCGAAACACTTAAGTGTGACAAACATGCAAAAAAAACCCAGGAAATCAGGAAGGGGGCAAACACTTTTTCACACCACACCAAAAGTGACAACAAGTGGCAAAGTCAAAAGGAGTCTGGAAATTATAGCAATTCAGAAAAAGAGGGACTGGACTCAGTGTCTTCAGAAAGGAAATCTTATTAAATGTGTTCCTGCTTAACGAAAAAAAGTTACGAAAAATCGTACTCTCCAAATAACTTCTTAAGAATTATCTTGTGTTCCTAACCCTTTTCGTAAGTGGTATTCTTAGGCTTCAAGGTAAGCATTCTACATTTACCAAACTTAAACAGTTTAGTTCAAAATAAGGCCAAATATTATATTTTATGAGGATTTGTGTTCCTATTGGTTATTTCGTCCACCAACACTTTTCTATTTCTTCTTTGCCAAAAACTTTTGAATGCTCGGTTTGATGTTTTTCTTCCATTCCATTTGATATTTTCTTCCGGAAATAACAGTAAATAAAATCAAAATGTGTCTTGCATTATATTTTATAAACTAGAAAATGCAACAAGTTTTCTTAGGATAATTTTTAAGAAGGTTTTTTTCTTGAGAACTGCATTTAAGAACATTACGAACTTCTCAGTGTTCGTCTTAAGAATGCTTTGGTGAATCCGGTTCGAGGAATCTTTCGCCACGGAGTGATGAGAAGAATCTGCGTCTCTGAAACATCTCTGCATAACGCGGTGCAGAGACGAGTGACAAGTCTGCAATAAGACTTTCATATGATATGTTAATGTCTGCATCTTAATACAAAGCCAATGATATCCCGGTAAGGTTCCCGTTTGGAGTGTGGAGATACTAACGGTTAATCAGCTGCTTAATTCCTGGAAGCCAGGCATCACACACACTTCTGCACAGGCTTTGCTGTGTGGGCTGGTACAGCATGTTCAAAGAATAAGATCACAGCTCTGACTGACTCATAAACGAGCCCAGGTGTTTGCATTACTACTGACGACTGGGGATAGAGAGCTGCTATGAGCTTAGACACCACATTTCACTAATAGGCTCTGGTCGACTGACGGTTTGCTGTGTGATACGGACCAACAAAGTATGTGATTGTGTGTGATGGGTACGACTATGTGATGGATGGATGTGTGTGAGAGAAAGCGTTTCATAGTTGTGTGTGTGTGTGTGTGTGTGTGTGTATATATCTATATATATATATATATATATATATATATATATATATATATATATATATAGATAGATATATATATATATATATATATATATATAAAAAAGTAAGAAAGTGTGTGATAGTTGTAGGGATGCACCGATCTGACTTTTTCAGTTCCGATACATAAACTTTGCATATCGGTCAAATGCCATTACTGAATTACTAAAGCACGTACCTCACCATGTGTGAGACACTTAAGGCATCAGTACTGACTGAAACATTACTTTACTAACACAAACAGAAATGTTTAAATAAATTGCCATTTATTTGCCAATAAAAAAAAAAAAATTGTGCAGGACCTTGGCACAGCATTCAAATTCAAACGAAAAAAAGAATCAAACAACTTAAACTATATTTATATATGATCAATTTATGAATGCATGGCATCGCACACGTTGCAAAATGGAATTGAATGAATCGGTCCCACGGATCGGCTTAATTTTCTGATACCTGATCCAGCTAATTTTGTTAATACTGGGACCGATATCCGATCCTAATATCGGATCGGTGCATCCCTAGCTGGTGGTGTCTTTGTAATTTGTCTTTCTATATTTGTGAGGACCAAATGTCCCTGCGATGAAGGGAAAACCTGGAACTTTGACTAGTGAGGACCATTTTTCCAGTCCTCACTTCTTTAAGTGCTTTTTCACAAAAATGGCGACTTATTTGAAAAACCAAGAGAGTCCAAATACTTTAGGTTTCAGAAGTCAAGGTTAGGTGTAGCATTAATTAGCTGCAGTAGTCCTTCATTGTCGTTCATGTCATGGAAAGTCCTCACAAGGATAGCAAGACAAACGTGTGTGTGTGTGTGTTTGTGAGTGAGGAAGAAGTTGTGTGATGGTTGTGTGAAAATGAGTGTATTTTAGTTAAGGGAGATGGTTGTGTGTGAAAAAAGTGTGTGATGGGCTACAACAGTGTGTGTGTGTGTGTGTGTGTGTGTGAGACAAAGAATGTGTTTGATGGTTATGTGAGAATGTGTGATGGTTGTGTGTGTGTGAGGAAGAAAGTGTGTGATAGGCTATAACAGTGTGTGTGAGAGATGGTTGTGCGAGTGTAAAAGAAAATGTCTAATGCTTATGTGAGGCTGTGTTTGTGTGGAAGAAAAGTGTGTGATGGGCTATGACAGTGTGTGTGACGGCTGTGGGAGTGTGAGGAAGAAAGTGTGCGATGGTTGTGTCTGTGCATGTGTGAGTATTTAACAAAATGTGTGGCAGTTGTGTGTGATGGTGGTATGTGTGGTAAGTAATGGTTGTGTGAGTATTTAAAGAAGAATGTGTTATTTTTGTGAGTGGGAAGGAGAGAATGTCTTGGATGTGTGTGTAGGAAAACCTGGGTTGTGTGTGTGTGTGTGTGTATGCATGTGTAAATGAGTGTGAGAGACAGAATGTGCACTAGTTAAGTATGTGTGCAGAAAGATGGTTGTGTGTGTGAGACAGAGCGAGTGTGTGTACTGGTCAGGTGTGTGACGGTTATGTGAGCGAGGACACACAAGGTGACGGATGTGTGTGTTTGTCTGTATGTGTGTCTTAAGGAAAGTGTGTGATGGTTGTGTGAGCTTGTATGCATGTGTGACAGTGTGCACTGGATATGTATGTGAGAAGGACGGAGTGTGTGATGGTTGTGTGTGAGGAGACACTAGGTGATGGTTGTGTGTGTATCAAGGAAAGGTGATGGTTGTGTATGTGAAGGAGAGAATGCATGATGTGTGTGTGCGCGCGCGTGTGTGATCCAGCAGAAAAGCCCTGCTGCAGGCCCGGTTCCCGGTACCTTTTGACTCGGATGATCTGATCCCTCATGGGCTTGATATCCTGGAAGCTCTGCTGGTTCACCAGGCTGTAGACCAGGATGAAGCCCTGGCCGTTCTTGATGTACAGGTCTCGCATGGAGGCGAACTGCTCGGTGCCCGCCGTATCCAGGATCTCGAGCACCGACGGCGAGGAGTCCACCTCGATCTCCTTGCGGTAGAAGTCCTCGATGGTCGGGTCATACTTCTCGATGAAGGTGCCGGTAACGAACTGCACCGTGAGGGCGGACTTCCCCACTCCGCCGCTGCCCAACACCACCACTTTATACTCGCGCATGGCTCTCGGTAAGAAATAAAAACACACTAAAACCTGAACACACGGAGCTCTGAGCGTCTGAGAGCTACAGCGGCTGGTAGAGCGCGGCTCCCATGCTCGTGCTGCTGCTGCTCCTGCGTCCTGAAGTAAACAAGCCGCGCAGCCCGGAGAGCGAAACGGAAAAGAAGAAGCGCTGCATCGTCGCGTCTGTTCTCGGCATCCACTTTTAGCGCGGTCCCGGTGGCCGCACGCTTCCAGCCGTCTGCGCCTCGCGCTGCTCGCGCTCTTTCATCCGTCGAGCACACCGTCCTAAATCATCCGAGCGGCGAAAAAACGGCGCACGGGCGCTGCTAGGCTAACAAAAGCTCGAGCCGAGTCTCGCAGCTGCAGACACTGAAGCGTCTTTCTTCCAGGCGGCAGATATTAGTGGTTACAGCAGCCAGTTCCTGCCCTGTGTTTTCATTCCGCCTCTTCCTTTGCGCACCGACACACCCGCGGCCGCCATGCTCTCAGGCTCGGACCCACAGGCGACCCCGCCGCGTTACCGTCCCACACGTTCCCCCTCACGGCTTCCGTAGCAAGCGCAAGGACGAGGACGTCATCAGCGATTCGTGGAACTGCGACGGGAGCCTGAGAGGAAAGGCAGCTAACTAAATCACTAACCAAAAATAACTCAGTCAGTACGTTATAAACCAACAAACCACATGACTACATTACAATCAGCCATGTTACCCAGTCAGCAACCAACAAACCAGCCAACTAATCAACCCAATAGCTAACTAACAATTCAACTAAATCACAAATCAACTTACTCATCCATATTACTCAGTACTATCCAGTTCAACTCAGTTTGTTAATCAACTACCGAGCTAACTAAGTACAGAACCAAATAATCACAAACGAAAGAGCCTACTAACCAACCACCTGCTAACTCTAACAAATTACAACTTGCAAACCAAGTTACTCATTAACCATTTAACCCACTTACCGTCCAATCAACTAAATCAGTTATTTATGCTGCTGAATAACCAACTAACTTAAGACAAATTAAACCACAAACCAACCAAATAACCAACTCGCTAATTTGCTAACAATCTGCCAGTTAGTTACAAACCAAGTTACTAATTAACCCGATAACCTGCTAAATAACAAACCAACAAACGTATAATCCAACTAAACCCACAAACCAATCAACCAACAATCCTCTACAACTCTGTAATGTACTGTACTAACCAACAAACACTCTAAATTCCCAACCATCCATGCTAACTCAACACTCAGTTACTGCAAATTTACTCATTAACCACATTAACCAACTAACTCACTATCCAAGCAACCAAATTAAACCACAATCCAGCTTTATTAAACAACTTACTTTTTAAATAACCAACCAAACCACAAACCAACTAAGTCACTAACTAACCAACTCACCTAATCCACTATCCCGGACAAAATCCAGCATGATATAAAAGGTTATCTGAAATAAAAGGATGAAATACTGTACTGTTACCATTACACTGAATTCAAATCAGTGTTCTTCATTTCCACATTATTGTGTTTATGTATTTTAAGCAGCAATGTCAGATAGTAGTAGTAATAATAATAATAATAATGGCACCCTGTCCATTGGCGTAGTGATTTCCAGGATAGTCTCTGCATGGCTCTGTGAACCTGCTCCTGCTTTCACTTAGGACCTTCAGCTGATAAAGTGGACAATATTACAAAATGTTGTAAAGAAACATGAACAAGATAAAGCTGGTGTTCTGAAGGTGCAGGAACAACCCCACTACCACGGTGATCTATAACAATAACAGCAGTAATAATAATAATAATAATAATAATACTATTATATGTATATAAATAAATATATATATATATATATATATATATATATATTATTAATATAATATGATTATATATATATAATCTACACACACACAACACACACACACACACACATATATATATATATATATGTGTTGTATAAGATATAGTATATATATATATATATATATAATAATATATGTGTGTGTGGTGTGTTTGTATCTATATATACTCTCTCATCCCCTCTCCTCTCTTTCTGTCTCTCTCTCTCCTCTCTCTCTCTCTCTTCTCGCTCTCTGTCTCCCCCGTCTTCTCTCTACTCTCTCTCTCTCGCTCTCGCCCCCCTCTCTCCTTCTTTTCTTTCCTCTCCTCTCCTCCTCCTTCTCTCTCTTCTCTCCCCCTCTCTCTCTTTTCTTGTCTCTCTCTATCTCTCTCTCTCTGTACCGTCTATCTCTCTCTCTCTCTCTCTCTCTCCCTATATAATTATTTATTTATATCATATAATAATAATTATATATATATATATATATATATATATATATATATATATAAAGAAAATGTAACTCAAGTAACATCAGTATTAATAATAATAGTAATAGTAATAATAATAATGCTGTTCTGAATCAATGTAGTAGTAACACTAGCAGCATTAAACAAATAATACTACTCCTTCAACAACAACAACAACAACAACAACAACAATAATAATAATAATAATAATAATAATAATAATAATAATAATACAAGCCATAATAAGAATAAAAATAAAAAGAAGGGGAAGAAGAAAAAAATGAAGGTGTGTGTGTGTGTGTGTGTGTCTTTAACACCACATACATCCATGTAACACCAGTCGGGGGGAGCTGATACTTTGTGCGTAGCAACAGATGGTTCCACTCTGTCATTAAACAGCCATAAAGTGATCCAAAATGGCCACTGTGTCTAAGTACAAACTGGCTGAACCTAATAAACTGGAAACCGAGTGTGTGTACGGGTGGTGTGCTGTGACGCTGTGGTGATGTAGGGCTGCCGTCCAATAGCAAACGAGCTCAAGGGCACGCGCCACAAAGAGCATCCCGCCGGATACTGTTGCTATGGAAACGCACAGGCTTTCCAAAAGGGCAATGCAAGTTCAAATAGCAGAGAAGAGAGCCATGAGGGTTTCATCTCCAATCAATCAGGCAATAAAGAAATACAGAGCGTTTAAATACGAAGTACTAGATAACTACTGACTACTAATTCTACTTCTAATAATAACAATATGCATCAGGCGTTACTGAACATCTGGGCTAATGATAACAACAATAACACTTTCTTCATGGATTAACTCATCTTTTTGTGGTCAAGCTTGCAGGACTCCGGCGCAGACCCCTGGAGATCACAGGGCACAGATGTTAGCAGTCCATCGCAGGGCTGGGTAGGGGTCGCTGTTGCCACATTGAGGACGATCCCCCAATAACAAGATAAAACTGCTATAACAATATAACAATAATAATAGCAAGGTGTATAATAAAGTGACCGGTGACTGTAAACTATAATAATTATTACTATCATGCTTATAACAAATAATGTTATTTATAGGAAACCTTTCCCAAGCTCGAGATCATATTAGATATATAAAATAGCAGCCATCACCAATAACCAACTGCAAGGAGAAAAATGTCTTTCCTTGATGTTGTGTAATGTTATTTTTATGACATTCTGTGTGCTTACACTCAAACCATGACGAATGCTCCCCGCCTCCCCATATAAGACCAAATATGCTTTTGTCAGCACCGATGTCAGTGTTATTGTGATCTGCGACTGCAATAACATCTTTTATAAACGGCTTATTATAGTCACACAGACCCACAACACATGGCGGTCAATAAAGATTTTATTCATTTTGTGACAATATATTTTTACATACTGTATGTTTACAGAACCGAAGCAATAAACTACTTAATATTACACAAAGGAACATAGAAAAGTCTTAACTGGATTGAATAACGTGTCGGGTAATTAATCTGAATGAAGTTCGACTGTTCACCGGATGTGGTGTTGGACTGAAGCTATGCATTAACACGCCATGTCTGTATTCTGTTTTATTCTCTGTGTTTCCTGCATGTTTAGTTATTTAGAACAAGCTTTAAAACACAAAAGACATTAATGGCCATCGAAAAGGCTTTTGTTGTTTTTTCTGTCGGCACGAGCTTGTTGGAGAAGTTTCTCTGCATGACCTTAGAAGAGCCGATACAATCTTTTTGTACTATAAAAGCTTTTAAACAATGTATAAAGATGTGAAATGGTACGAATGTTACGTAGAAGATAAGGCAAAGAACACAGACTATTGTAGTTTTAAGTACACTCTAGCCGTCTGGTCATTAATCCAGAAAGTGCTTCAACAGTCAAGAGAAAAATCACAGTTTGATTTTTTCACCCACCAGACTGATACTAAACAAGCAGATGCACTGATACATAAATGAGACACATTCATATATTCAGTAAAACGTTCAGAATGGGGCTTGGATCGGAATATAGTGGTGGAAATAATGCTTTTCTATTCTTATATCTGGACTACGAGCACAACCCTACCTTAATCTGTGATGGCCGATCTTTCACAGTAATGTGCTGTTTGATAATGTCTTCTTACCTGGACGTGAGAAACAGACCTGCATGGACCTTAAGTCTAATATCTGCTTTCGATAAAGTAAGTGAACGAAAACACACCTTAAGACTAACTAGTTAAATAGTATGGTCCATCTTGACAATAAGGCATCAAAACTAAGCATTTTTTCCAGCAGCATGGGAAAATATACTTAAACCTATCATCTTATAAAACATAACAGGATCATCACTTACAAAACACATTTTCATTTATAGCAACTGTATAGCAACATTAGTACTGTTCTAAAATATTAGCACAGAAAAAGTGAACTCTAAACTAAAATACAGTGTTATTTTTTTACTCTGACATAACATGAGCTCTCCGCGGCCTGATGCGTGGCGCGATGTCGAGCGCTCCTCTCGCTATGACTGGCTGCTCGCGTTCTCTTCACGGAAAACTTCACCCACAATTACACACCTCGAAACTGTAAACTACTAGTAGCTCAATCTATGAGATCCACAAATATCTTTAACACAAACGCAACCACGCTCAGTGAGCACGCTGCAAATCAGAGCGCCCGTCCGTTCTCACCCCACAGGAGAGGGAGCGGGCACTGAGCCGGCCTTACCCAACAGCATCAGGGCCAACGGCGAGGTCCTACCTCAAATAAATTACATTCATCTCAGAACAGATCAAAACAATGGTCCATTAAGCACAATCAATAGTGTAACATTACATCATAGTTCTTATATATTCTATAGATCACGATATTATCCCCGGGCATCGCCGAGAATCTCGCTAAAGAGTCCGAGCAGAGCCGCTGAGTATCTAAACTGAGGATTGTCTAAGTTCTCACATGGCATTTAACTCCACCCTGAATTAAAAATGGTCATAAATACACACAAAGACACAAACAATAGAAATGCCAGGCTCCTGTGTGAACGTGGATCGGTAATAGTTGCGCAGTTAAGAGAGAACCATCGGCCATAACGTTAAAACCACCGACAGCTGGACTCAATCTCATGTTAGTTAATGTTCTGCTGGAGTCCGGGCATTTGTGTGGATCTTCCTCTGACCCCAACTATCGAACGATGTCTCAGACCAAGTACGCCCCTTCGTGGTGACGGTATTCCCTATTGGTAATCCATGCCACACTGCCACTGCCAAAAGTGTTCAGGAATGATTTCAGGTGTTGTCCTGGCCTCCACATTCCCCAGATCTCAATCCGATCGAGTATCTGTGGGACGTACTGGACAAAAGTCCAATCCAAGGAGACCTTCAGGTGTACGAGGGCGGCCTTCACGATATTAAGCAGGTGGTTTTAATGTTATGTGCTCAGTGTACATCGAGTACAATTTTAGACATCGCTGCTCTTGAAAATTAGATCTGCTCATCTGGCTGTGGAATTTCAATCCTTTATGATTGTTAACTGTATGAATAAATAGACTAAGTCTTTATTTTAAGTTTGAGACTCGATGCTCTTGCATTACAAGTTCCAGCTCACGATCGGCTTTATAATCACATGAGCTGAGAGCACATGAGTGATGCTACAGACACCACTGACAGTCAAACCTCACTATCCATGATGTCCCATGGGATGATTCGCTGGAAAAACCGGTCTAATATGCCAACCCACTCGGGTCCGAATCTCGTGGTGTTTTCAGGACTGTGTGCGTGTCACATGCAGGCGAGACTGACTAACCATGGAGAACTCCATTGGTGGATCATCCCCCAATGCTCCCACAGCAATCCGTGCTGAACTTATGACCAACTGTGCCAGGTGAAGTAATTCTGGGATAGGCTCTGGATCCCCACAACATTGACTGGACTGGGGGGTACACTGTGGACTGTGGTGGCCTAGCGGTTAAGGTACTGGACTCTGGACCAGAAGGTCCAGGGTTCAAATCCCATCTCTGCCACTGTTGGGTCCTTGAGCAAGACCCTTAACCTACAATTGCTTGGACGTCACATGCAGGCAAGATCGGCTAGGGAAGGGAGGTGGCTCAGGGGACTAGCAGTTAAGGTACTGGAATTCGGGGAGCAACTGCAGTTGGTTAGTGGTTTGAACACCAGTTCAGGGTTTGGATAGCGAGGTTCAACTAGAGGAAGAAAGCTTCATTGTAGTACGAAGTATCAATCAAAGCATCACTGGTCAATCTTCAGTGTGCGGGTTTATTATATCACCATCATTTGAAGAGTGGGGGATTTCCAGGGAGAGTAACTAAGGAATATCCATTATCCATTAAACCCTTTAAAGCCGGCTTTACCATTTTTTGAGCGACTGACACTGCGGCACAAACCTGAACACGAACAAATCCGTCTACGCACGGTGCTTGTACAGAACATTGTTAGGCACTTATACGTCATCATAACAGAATAAATACACGAACCAAAACAGGGTGAACACAGGCCAGCCTGGCTTAACTGAACTCAGCCCGACCGCCATTTTGCACGCTTCGTTTCTCAGCATTTTCGCTTTCCACTAATGGCACGTACAAACAGAACGACTTCTACTGTGTTGAAATCAGGACGCTTTTTTTCTAGCTAAAAGAACATCTGTAGTAATAAAGTTCAGATTTACATCAAGTCTTAAAGGGTTCATCTGTCACTATTCCGTTTGGCCACTGTTAAAGGTTGTTTGTTTGTTTTTCGCCGTGAGCATTTTGGCAAACAGAGTAGCCATTGTCTTGAGTCGCACTGCAGCAGCGTTCAGGCGGAGGTTAAGTATGGAACTAAGAGATCGCCTCCCTCGGTCCAACTCCTGCATAGATTTCACACGCGGTGAGCCTTTCACTTACACGGCTCTGACATGACCCTGACATGCCTCGGGTTCTCGGGTGTCCAGTCCTACCTGCTGCACGTGCGCTCTCGGAAATCTGTAATATCACTCGTTTTCGTAGTCTTTCTGCCCTTTTTTAAAAAAGTGCAAATAAAGTTGCACAGTTAAAGTGTTGAAAGGACTACTCAACACTGCTGATGGTACTGTTTAAGGTTGTAAATTATATAACGCATTTAAACAAGCAAAGAGAGAGTAAGGTTCCAGTGAAATGAATTTAGAAATGTATATATAATTAGTTCCTTGTTGTGTATACACGTCTATATAATATATTTCTTAAACGTAATCCTATAGGAGATACGGTTCGACTGTGTGTCTGTGTTAACATGCATGTAGCTGTAATTCTGTGGAGCTGATGATGTCATATCCACACACCGGTTGCTGAACGCTGTGTTGGCACTCCGTCCCTCTTCTGTGATCTATTTCAAAATGATCTGTCGCACAGAGAAGAAAGAGAAGGCACTGTGAACATACTCTGTGAAGCACAAGCAGTACAACCACATTGCTCCAAAGCTTTGGGCTCTAATAAGGGCAAGTTCTGACAACGGGACCAATAATTACATGATGAAACCTGTCATCTGAGCAGGTACAGACAAACGTTTTTTCACTCAAAGCATCTCAGTGAGCCATGTGGGAAGAACTTGTGCCAATCAAGCAGCATTAGAAACGCCAACCTAACCTCTGCTTAAGGTGGTAGGAACTTCAGGCTCCTGCAGATGGCGGTGCATGAGGACGATCAGGCTATAAAGGCTGTGTGACGCGATTCGTAGATTGAGAAGTGGTGGTACAGTGAAGTGTTTGTTTGTTTATTTGGTTTATTTAAAGTCGCTATCAGCATCAGTCGCCATTTCAGCGACACACACAAGGTAACATCCAGATAAGCCATATATATAGATATATACACAGTGGGGCAAAAAAGTATTTAGTCAGCCACTGATTGTGCAAGTACTTATAAAGATGAGAGAGTTCTGTAATTTTCATCATAGGCACACTTCAACTATGTGAGACAAAATGAGAAAACAAAAATCCAGGAAATCACACTGTAGGATTTTTAAAGAATTTAATTGCAAATTATGGTGGAAAATAAGTATTTGGTCACCTACAAACAAGCAAGATTTCTGGCTCTCACACATCTTTAGGAAGCTCTTCTGTGCTCCACTCGTTACCTGTATTAATGGCACCTGTTTGACTTTGTTATCTGTATAAAAGACACCTGTCCACAACCTCAAACAGTCAGACTCCAAACTCAACCATGGCCAAGGCCAAAGAGCTGTCATGTTGAAGAGCTGAAAGATGAGAGAGGTCTGTAATTTTCATCATAGGTACACTTCAACTATGAGAGACAAAATGAGAGAAAAAAAATCCAGGAAATCGCATTGTAGGATGTTTAAAGAATTGAATTTTAAATTATGGTGGAAAATAAGTATTTGGTCAATAACAAAAGTTACTCAATACTTTGTAACATAACCTTTGTTGGCAATGACAGAGGTCAAACGTTTCCTGTAAGTCTTCACCAGGTTGGCACACACTGTAGCTGGTGGAGTCTGACTGTTTGAGGCTGTGGACAGGTGTCTTTTATACAGATAACAAAGTCAAACCAGTGCAGTTAATACAGGTAACGAGTGGAGAACAGAAGAGTTTCTTAATGAAGAAGTTACAGGTCTGTGAGAGCCAGAAATCTTGCCTGTTTGTGGGTGACCAAATACTTATTCTCCACCATAATTTACAATTAAAATCTTTAAAAATCCTACAATGTGATTTCTTGGATTTTTCCAGTCTCTCATAGTTGAAGTGTAGCTATGATGAAAATTACAGACCCCTCTCATCTCTCTAAGTAGGAGAACTTGCACAATCAGTGGCTGACTAAATACTTTTTTGCCCCACTGTGTATATATATATATATATATATACGTATATATATATATACACTCAAGTCTATGCCAATTTAGCATAATCAATTAACCTAACGCATTTCTCTGGACTGTGGGAGGAAACCGAAGTACCCATATAAACCCAAGCAGACACAGGGAGGACCCAGGCCGCTCCACCCTGGGACTAAACCCAGGACCTTCGTGCTGTGAGGCGGCGTTGCCCATACGGTGAAGAAAATGTCTCATCGATGTGTGGAAAATGGGTCATAAAGCAGATGTTAATGATTGGCAAAAAGGAGTGATGGCATTCAGTCACACGGCTCTAACAGCAGCAGCAAAAACCCACTCTACAGCAAATTCTCGTCAGAATTAGTGACGATCTTACACACTATTACTTACGTCTCACTCACAGGTGACTCATTTTTGTCCGGTGAGCATATTTCCCAGAAGACTACACCAGGGTAACTGTGACAAAACCACAGACTTAGTCGCCATCCCCAAGTGGAGCCTGTCTCAGGGGCAGGTGAGGCAGAACACAACTCACACATACAGCCCTGAGCCAGAGATGGGATACGCCCAGAGCTCTACCTCTGAGCTTTGAGCTGGCCTTTTCTCAGGAAGGACCTGCTGCATGAGAGACCAAGAATTTTCTGGTGCAGGCTGGGCCCGGGAAGGACCAAAACCAATGTGGCGACCCCTAGTGAGGTGGCTGAAAGAGGAACATCACCGACAGTTGTCTTGATGCATACTCGATAATCCAGGTGAGAAAATCCAAGAAGGATCAGTTCATCTGGACATAAAGTTTTGTGGACGTCATCTGGACAAAACCTTCTGTCCAGATGAACTGATTCAATTTCCGGTATCACTGACAGTTATTACTGACCTTTATCAGTTTCTCTCCGTTGCTGGTGAGGGATAATTATTTACATTTCTTTTTAGTTTCCAGTCCAAAGGCGCTGGCTTACATTTCTTTACATTAGTGTTTTTGATTTATTATGAACAATTAAAGTTTACTTTGAAAATATGACAGTTTGCTGCCTGCACCAACGCTTTTGCTTCACAGCTCCAGATATTCCAGGCCTGGCCTGTGTGGAGTGTGCACACTCTCCCCAGCTTTGCGTGGGCTTTCCCCAGGTACTTCAGTATCCTCCCACATTGCAAAGACATGCGTTAGGTTTGCCTAAAGTATCCCAGCATGTGAGCGTCCTGAAATGAATTGCGTCCCCTTTGTAGGGTTGGTTCCTGCGGCCAGTTATTCCCTGTCTCCCTGCAACCCTGAACTGGATTAACCGAGTATGAACATGAATGAATGCTTGAGGAGTTCATTTGCGAAAAATGATAAAGGCCTTCTTTTTTAAGAAACAAGTTATTCTTAACACAGAGTGCTGTCTGAACCCTAAATACATGCGATTTGTCATAAAAGCTGCTGTTTGTCAATTGTCAAGGCATTGCAAGTTCACATTTTACAGCAGAAACAGTCACTGCTGTTCTTGAGCAGAACCTGATAAATACATTCAGTATTCAGATCAGGTGACGCAACACTGCTGCAAACTGTTTTGATGCTGTCTAATAAGAATTTCAGAGTAACTTTGGCTCAATCATCTTTACCCAAACTGAACAAAACTGAAGTCTTCTCTATTTTCTACTTCAGGGCATAAAAGAGGAGAAAAGCAGAAAAATAGGAAATCAAAGAAAAAAAGGAAATCAAAGAAAAAAAGCCTGTCATAGCAAACCGGGATTTTCCGGGGAGGATATGTAGTCTCCAAAGAAAGGACCCAGGCCGTTCCATCTGTGATCAAACCCAGGACCTTCTTGCTATGAGGCAACAGTGCTACCCACTGTTTTTGCAAATGAACTCTTCGTTTGTTTCCACTATATAAACTCCTATTAACGAAAACTCGCAATCAATATCTCACGGGCGTACACAGCATATCTGTATAGTTCTCCCAGCAGCCTTTCCCAGTTTCTGAGCCGATCTCTCCAGGTAATCAAGTGGATCTAGTAAACCTCTCTGTGTGTATGAAGAGCTGACTCATCTTACAGGAATAGGTAAGACCCTGGTGGCATTGGTGGGCAATTTATCTGATAGGAAAAGAATCCTTAAGAGTAAGTGATGTCATCAAATAGATCCACGGCTGTGCATCTCCAAATCTTCCTTCCTGGTTATCAGAAGTGTGTGTGTGAATTGACCAGCAGAGGGCAGTAAGACATGGACTCATACTTTTATACATGGACTACAGAGTCCCACTTTAACATTGTTAAGATGTGCATTGATTTTTATGGTGTCACCCCAGGGGCTCACATTGAATCAGTGTATAATGGATAAAACCTGGGCTCCTTGTGCTTCATCTAAATCTGAAAACAGCCTCTCATGTACGTTTGTTGGTGAGAAATACAATTCTTAAAGTGAGACACACTCTGTATATGGATTAAGAGTATACCTAGGACTGTACTATTAATTCTGATGGCAAATCCGTTACGTTGACTCGCTCTGACTCTGTGTGCCAATGACGAGGGCAGCTCAATAAAGGCAAACATGCAAAACAATGACAGAAACGAAGCAGCAAAACATAACTACACACTGCATGTAAAGGGGAGCTCTAAACAGCTGCTGTGAGTAGCTGAGGTGGCAGGAGCTGCTTATGGACCCAGACTACCAGTAGCAATATACAGCGAGCAAGAGCCGGACTTATCAAACCAACAAAAGCTCAGAAAACAAGGTCACACTCCTGATATTCTGACCGCATCCTGACTCGTCTTCCTTGCACCTCAAACAATGCATTCAGCCGTCTAATGGCAATGGCAGGATGTGACCCGTGTTAGAGAAGCAGCCGATAAGCTATCAGGAAGCATTTCTTGATAGCTTATGTTTTTAAAAGAGAGATGTGTATAAGAAGGTATTCCTGTAAAAGAGGCTGTGCTATTCCTGTAGTGAGAGGTGGGTAAAGTGAGAGAGAGAGCTTGTAAAGGAGCAAACCTGATTGGCGGTTGCCGCGGCGGCAGCAGCGTAGGGGCTTGCAGCAGGAGCGGAGGCGGTAGCAGGCGGGGCACTGAGCATCATGGGAACTTTTTTCAGGAAGGGAACCATGAAAGCAATGAACAAGGAGGAGCAGCGTTACGGTAACCACAGAATCGTGTGAGATAAATCTGTGTATGCACGTGTGTGTGTGTGTGTGTGTGTCTAATAAAAAGGTAAAGCCACTATTATAACTCGGACCAGCAGATGGCATGCACACAACAAGCAAAGCAGAAAAGGGGGAAGAAGAACCAGCCCATCATTTAACTACTGTTATTTAGCATTTTAAGAAGTTTGGAAGCTGGTTTCATCTGGGTTTGACAAAGGTTAGAACCTGATAATTAATAAAAGTTTCCCTTTGAGTATAATGTCGACCTTTATACATATTTAGGAACTATCTTGATTTACCTAGATGGTCTTCATTCAAGTCATAATAATATGCAAATCTGTGAAACTGACACACAACTAACTGTATTTTCTATGTCTTTATCAGACCCATTAAGTAATCAGTCACAGTCCAGGCTGGGAAAACCACGCAACTCTTGTTTTTTGGTATTAGAGCAGCCCTATTATATAAAATGGTGCAACCATTGCACATTACACTCACAGCAAAACCAACAGACAATACCTCAGCATAAGCTCTGGACATACACATGAAGGTTTAGAGTGAATGCGTGTTTAACATTGTCTGCAATTTGTCTCATCTTTTTGCACAATAAAGTTCAAGCAATGAAATGAATGTTTGCACAAAATGGCATTGATGTTTGTTACTATGCCACTAAGCACTGTCTGTCTATATTTCTTCCTATTTCATTTATTTTTCTCTCTCTTTCTTTCCTTCATTCTGTCCCTCTGTCCAGCCATCTACACTCACCGATCACTTTATTAGGTACACCTCCTTGTTTCTACACTTACTGTCCATGTTATCAGTTCTACCTCCAATTTAGAAGCACTTTGTAGGTCTACAATTACAGACTGAATTCCATCTGTCTCTCTACATACCTTGCTATATGGTGGAAAATAAGTATTTAGTCAATAACAAAAGTTAAACTCAACACTATGTAGCATAACCTTTGTTAGCAATGACAGCGGTCAAACGTTTCCTCTAAGTCTTCACCAGGTTGGCACACACTGTAGCTGGTATTTTGGCCCATTCCTCCATGCAGATCTTCTCTAGAGCAGTGATGTTTTGTGGCAACACAGACTTTCAACTCCCTGCACACATTTTCTCTGGGGATGAGGTCTGGAGACCGGCTAGGCCACTCCAGGACCTTGAAATGCTTTTTACGGAGCCACTCTTTCTTTGCCCGAGCACAGAAAGAGTTCCATCTTCAATGCTCTCACTGATGGTTTTGAATGAAGGTTTTGGCTTAAAATCTCACGATACATGGCCCCGTTCATTCTTCCCTTAACATGGATCAGTCGTCCTGTCCCCTCTGCAGAAAAACAGCCCCAAAGCATGATGAGTTTTTACCAAAAAGTTTCATCTTACCACATGATATTCTCCCAATCCTCTTCTGGATCATCCATATGCTCTCTGGAGCCCCAGATTGAGGGAGATTATCAATGGTCTTGTATGTCTTCCATTTTCTTACAATTTCTCCCACAGTTGATTTATTCACACCAACCTGCTTGCCTATTGTAGATTCACTCTTCCCAGCCTGGTGCAGGTCTACAATTTTCTCCCTGGTGTCCTTCGACAGCTCTTTGGTCTTGGCCATGGTTGAGTTTGGAGTCTGACTGTTTGAGGCTGTGGACAGGTGTCTTTTATACAGATGACGAGGTCAAACAGGTGCCATTAATACAGGTAAGAAGTGGAGGACAGAAGAGCTTCTTAAAGAAGAAGTTACAGGTCTGTGAGAGCCAGACATCTTGCTTGTTTGTGGGTGATCAAATACTTATTTTCCACCATGATTTACAATTAAATTCTTTAAAAATCCTACAATGTGATTTCCTGGATTTCTTTTCTCATTTTGTCTCTCATAGTTGAAGTGTACCTATGATGAAAATTACAGAACTCTCTCATCTTTCTAAGTAGGAGATAAGTGGCTGACTAAATACTTTTTTGCCCCATTATATATCATATAAAGGTCAGAGGGTGATTCAACTCTGGGCACCACAACAGCAACCCCTCTGACTGAAGGCGAGTAGAGGTTGTTCTGTTCGTCCATGTTGATTCACGCTCGCGTTCGGCGTCTGCCATCTGTCGGTGAAAAGAAGCAGATACCACCAGCCTACGTGGTATCAAGCGAGAGATGCAGAGAAATTGGGGAATGTGAAATTTGATAACCCAATTTCGGAAGAAAAAGGGGAAATATATTTAAGAAATAAAATACAATTATAAAAAAAATCATGACGGATGGAGCAGTTGTATTTGGGCTGCTTTTCAGTGCCTCTGAGCCTGAACAGTTTGAAATCATCAATGAGGAGAAAAAGAATGAATTTATTTATACAAGCTTGTTTCAACAAGCTGTACAGGAGAATATCCAGGATGCTGAAGCTTAACAAAAGTTGGATGATGCAATGAGCGCACAAGTAAATCAACAACAATATGGTTTGAAAAGCCAAGTCAGAAACCAGACCACAACTCAACTGAGATGCTGTGGCATAACCTGAGGGCTGCTCATACACGAAATTATTCCTTTATTACTCCTTTACAAGGTCCTACCATTTTTTATATACAAGGTTTTGCATACCTTTACCTGGCTGGACTGTGAAGGATTCATTTTAATGAAAACAGTTTTCATTAAATACATTGTGAATTATTACTTTAGATAGAATGTTCAGCTATTCTGACTTATGACTGTTCTGAAGCTCAGGCCAGTTTAGAATTAAATAATGCAGAAATCCAGATCTATACAACTCTAGTGTTGCAGCAACGTCAGTAACACAGTTAACAGCATATGTTAGTACTAAGAGAAGCGCACATGGAAAAAAAATGCACAGGCACACACATGGACAAATGCAAGCACACACACAGCATTGTAGACTTAACCTCATGTAGCAACATGGCACAAACCAAAAATCAGCCTCGTTCATTTATGTTAAGTACGGAGTACAAAGTATACTGTAGGTTTACATGGTGTATTGGGTTAACATTAAATGTCATTAAGTGTCATAAGCAGTAGTTCTGCATGCAGCAGGGCCATGACATAACCTGTGTCCGAATGTGTTCCCTATTCCCTATACAACGCACTACTTTGGGGGCAGCTCTGACGGGTTGGTAGTAAAAGCAAGCTGGTGGTAAAGACAGTTCCTGATGTTTTACCAGAGTTACGAAACCCTGAACTGGCACCCTGTAGGATCCCCAACACCGACTAAGATAAAGGGGGTAAAGCAGGACATGCTTTGATTTTTCTCAATTAGCATTTTGTAGTGCGGTCTGAATTTGAGGACAGAACTTCCCTGCGCTAATACCCGTGCATTAATACCTGTAGCTCTAACTGCTTCCATATAGATGTCCCACTATGCGTAGTGATTTCTTTCACACTCCTAATGTACTGAAGATGGCAGAGGGTATTCGGATACGTAAAAGTTCTGCACCATAACCAGGTCAAGCTCGCACTCGATGAAATGACTCATGCTCAGCCGTGTTCATTTTTAACAGAATGTGTCAGAGGTGTAGAGTTACATACCAATAAACCATGACTGAACAAACAGTACTGTGAAAAAGCCTTAGGCCACCATTAGAGGAGATATACCACTGTTTTAGCAATGGCAACGGCCATCTGTAATTATTTCTCAGTGTCTGTAGGCAGTATTAAAAAACAACTATACTTCTATAGTCTACAGTGGTAAGTATTTCTTGTGATCTCCCCTTACAGCAGTATCTGGCAGCTTCATCGGAATACCAAGTTGTCCCTTGTCCAAAGAAGACCGAGTGAAAGAAACTTGATCAGGAATGGCCTTTTTGGAAGGGTAAGATATGCTAAAGCTCAGAAAGATTGAACTGTGGGACTGTGGTGGCCTAGCGATTAAGGTACTGGTCTCTGGACAAGAAGGTCCAGGGTTCAAATCCAACATCTGCCAAGCTGCCACTGTTGGGTCCTTGAGCAAGACCCTTAACCCACAATTGCTTGGATTGCAAGATTGTATCAATTGTAAGTCGCTCTGGATAAGGGCATCTGCTAAATGCTGTAAATGTAACTGAAGATCAGTGGACAAGTGGATTATGGAGTGATGAAGCCAAGTTTTATTTGTTCGAAATCTTCGACAATTTGTTATGTATAATCATGATACCATTGCTAAAACAATTCTAATGGTGGCCTAAGACTTTTGCACACTCCTGTACACTGACCAGCCATAACACTAAAACCACCTGCATACTATTGTGTAGGCCCCCCTCATGCCTCCAAGGCTCTGACCAGCTAAGGCATGGCCTTCACAAGATTTCTCAAGGTGGCCTGTGATATCTGGCACAAACATCTTAGCAGCAGATCCTCCAAGTTGTGTACCTAACAATGTGGGGGCTTAATGGGCTGGACTTGTTTGTCCAGCACATCCCACAGATGCTCGATCAGACAAAGATCTGGGGAATTTGGAGGCCAGGACAACACCCTGAACACTCTGTCATGTTCTCATGTACGTGAAAAAGTGCATTGTTTTGCATTGTTTACAAATAAAAAAGGAACATATTTTATTGAATGTACAATCGATAATCGTGAAAATCGAATCGTGAGCAGAGTGCATCATTACACCCCTACATAACCCCGGTCCAAAATCTGTTCACACGTGCCTAATTAGTGAATAGGGAATAAGTAAGTAAGAGAACAAATTCAGACACAGCTCTAAACATTCCTTAAAGCAGCTCACATGTCAGTGTTTACTTTAATCTTGGGGTTTACTTTTTTATGTCAGCAGCAGCTGAATGGAGAATTACAGTCTCAAACTGGATTCAGTGGTAGTCTTTGAGGCTACTGTGAATGTTAAATCTGCTACAAACTCCCACTAACCAGGCATACGAGAGGCCTTAACACGTGGAGCCTATTCAAACTGTGAAACCTAGTCATACTTATTTTAGGAAGCTTGAAGATGAGAGCGGGGGTTACAGACATTGCTGGAAAAGGTCAATGTGAAACAGTGGAGAGAAACATACCGATGCCAGGTCCAGGAGACATGCACAAGACTGAGCCTGTAGCAGCAGCAGAGAGGAGAAAGAGTTAATACAGCTACTCAGTTACAGGGAGCTTTTACGTGCTTCTGATCCCCAGAAGTCTAGGCCCACAGCCGACATAATAACAGCCTCGGTAATGAGGGACAGGAGAGCCCACATAAAGGCGTGGAGTGAAGAAATGTGAGTGGAGTAGAGGTGGGCGATACGGCAAAAAAAAAATCCCTTGAAATGCTTAAAGACATTTTCACAATTACATATGGTTACAAACAAAACTGTTTAAGAGTTTAGACATCTTTATACACTAAATCATAAATACATTTAATTTGAGCTAAAAACAGATCTTAACATCTAATAAGAAACGTGACGGCAGGTCTGATCTGCGTCACACGACGGACCCAACCACCACTCCGAGGAGCGCCGAGACTCGGCACGCTCTGGTTCACACTTTGTCCTTGCGGATACCCAGTCCGCACCACAACTCCCTTGGAGACTTTTCCTTTACATGAAGGAAACCTCACCTTGGTGGTTCAGTACTGCAAACAAGCCCTCTGGTTTATATCACACCTCTGGTGAGACGAGGTTTCAGCTGAATTTTGTGTGGGTGTGGAGTCTTGCCATTACCTGGTGCAACAGGACTGGGCTGACCAAGGTGGGTGACCAGGGATCAGTGAGTGTGACACCGGTCTGGGGCTCAAAAGGGTGTGGGCTTTGAGATCAAGAAGGTCTTGGCACTGATTAAGACCAAGCCAAGCCAATGTCTTCATCTCTCACCAGAGGAAGCCCAGTCTCAAGGCTTGTCGAGGTTGGGGCTGGATGTGTCACATGACTAGGGGTGGGTATCGAAACCTGGAATTGGTACCTTTAAAAAAATAGAATTTCAATTCCACTTATCGGTTCAAATACAGGGCTGCGATTAGTGCAGTGTTTCTCAATCCTGGTCCTGGTGTCCCAAGGCTCTGCATGTTTTCGTGCTCCCAACACACCTGATCCAACTACTGAGCTCATTAACAAGTCCACTTTTGCGTTAAAGTGGGAGTGTTTCAACAGGAGAAGCACAGACTTGTGGGAGGCGGCAGGACCAGGATTGAGAAACACTGGATTAGAAGTTTGGTGTTCCTAGGTCACTGCTTTAGTACATCGAGTCACAGAAATTACTACTTTTAAGGTTGACACCTAAAAACTAAAGATATTCTTCATACCTACATATTTGCAGCATTTTTTCGTCATACTGGAATCGATAAGCAGAATTGGGATCGGAAACGATCGCGATACCCAACCCCACACACGGTGCAGACCACGGGTTCATGTTACACAAGTTGACTGTTAAATCAATTAAAAATGCCATTAAATATACTCACACCTGACCGAGGGAATCGTGACGCTATTATAAATCTACAATATCACACATATCGCCCAGCCCTTCACCCAATACTAGTTTAAAGAGTGGTGCCGGAGCACCACAGGTGTTTAAGTGTGAGCTTGTGTGTGCGTACCTGTCGGGAACAGTGCAGTAGAAGGCTGCAGTGCTGTGTTGGAGAGGGCGTGTTGGTAGTGCAGAACACCTGGGTTTAAGAGCCCACCTGGCCCTGTGCTCTTTTCTAAAGCCACTCGCTTGGCAAGCGGCTGCAACATGCTGTGAGGAAACACCTGAGAGAGACAGAGAGCGAGAGAGCAAAACAAGGAAATGAAAAGCAAATTATGTACGACATACTGACACTGAACATCTCCATTTACACTGATGACTAAGATCAAGGCTAGTGAATTTACAGCATCTCAAAAGGATGGAACCTATATGTGCAAAACATGACCTGTCAGAGGGTTCATCTGTCTAATGTGCACAGGGTACAGGATGGGCTTTACAGAATTTTTAAATGAGAAAGCAAACTCAAATAGGAAAATAGCCACAGTACAATAACAGTGATTTAAGACCATGCAAAGCCAGAGGTGAAAGGTGAAGTACCATGTCAACAGCTGCCTCGAGGGGTCGCTTCAGCACTTTGGCACTCGACTGAGTCTGTGCACAGCACGCAGCCAACACATGATGGCAGTGGGCCAATGGGAGTCAAGCGTATTAACATACAGCAAGCACAGGTGCATCATGGGAACAGCATTGCATTGTGGAGAGGTGAGAGGAAAAAAAACACACAAAAAAAAATGAACTAACCTGAACGCCATTTACTACATAAACAATATGCATGCACACAAACAAAACAAGTTTTAATCACTGTTATCTTTGTTAAATCCTATGCACAGTTTTGTTAAAAAGAAAAAATATAGAAAAAAGAAAAGAAGAAGCTGCAGAAACACTATTATGGCACAAACCGGCATGATGCTTCTTTAGTCTCAACAACACAATGGAACATTTACTTATCACGGTCGATCAAGCTGTTAAATACACAATAGAAGTCCTCACACGCCATTTCTATTGACAAAGTGTCAGTGCTGGAGGGAACCGACCAGACCAGATCAGGAGCCAGATCATCACGTAGTGCTTTTTACGAGCTGGTTTGAAATCCTTCATCTAAACATATCCAACGCTTTATTGTAGAGACGGGCAAATATTTCAGCCAAGAAAATATTCGTATTGCATTTTGATAGGGTTTTAATAGACAGCAGGGACAGTAGTGTGAGCATTTAGAGACGATTTTGAAAACTTTCAGAATAATTCATATTGTTATCGGAACAGAAAAGAACAAGGAAAATAAGGGGACTTCACTGTGTTTACATGCCTGAGTCTCGGAAGGATGGCGAAGAACAGGGACATTTCAAAGGACTGAGGAATGAGGAAGTTGTGAATGAAATGAGAGCGATTTCTCTTTTGTGGACATGGGTTTTTTATACAAAACACAACAATAGGTGCTCGGGTTTCCCAGTGGTTGAGGGCACCGCGCGGCTATAACAAGGAATTTTATCGTTACAGAAATGACAGTACAGTGGTACCTAGGTTCTCGGCACATTTTGACTAGAAAAATCGGTCTCGGTTCTTGCCATTTGTTGTCGTCTCGTCACTTGCTTAAACTTGTATGAGTCGAGCCGAGCGACTCGTTTGAGCCAAAACTCGAATTCATGATTCAGTACACAGTGATTCAGATTCACAATAGCCCTTATGACTCAGCGAAGATCCCCACTGTGTTTATCGTGTTTTTCATTATTTTTACTTCTACTCTAACAGCCAGCCGAAAAGCAAAACAGGAATGGAATGCTCCAGAACACTTTCAGACTGCAATTAGCTTGCCAGCTATGACTTCACCAATAGAGTAAGTGTTTTGCTTTTACCTTTCACTTTCAATCCATTACTCACTAAATTACATGAGATTTTTCAACAATGTATTATAATATAAGCTTTGTGTTAATGATTTTGGACAAGGTTAGGGAGTTTTCCTTTCCACTGTCGCCCTAGGTTTGCTCAATTTGGGATTGGACGTAGATATTAGGAGATAATGTAAACTTGTAAAGTTGCTTTGAAAAATTTACTTGGTACTCATCGTTTATGGTTCTCGACACGCCTTCTAGAATGAACTAACAAGAATCGAGGTGCAAGTAGCTCAAGTTCAAGCAGCTGCATATTAACAATGAAAGTACTGGCTATGTGGCATCGTTTCACCATCTCCAGAGACATTAGACAAGCAATCTGTAATCTCTGTTCATGTCAGGGATCAGTAATAGTTTCTTTTCATTATGTGTTATTCAAATAACACAAAGAAAAATGCTTTCAATTTGTTCTAAATTTTGGTTTCAGTTTTGGCCAAGAATTGCAAACATTTACAGCATTTAGCAGACGCTCTTATCCAAAGCGACTTACAAGTTATACAGTCTTATAACCCAAGCAACTGTGGGTTAAGGGCCTTGCTCAAGGACCCAACAGTGGCAGCTTGGCAGAGGTGGGATTTGAAGCCTGGACCTTCTGGCTCATAGTCCAGTACCTTATCCGCTAGGCTACCACAGTCCCACAGAATTGTAACTTCAGTGAACCACTACTTTGTTTTGAATGTGGAGCTACTCAAATGGCTTTTTGTTGACAGACTGGTAGAGGCACTGGGACAGTGTTGAACGGCTAACACAGTCCCTTTTCATGGTTAAAAGCTCAAACTGCTGCATTGTAAAGATAAACCAATGAAACACTGGTCGTATCTGATAGAATTTAACATGTGACGCTTTAAACAACTCTAAAAGGGGCTGAATACATTTGTGAGGGTTTGAGTCAAGCCAGGATTTTGTCTTTATTTGAACAGATTTCTCAAGTGTTCAGAAATAGGCCACCTAGGTCACTTATGTGGGTCAATTCTGGATATGTGTGTAAATGTTTGTGTTTAATCATTATTAAACTGCTAATCACACATAAGCTTTGTATTTTGTCCCAATTTCTAGACCAGTGTTAATTTTGGCAGCTGATTATGATTTAGTTTTAGTCTTAGAATTTTGACTAAAATTGGTATTTATTTTAGTTTTAATTCAGCTTTACTTGACAAAAACTCAAAACATTTTGGTCTAGTTTTACTCAATTTTACTGTAACCTAAAAAAGGATGCAAAAGTTTGCATTTATGGCAAACGACAAATTGGAATGATGTAGAAGTCGCATGGATTCCGATCTCAGCGTTTCATTCAGGTTGCACGGCCACATGTCAGATACGAATCCCGATCTAGGACCAGATATAAAAGTGGCTCAGGTCAGAATTGAAAAGCTCGGTGTCCACACCTCTGAAAAAATCAGATCTGGGTCACATTAAGGCTAAAAATCGCTTTAGAGTGGTAATGTGAACGTAGCCATTGTTTTTGTTTTTGTTTTCAAATGTTACTTTTTATTTAGTTTTCACTGTGAACGTGGGTTGTCAACAAATATTTTTCGCCATAAGTTTCATTATCAAAATGAACACTGTTCTAGATCAGTGTTTCGTGAGAAATCATCAGGTGAAGATTATCATATTTCGCCTGACTGATACTCTAAGCGAGCGGCATGTAGTGACAGGCAGAACAATTACATTCTCTTCCACTAGAGGGCAGTAAGATAAGCTCGGTGGTCAACTAAACAGGCCCAGGTTTCACACTGAGTAAGTAAACTGAGTGAATTGAGACTAGATTTTCATGATATTTTAATAAATATGCTTTTTGGGACATTTTTGTTTGGTGGTGTGCCTTGTGATTTTTCTAATATGAAATATGTGCTGTGTCTCAAAAAGGTTGGGAAACACAGTTCTAAATCTGGTAGCCTAGCGGTTAAGGTACTGGACTATGGACCAGAAGGTCCAGGCTTCAAATCCCACCTCTGCCAAGCTGCCACTGTTGGGTCCTTGAGCAAAGCCCTTAACCCACAATTGCTTGGATTGTAAGACTGTATCAATCGCTTTGGCTAAGGTCATCTATCGCGAAGTACTGGAAATACTATGCCAACGGATCTTGTTGCTTAGGACATAGTTTGGGGTGTGGCCTCTGATTTGAAGCAAGACAGCCCAATACACTGTGCTGATCTCATTCTTAAGTTGTGTGTGTACATTAAACCATTGAGCTTTTTAGCATCCCACAAAGGTACGCTCTTGTACCTGGCTCTCTGATCTGATACAGCATAAGACAGGCTTCATTACATTTGAAAAAGAATGCTCACAATACCATCAGCAGTACGGACGCTTCACTGGATTGTTCCAGTATGCTTACACGTCTATGTGTGAGAATTAAGTCATGTGAAACACAAAGGCTCTTGGTTCTGAGAGGTTTCGATGAGAGTCACATGCTCAGTGTGTGTGTGTGCCTGTGTACGTCCTCGGAGTCTCACCATAGCAGCGGTGGCAGCAGTACTTTGGGTGGTCGGAGAGCTTTTGAGGCGTGCCTGTAGATGGGCGGGAGGGTGGAAGTATTTGCACTTCTCTCTGGAACAGCGGCTCTTCACGTAGTCCATGCACACCGTCACTGTGTTGTCAGTGCTGTCGATCATGGGGCTGTCGCTAGGGTGGGCGAACCTACAGTCTGTCTCTCCTCTGGAACAATTTCCTCGCTGAAACTCTCTACAAACCTACACACACACAGAATCAGCCAAGGACACAAATAGATCTGCAACGTGAGTGAGCGTGTGGATGTTTACTGTATCAAAGGGCTGGGCTGTATGATGGTATGCACTGTGTGGTGACAGAAAAATGGCTACCAGTAGAGACTGGGTTTGTGTTTACAAAGCAGCACTCTCCCCTTTAAACAAACCTAAAACAGTGCTGCTTACCTCAAATAGAGTGGGCTGAGATTTTACTGGGGAAGGACGGGCGGAGAAAAGGGACATTTTATTTCTGACACGTGATTTAAAAATATATTTTCTTACTAAATTACTATACAGTGGTATCTCGGTTCTCGACCCTCTCGGAACTCGTCGGATTTGGTTCTCGACCCAGTCTGACCAGAAAAATCTCTTGGTTCCCGTCGTTCGCTCGGTACTCAGCGCACTCGCTCAAACTTGTACGAGTCGAGCCGCGTGACTCGTTTCAGTCGAAACTCGATTCCCGATTCATAAAAGAGATTTTAATTTATATACATCATTCTACATTTACAGCATTTAGCAGACGCCCTTATCCAGAGCGAGTTACAATTTATACAGTCTTACAATCCAAGCAATTGTGGGTTAAGGGCCCAACAGTGGCAGCTTGGCAGAGGTGGGATTTGAACCCTGGACCTTCTGGTCCATAGTCCAGTACCTTACCCACTAGGCTACCCATACATTCAGCTTCTATACATTACAGTAACAAAGTGTGAGTTTGTGAATGTTATGCCCTTGGATGTTATCATCAGATCTGTCCGGCCTTATCAAGAAATGTTTCTGCTCAATGAGCTGTTAGTTAAGGATCACTCCAAACAAAAAAACCAAACTGTCACCCTTTGAGGTTTCATTTGGAAGACCTTTCCGCCTTAGCTGGGCCCAAGGCGACCCAGGAATTTGTTCTACAGGTTTGAATTACACCGCAACATTATTGGAAAATTTAAACAGTCTTTACTGTACTTATTAGATGAATAGTTTAGTAGATTAGAATGCGTATGGCTTTGTTTGACTATCAGGTGGCTTTTTGGCTGTACGAACAGACCTTGTTCACAGAACACAAAATAAGATTATAACCGGCCAAAAGCAGTTTTAGAATCATTTGTTTTGTTGAGTGGAAAGTTTCTGCCGCTGTTATGTCTTAATAGTGATAAAACAATGTTGTTGACAGGAAGACAATGATTTCAGCAAGGTATCTTACTAGCCCGTGATATTTTTAGACTGACACCTTCAAATGATTTTTTGAGGTCGGGTATTCATATGTTCATTAAAGAGTGTCTAATCAACATGATATTCCATCATTTGTAATTTGATTAGTGAGCATACAGACTAAAAGTTCTCACCCAGAGCTGGTGAACGTTAGAGTTTCGAGTGTTCTAGGGTGTTTTTTGGCCTTAAGGTTGTTTTTCGACCTTAGGACTGCTCCCAAGAATTTGGAGATAACTCAGACTAAATTTGTATTAAATATGTGTAATGGCCTTGCATGTGGAAATATCATGGCATACAGTAACCTGCACACACACTATACTAAAAAACAAAAACAAATATCAATCAATTAATCATGTTTATTGTCCTATCACGTTTAAAACAGGCATGTAGGTAAGTGAAAACTTGGGTGTGTGTATCTGCATAGATCTTTATAGAGGAAACTTAAGACATGCGTGGTAAAGCATGACGAGTTTGGCTTATAGGAACGAATAAACGTCGAGAACCGAGGCACCACTGTATTGTTAGTATTTTGTGTATGTATATACTGTATATATACATACACTATATATATATATATATATATATATATACACACACACACACACAGTGTGATATCACCCACCCCATTGTATAATTAGGCATTTGTGTGTTTGTGTGCAACTGAAACAAAGTGTATTAGTCGTTTTCATCACCTCCAGCTTGTCTGAGCGCAGGGCTTTCTGAGATGAGGAAGAGGAGTTTGTGCTCTGAACTGCTACTGCAGGGTTGCCAGGGACAATTACAGGGTTGCTTGATAGCATCTCTGTGGCAACCAGCCCCATCCCGTGAGTGACAGGGGAGAGGTAGGGCGAGTAGCTGATCGCAGGCCCAGGTCCCAAACTCTGACTAACAGGAAATGAAGACTGCGGAGGAAAAAACAAAGAGCACAAGCTTGGTGTAAGAGTTTATTACTGATAAAGAACGTGGAAAAATACCAGCATTTAACATGCAAAGCCCTTAAAAAAAATCCAAGCTGCGACTCAGTCCAAGCTGAACAGCAAAGGACTGCCAAAAACTCATAGCTCAAGCTGAGCTAAGCTCACCATGATTTTGCACTTCACCTGGCAAGCTTAGTATCTCAATGTGAGAGCAGGCTGCCTCTGCCGCCAACTTCGGCGGGCTTAGTGTGGGGAGACCGGCCAAGTAGTCTTGGTAATTGTGCCAAACAAAGATGGTCAAATGATTTATCTGCATCAACAGAGCAAATATCAGATCTGTCACAGTATACTTCCACGTCGATCACATAAATAAAAAGCGCTCTTTGTGGACAGACCAGCATACTGAAACGAGCCGGAACTGGTTTTATCTTACAGTGTGACTGGACCATGTGACAAGCAGCTCAAAGGGCCTCAGACACTGGGAGGCTCACAACATGAGATGGCTGGTTAATTGAAACTAGAGGAGACTTTGGACGGAAAACACAAGCTTTAGCTCTTGGTGTTGGATCAGCAGCCCTGAGAGAAAATAGGGGTGACTGAGGTGGGGCATACCACAGCAGGCAGGCCAGATCCTGGCAGCATAAACTGCATCTGTTGGGCCAGCATGGCTGCAGCCGTCTTCTGCTGGATCAGGTTGTTTCTCCCGTTAATCTCCAGCTGACTCTTCAAGTGAGACGGAGGGTGCAGGTATTTACAGTTATCCCTCGAACAACGACCCTGGAATGCAAGCCATAGACTCAGATAAGAAAATAAATCATTATACCATAATTCAATTTCATAGAAACAAAGAAACCGGCTTCATAAAGAGCTGGGTTTAGACCCAAAATGAGCAGCTATTGACCACAAAACAACCTCCCTCAGATGCATAAGGACCAGAATCAAACCATGAACCCATTCCCCTCTGGATGACCAGGCGGCAAAATTCTTAAGATTCCCTATGTACTAAATCTAAAGGCATTAAAACAACAGGATAAGACTCTGACCTTTACAGACTCTGAACTTAGGGCCTTTTAACACCGAGTCCGATTTGTAAGGATGTCAAAAACAGATGCAATTTTTAACATAGTGCTCCCTTCACACCAAGTCCGATGCGTTTTTTGTCTAAACTCTCAGAAAACGCACTTAGGTGACTGAAGAGGCAGTAATGGATTCCTTGAGCAGCAGCATAAGTGATGATGAAATGGACTTTTTTCTTTCAAGCACTGCAACTAAACGAGGCTCATATTGGGTTCACCCCATTCTACAGAACAGACGACCACACGGAGGGTTTCACTGACTCATTCAAGAACATCGTGAGCATTAACAGACTAGAATGCACTTTCATAAACACGACAAAGTCACTGTGATGTACTCACTGTCTGCATTCCCCAGCCTTTCAGCTATATTCCGCCAGATCTTTTCTTTAATATCCACATTTTTATAGCCAGCGTGTTGCTCGTCATTGCTACGAGCAGGATGAGCTGTTCTGTTGCGATCTTGACTCTCATTTGTTTCGGCTGCAACCATGACAACGTAGCTCTGATTGGTCAGCCTGATTTTTAGCGCATCCGAAAAACGCAGACATTAGAACAGGCTCCGGTTGTAGTCCATTAGTTTTAATATACGTGTTCTTTTTCAAAACTTGACGTGCATTTTTTTCTTCCATAAGAAAGAAACACGGTGTGAAAAGGCCTTTGATGAATTAGCTGTAAGTTCAAATCCGACCTCAGCCAAGCTGACACTGTTGGGTCCTCCGCTCCTATTCCAGAAAAAGGTCTATGACTTTGTAGGTTGACTTGGCTGCATTTATTTCCTTACATTTATTTGACATTATGTAAGCCAAATTAGCACGTGCATATACAGTAGCGTTTACTTATGAACGGCGAATAAGTAGCACCTTCGAGAGAAGTATGAGCCAGCCCTCGCACTGAATATCATAAATCTGATTGGTCAGACGTCTTGTCCATTCATTAATACTGAAGGGTTACCAGACCCTTCAAATGATCCTCAGAAGGGTCATGGAAACACGTAGACAGAAGCCATTCTAATGAGCAGTTTTGATTGTATTTGATTAGTATCACTCTCAGTCAGATATGTGTCCTGTAGCAACCAAGAAAACGTAGAGTAGCGTTTTGAATTGGATGTTGGATTGGATTTTTGATATAATATGTTACATAAACCTGTTTGTTACCCCTTCTCAGAAGACATTAATTCATATTTATTCATAAAATTAATGCGTTTATTCAAACAAACCTGCCAGCTTTGCCATCACTAAAATCATTGATAAAAACACAACATACGAACATCAGTGTTCTAGTGTCTGCATATTTCTGCTAGCATAAAGTACTGTCTACCAATGTCTAATGTCTCTGGATAAGAGCATCTGCTAAATGCTGTAAAAGTAAATGCTCACATTTGATGTTCACGTCACGAATAAGTCCTGAGAGAATTAAAAAAGCTTAGTTTATGTTCCCTGCAGCAGGTCTTGTAAGATTCTGAGTGAAACTGATCACATTATCATAATGAAAGATTATATCAACTGGTTTGGACCTAAGAACGATTGATTAAACAGCCTACAGTAAATAGGCAGTCTGGACCTTCATACGCTGTCACATCAGTGGACCACTTTGAACCAGACTACACAGAGAACATGAAAGAAAGGGCTTGACCAGTCAATATGTCAATGCCGATGCCGGTGCATGTGTGTTTGTGAACTCATATTGCATGCTCTTTAAAAAAAATCCCCTTCTCCACATGCCATGAAACAGCCCTGCTTATTGATTTAGCTGTCATAATTAAGGTTATAAAAGTTCAGATTAGCATCAACATCTACGTTAACCTATCCTACTGAACATTTCCCTGTTTGGCCTTTACCGGCTTCACTCATAACGCTGCCTAGGATTCGATGTTCCCTGTGGAAATGAAAATTGATTACGCCCTAACATACAGGTCACTGATTTCCTGTCATGACCTTGTGTGTATTCAGAAGCCTGCAACGGCCGCTTTTGTAGCATGTTCCAGAATTTAGCTCCAGATTTCAGAACATTTATACTCAGCACCAAGGAAGCAGCTAGTTCATGTCAAATTTCGACTAAGCTCATAACTTCCAGAAAGTATTAATTATGCACACTTCATGGTGATGAGTAAAGAGCAGAGATGCAGGACATCACAAGCACAGCAACACATGAACAGCACAGTGCATCACTAACTTCATTTCAGAATTCGGTTCCTGTGTGTACGGAGCTTTAAACACAGCTCAGCCACTCACATGTTTGATGAAACACGTGCTGAAGGATGATAAGGAAGTGTTAGAGTTCAGTTGTGTTTATATAGCGCTACTTAGTAAACTAAACAGTCTCTCCTAGAGATGCACCGATTGCAATTTTGTTGGCCGAGTCCGACTATTTAAACATATGAATGGTGGAAGACTGGTGTCACGCTCGGGTCCAAGAATTATAAATGACAGCGTACAGATAATTGTTGTTCAGCTTTTTTTTTAATGGAAACTTCTTCCATTAAAAAGAAAGATAGCAGCAGCAGCTGGCTTGTGTCTGGCTCTGCACTCTCAACAGAGTTAACTTTACCTTTGTCAAATTCCACATATTCAGCAAGGTAATGTTGTTTTTAATGTGGTAGCCTAGCGGTTAAGGTGCAGGACTATGGACCAAAAGGTCGAGGGTTCAAATCCCACCTCTGCCAAGCTGCCACTTCTGGGTCCTTGAGCAAGACCCTTAACCCACAATTGCTTGGATTGTAAGACTGTATCAATTGTAAGTCGCTCTGCTGCTAAATGCTGTCAATGTAAATGTATTATTGTTCTGAGTTCTTCCTCTGCTTCCTACATTCTCCATGCATACAGCAATCAGCACTCACTCGCTGTGAAGAACTAGAACGCTGAAGATATGGCTGCTACCAAAATAACACGACATCACTGCTCCCTCACGCTTTATAGGAAGAGACTATTTAGTGCACTAAGTAGCAGCATTGGGGCATAACTGAAATCTAACACTTTGTCGCCAACAGGGTGTGTCAGCACCAATCTGTCTCATAAACAAACACACAGATTAAAGCCTGAACTGTGTTTAAAGCAGTGTTAGTGAAAGCAGTGTGTTTTTCATGTGTGGCTGTCACTGTTGTGTGGTACTATCTGTGACCTGGACAGAATCGGTTCACACTGAAAACCAGCCGATTCAACAGTGCATCTCTAGTCTCTCACTATATAGTGTCATACTAATGAGGGAGTAGGGATTTATTTCGGTCACAGTCTTGTCTTCATCGTGGAAGTTCTTCAGAGTGTGCTGTTTGCACATGTATGGCGAAAGTAAGCCATGGAGGAACATCTCCAAAAACTTAAGACATTTAAAACAGCATCACCCCACTGAATAAGCAGAATTTGACAAAACGAACCAAGGCAAAGAAGTTAAAGCTAGCAAGAGCGCAGAGTCAGGCACAAGCCAGCAACCCCTGCTTTCTTTCTTCAGCAGAAAAGAAGTTTCCATTAAAAGAAAAATCAAACAAAAATGTTACTGTATGTTGTCGTTTATAATTCTCAGAAAGAACTGAAATCAGCCAAAATTGGTATCAGCCAGTCATTTTGACTAGATTTAGACCAGGATGCATGGCTTGGGTCACTTGGGCCGGAGTCTGGAGTCATGTCTGGCCTGCCTGCCTTGTCCGTTAGCCGGGAGTGTCGAGTGGACGGTCTGGCTGAACTGGGCTTCGGTCCTCGTGATCTTGACTCATGCATCCTTGCCTTAGAATAAGGGCAGAGCTGGGGGTTCATAGTCAAAGAGTCTTATGGTGATCAGAGACGTTGGGTGCTGTCTTCTGCCTCCCGTGGGGTTGCCGATGTCTCATGTGATCCCTCTTGGCTGTGTTTCCTACCAGTTCTCCTGTTCTAGCTATGCTGCTATAGCTACTGCTGCCGGGTCTCATGCTACACTTGGCATCAGTGATTGTTAATAGACCACTGTGCTCTTAATCAATAACTAATTACATTTACTGTTTTCTCTCCGAGCTGTGTTCCGGCAGTTCCAGTCCCACACATGATGTTCATCCGCTGCAGCTTCACTCAAGCTGCTTCCGTCATCATCTGAAGCCCCATCAAACCCGGGCCACTTAATGCCGATGTGCATACTTCACATTCTATATGAAGAATGACTCCATGACTTTAGTTTCATTCTTAGATTTATCATCTACACCGCCCAAGGAGGTTGGGTCCCTTTTTGAGTCTTGGTCCTCCCAAGGTTTCTTCCTATAACACTCAGGGAGTTTTTCCTTGCCACTGTCGCCCTAGGCTTGCTCAATTTGGGATTGGACATAGTTATTAGGAGATAATCTAAACTTGTAAAGTTGCTTTGAGACAATGCTCCATTGTAAAAAGCGCTATATAAATAAATCTGACTTGACTTGTGTGTTAAAAAAAAGGGAAATCAGAATCGGCCAAGAAAATTGCAATCGGTGCATCTCTATAAAAGATCAGCTGTAATAAGGTCGCCTGATTGAATTTGCTCTGCTGAGTTCAGCTGCAGGACGCCTGGGTCTGCTGAGTCAGTGAATATGGTGGGATACTAATAATGGCTGCTTTGCGAGGACGAACGTCTCTACTCAAATACACACAACAAGGCCTGTGTGTATTGCATTAAACCAAAACTACTATGGCCCAGTCAGAGAAAGGTTAACTGTCCAGAGCTCAGAGGGGCTTTTCATGGTAAAGTCTATTAAGCAGAATGGCGACCTCATAAGTAGGGGAGGGGGAGGTCAGTATGGTTCCTATACAGCGTCATGTGAGTGCTTCTCTCATTCTAATGCCATTAGTGTTAATCTAAGCATGTGCCTATTACATGTAGAGTTCCAGCCTAACCGTCTTGATAAACAGGGCCAGGTCTACAAAAGGCAGAGAAACATAAATTTGCTTTATAGGTCATTCACAGTAGGTGTTTTCAGTCAGGCATTATTGGAAATTTAAATTTAAATTTTAATGTTTTCTGGAAGTTGTCTGCGTAGTTCTTTCATTCACATCATTCAACCACTTAGAAAAAAGCATTTCTTTATTTTCTTGTTTTAACTCTACATATTATACTAGTCAGGGCTGCAGGGGCTGGGGTTTGGGGGTAGCGTTAGGCAGTTCCGAAGCCTATCCCAGAAAATGAATTGGGTACATGTGGAAGCATGGCCCGAGATGTTACGCCAGTCATTTACAGGGCCTGACAGGTTATATAAATAGTGTCTCGCACAAATGGGATCCCAGTGAAAAAACATTTCACTACCACTGTCTCGACACTGTGTATGTGACAAATAAAGAACTTGAACTCTTCAAGCTATTTCACTGTCACAGACAAATTTCTAATGTCGGAATAAGATCATGACAGTCTTGCCAGAGTTGCGTCAGTCCCGTGTCATCTCGATCGTTTGGTGTAAGGTGGTCATGATCGCTGTCTTAAATAAGGCCTTTTCTCATCTTGATGTTCTGATAAAAACAACCGTGTTTAATATTATAAAAGTGACGTGAACGTTGCTCTCTGCAGCACCAAACAGGCAATTCCATGGATATCTGGATGGTACTGGTAAAGGGGATTTTTACACTTCAGTAAGTATAGACCTACAGATAATGGAAACACTTTATTTTACTGTGTTACATTTATTTCTAGATGTATTTAGGCTATGTACTAGATTGTATAGAGTTCTAGGCACATTACTGCACTCCAAAGTTTAAGGGAAATGATAGGAAATATGTAAAATATGTAAAATTCGAGGATTGAAAAAACAGAAATGTTATACTGTACATAAAATAATGGCATGTGGGTGTTTTCATTTGATCTTAAGATACCATTAGAGCACTTAAAAAGCCACTTTATTTTACAGCCTGTGCGGGTGATTATGCTGTTTTTTATTTGCTAATTATTATTATTGTTATTATTATTGTTATTATTATTATTATTATTATTATTATTATTATTATTATTGCAGGTGTGCATTTTCGAAAGTTCTGAAATAATCTCAAAAGGTATCTAGTGGGAGTCTTGCAAATAGTGACCATACAAGATCCCCAGTCTTTCCAAAATCATAGTCAGTGATTAAAAACTCTGTGACTTCAGTCTTTTAAAAATCTTCTGGCATATGGTTAGCATGAAATATCTTTGCTCCAATGGGCACAACATGCCCTGGTTCTTAAAGAACTAATATCCCCGGCAAAAAAGGTTGTGATGGAGTTTGTAATTTGCTTAGCTCTTTCTGAGTTAGGTGGAAGCTTTGACATCGCTGAACGCTGAACCCCCGCCTATTGTGTTCGTTTGTCAGCCTTACGTTATCAATTGATGCTTCAATAAACAATTTTTGACATTTCTGAATGGATGGATTTATATTTTGTTGGTTGACACTCTTCTTCACACATTGGGGAAGTTTTCCAACTGCTGAGACTGAAGAAGTCACTTAGATGAGTGACGAAACGTTTCTCCGACAAAATCTATGCCCAGATGAACAGATTCAACTTCTGGGATCTTCTTCACACAATGTCAAATGTATTCTCTAAGAGCCATACTCTATATTTCATAATGAAATGCCATTACTAGCAAGTTAATTTCCTAAATTACACCTGTAATTAACATCTGTAGTAATGCAGGGCCACCACAATGACATAAATTAGCTAAAGAATGTATAACCTGACCTCCCCGTACATGTCCTTTGAAATTCTTTTAAACATTAGTCATTCAGCATGCAACTTGAGTTGGCTCACCTACTTGGCAGACGAGCAGATAATAGATTTTTTATACTCAACCCAAGCATGGCACCAATGGAAAATTCCACAACACAAAGAAAATTGGTCAATTTGTCATTTTATACAAGTCATTTGATACAGAAATACATTCATACTGCTCAGACCTGGTAATCCTAATCCACAATAGAGCACTAATCCTAATGGATTAGGACGTTCACAGGTTAAGGCAATCATGTGAAGTAACGCACAATGGATGCAAAACTGGAATATCTAGTTCTAAAAGCAATTACCCAAAGAAGAGTGAGACAGCCTGTGTGTTTCTTCAGCTTAGGTGTGTCCTTAATTAGCATCTAACTGTAAGAATTAGCAGGGCACTATGGTGTATTTAACTTCTAAAGCCTCTTCTTCATGCCCAAAGCATGTTAATTTAACTGTCTATGTCGAGCCAATTCAGGATCACTCAATGAAGTAGGTCTCTAAGCCTCTTCACGTCACATCACGTGCTTTCTCTAGGCACCAGGCACTTTCACACATCAGTCTTCAGCATTTGTACTACAGATGAGGCATGTCATAAGAACAATAATCCCTTCTCACACCGCTGTGGCATTCTCACATTTGGATCTTCAAGACTTCTGTCAGGACTTTCCGCCTTTAACAGGTGCAGCTCAGTATTTCCATCCGTACCGTGCCAAACCTGAGAGGTTTGCTTGTTTTTTCAATTTGTTTTATTTGTTGATATCCCACATGAACAGTGATTACAGATCGTTTTTCTAACGTCTCTGGAGATCATGTAATGATTCCACTCTGCCAACATGTTCGCTGTTAATCTGCTGCTGCTGCTGTTAAAACTGAGCACATCTGCACTAATTATATGGGATAGGGAAGGAAACTGTTGGAGAAGATTTAATATCTTTGTTAACATCTGTATTACATTTCTTTTATTAACATTTCTCTATTTGCCTATGATTGTGCTAATGAATGATTGTGCTCATGATTTTGGTTGTTCTCTCCAAAAGTGTTTTCACCCAGAGCCTGTGAATGTTATGGTTTTGAGTGTTCTAGGGTGTTTTTTGGCCTTGGGAATGTTTTGCTTGAGCACCTGTGGTTTGGGGTTCTCAAATCGGCTGCGAGAAGCGGCCTGTCCACCAAGGACAATTCTCACCCAGAATGTGAGAATGGCCACAGATTCTCATCTGGGCTGTGAGAAAGACCAAAACAGTTCAAATAATGTGTGTGTGTAATGCATTGTATGTGGAAATGTCAGGAACCTCAGTAACCTGCACAGAGACTCATACTTAAGCCACCAAACGCTTAAAGGAGACAAATATTCATGTTTATCTTCACATCACATTTAAATAGGCGTGTAGGCGAGTGACAAACGTGTGCGCGTATCTTCATATTTCCTTAAAGAACAAACTTAAGATAGTGAATCATGAATACGTGCCTGCACGTACAGTGGTGTTTATTATTAAGGGTGAAAAAATCCAAACCTACATGGCCCTGTGTGAAAAAGTGATTGTCCCCCTTGTTAAAACATAGGTTTATCACACCTGAGTTCAGTCTCTAGCCACACCCAGGCCTGATTATTGCCACACCTGTTCTCAATCAGGGCATCACTTAAATAGGACCTGCCTGACAAAGTGAAGTACACCAAAAGATCCTTAAAAGCTACACATCATGCCGAGATCCAAAGACATTCAGTAACAAATGAGAAAGAAAGTCACTGAGATCTGTCTGTCTGGAAAGGGTTATAAAGCCATTTCTAAAGCTTTGGGACTCCAGCAAACCACAGTGAGAGCCATTATCCACAAATGGCGAAGACATGGAACAGTGGTGAACCTTCCCAGGAGTGGCCGGCTGATCAAAATTACTCCAAGAGTGCAGCGGCAACTCATCCAAGAGGTCACAAAAGACCCCACAACAACATCCAAAGAACTTCAGGCCTCACTTGCCTCAGTTAAGGTCAGTGTTCATGCTTCCACCATAAGAAAGAGACTGGGCAAAAATGGAGTTAGAATTCGAGAATCACTGCTAAGCAAAAAGAACATTAAAGCCCATCTCAATTTTTCCAAAACACATCTTGATGATCCCCAATATTTCATTCTGTGGACTGACGAGACAAAAGTTGAACGCTTTGGAAGGTGTGTGTCCCATTACATCTGGTGTAAAAGTAATACAGCATTTCAGAAAAAGAACATTATAGCAACAGTAAAATATGGTGGTGGTAGTGTGATGGTCTGGGGCTGTTTTGCTGCTTCAGGACCTGGAAGACTTGCTGTGATAAATGGAACTATGAATTCTGCTGTCTACTAAAAAATCCTGAAGGAGAATGTCCGGCCATCTGTTCATGACCTCAAGCTGAGATGAACTTGGGTTCTGCAGCAGGACAATGATCCAAAACACACCAGCAAGTCCACCTCTGAATGGCTGAAGAAAAACAAAATGAAGGCTTTGGAGTGGCCTAGTCAAAGTCCTGACCTGAATCCTATTGAGATGCTGTGGCATGACCTTAAAAAGGCCTTTCCTGCTGGAAAACCCTCCAGTGTGGCTGAATTACAACAATTCTGCAACGATGAGTGGCCAAAATTCCTCCATAACACTGTCAAGGACTCACTGCTAGTTATCGCAAACGCTTGGTTGCAGTTGTTGCTGCTAAGGGTGGCCCAACCAGTGATTAGGTTTAGAGGGAAATCACTTTTTCACACAGGGCCATGTAGTTTTGGATTTTTTTATCCATTTAATAATAAACACCTTCATTTAAAAACTGCAGTTTGTGTTTACTTGTGTTGTCTTTGACTAATATTTAAATTGGTTTGATGTTCTGAAACACTTAAGTGTTACAAACCTGCAAAAAAATAGGAAATTAGGAAGAGCACTTTTTCACACCACTGTATATCATAAAGGCTGTCCATGCGACACCACCGCATAACGTACTGACTATCTAAGATATGTAAATATACATAGTCAAGAATTTCAAACTTACATAACTATGTATATAAACTATATATATAAAAAAGTGCACAAGGCCTGACGCCACAGTTAAATTCTGGGCAATGGAAAACAACTTGAAAACAAAAATAATAGTGGCGTGAGAAACCTAGAAAGGGGAGGAGAGTCGGAATATAATTGTGGCACAATATCCAGACATAACTTAAAGAAATGAATATGACCTTGGGAAGAAATGACCTTGGGAAACTGATTGTTGCTGACATTTTCACATTGTACTGCAGTGTGTATATGTCCTGTTGTAGTGGCTCATGAGTTAATACAATAAATTGCTGTTTGTTTCTCCACTGAAAACTTTGACTCAGCTTGAGTGATTCTTGATAAAGTAAACTGGTGTTCTGTCGAGAACCACGGCAAAACAAACAGTGTTTTAAATTCCTTTCTAATTGACATAAACTGTTCCTCTGATTTTTTGTGTTACATTTTGATACTGTGGGACTGTTTTGGGACTGTGGTAGCCTAGAAGTTAAGATACTGGTCTATGGACCAAAAGGTCTAGGGTTCAAATCTCACCTCTGCCAAGCTGCCACTGTTGGCTCCTTGAGCACGGTCCTTAACCCACAACTGCTTGGATTGTAAGACTGTACCAATTGTAAGTCGCTCTGGATAAGGAATAAGGCATCTGCTCCCAACCCAGCCTGGCTCTTACTCTCTCTTCTGTCCCGTATTTCCAACAAAAAGAGATGCATCGATTGCAATTCTGATGTTTTAAACATATGACTGGACGATTCCGATTTTGGCCAATTCTGATTTTTTTTTCTGTCCAAGAATTATAAATGGCAGCATACAGATAATATTTGTTTAACCTCTCCTTTAATGGAAACTTCTTCCATTAAAAAAAGATAGTTAGCTTTCTCCCTCTCAGTTAGCTTTAGCTTTGTCCAATTCTATGTGATGCTGTTTTAAACGTTTTATTATTATCAATAGCCAATATCCCTAATCCCACCACAGCCCCACTTTAATTTATATGATATAATGGGCAGTTACTTCCACAATTCATTTTATTGTAACCACACCAGAGACAAAGTAAGGTGGCAGTTACTAAGTCACTAAGCAACGCGGCATTAGAAGTAGCAAAACTTGCGCTGCATTGATCTGATTGCTATCCTGATTTGAGTTTTCCACAGACCATATTCGCAAACAATTTACAAATGTAACCCTCAAAATCAAATCCAATCAAAGCAAAACTCATCTCAGTGACAGATTAATGTCTTTCAAGGCTGTATTTACTACCATAGTGTCAAGTAACACAGTTTTATCGAATGTGCTAAAATTACGAATGGATAAAGGATCAGCCTGTGCCCATAAACATAAATATTTTCATATCTATGTGTGCTAATACAATCATAAAGACATGCTGCATTTATTGAATAGTAAAAAGGCATGAATAACAAACACACATGAAGACTAAATGATTTAGAATACACATGTAGGAAATAACCGTTGCATTATAAATTCTGAGCAATAGTGTTATACTGGTAGATGCTTTAGATGGTAGCTGATAAATTATCCATTGTGATTGATGGGATCCAGTGGTTTATTGTACACCTGCTGAGTGCACCTACATGGCAGATGGCCATGATATAATGGCCATTGTGTGCAAACAGAAGGTAGGTATACCTAACAAACAGACTACTGTATCTAAGGTTGACTAGAATACACGTGATGCAACTGTTCTTTTCTGCAGCAATGAGACACCAAAACAGATGTTCTACTTTTATGTTGCTTTTCCACTGGATCAGTATGCAAATGCCACCCGAAATCCTGTTCTTAGGCAGCTTATTCACAACTAGGTTATGGTGGAATCTCAGAATTCAATCTTAATTGGTTCCAGAGGGTCATTCAAACTCCAATTTGTTCGATTCGAAATCAAATTTCCCCATAAGAAGTAATGTAAATAGAATGAATCCGTTCCCAACCCTCAAATGATGGTTTTTTAATGCCTATATTCATATGTAAGCATGAATAAAGCAAAGGATTGTAATATAATAATAATAATCGATAAATGCATAAAATCAGTGAAATATAAAGACTGAGTTAGTGTCTGAAATCGCACCCATAGACTGACATAATATAATATAATATCCATAATATGTGTATGATTGTGCCCTAGTTATTCTTCTGGGTTTCAAGCCAATTCAAACCAATGAATTTTTTTATGTTTTCATTTGTATTACTCCTTTGCTTAGTTACAGTCTCGTGTCAGATACACTGAGATATAAAGAACTGATTTTCTTGTTTATTCACTGATAACAGATTGGTACTTGGTATCAGCCAATACCTAGAGAAAAACTGGGATTGGAATTTGGAAAAACATGGTGCATCAGATTTTGCACAAGCTTGTGGAGTGCAAGCTACGATTGTGGAGCCCTGATGCATACGAATACTAATTATTTCTGAAATGTACAGTGAGGCAAAAAAGTATTTAGTCAGCCACTGATTGGTCTGTAATTTTCATCATAGGTACACTTCAACTATAAGAGACAAAATGAGAAGAAAAAAAATCCAAGAAATCACATTGTAGGATTTTTAAAGAATTTAATTGTAAATCATGGTGGAAAATAAGTATTTGGTCAATAACAATACTTTGTAACATAACCTTTGTTGGCAATGACAGAGGTCAAATGTTTCCTGTAAGTCTTCACCAGGTTTGCACACACTGTAGCTGGTATATGTGATTTCCTGGATTTTTTTTCTCATTTTGTCTCTCATAGTTGAAGTGTACCTATGATGAAAATTACAGACCTCTCTCATCTTTCTAAGTAGGAGAACTTGCACAATCAGTGGCTGACTAAATACTTTTTTGCCCCACTGTATCTGCAAATTAAGTTTTTTTCCCAAAGACTTCTAGCCCACACTGCATATAAATCCATATTCAGCTTATGTAAAAAAGTAAATACCATCTAAACTTGAAAAGCAGCATCCTGTAAAAGTAACCAATCACAGAATTTAAATGTTTTCATGTGAATTGTGTTGCCATAAAGTAGACACAGTTATCAGGCCTGGTTAATAGACGCCTTTAAATGAACATCAGTCTGACACTGAACAGGGTGGGGTAAAGAATAAAGGGAGAGATGGCAAATGTCATGAAGGTGGAGGTGGCAAAGTGGAAAGCGGCTGTCTCAGTGAACAGGGTGCAGAATATTCTTTGACCTTTAGTCTGTGCGGACATGAGGCACCTGAACCAACAGGAAGCATCTGCTGATTTTCTGACACATTCTAATAATCAGCATTTGCACAAACTGCTAGACGCAGTCCTTAGCTTTTATAAAATTATATAAAGCACTTAAATAAAATGTACTGTAAAAAACTGAAGGATAGCAAGCTAAAATTTAAAGGTCAAATCTGCACTGAAATGTTTCACCTTCAAAAATGCATAGCTACATCACTCCAGCAATGGCGCTGATTCAATAACTGTGGCCTACAAAATCTATTTATGCTGCCTCTCTTAACATTAATGTTATCACAAGGGAATACGATCATTGCAGAAGGGGCTGCGACAGAGACATCGAGAGAGAGATCATGGAGAGCTGGAACATAAGAGCATTCTCTCCTGAGTGAACACAGAACCATGTCGGATCCGAGTTAAACCGCAATGTTAATTATGATATAGAAACTGAGGAGGTGAAGCTTCAAAATAAATAGTACAATTCACTCTTACTCTTCAATAAGTGGGTGATTTGTTCATGACTAATTTAGACTAGGGGTGGGCGATATGACGACTTTGGACTGCGGACAATTAAAATATCTTCACAATCTGCGTTCGGAGAGATGGCGAGAATAGTCATATTGAGCCCATTTTATTTCTTCTGTTGTGAACACTGACATGGCATCCAAGGTGTTTGACCAACTAGGCACTAATATATTTGCTAGTCCAACTCCTGTTTGTTCATCATCAGTTATACTGAAACTTGTTTGGGATTACACAACAGACATTGCGTAAACAAAATAGCAAAATACGCAAAAACAAACGTTGGCATGTCTCATGGAAACACAGATAACCTATTCGATCACCTCTACAGTAAGCGCTCCAAAGAGAACGGCGAAAGCCAGATAGCACAGGGCACTCAGGTAGGTGCAACAGCCAGAAAGAGTGCTGAATCAAACGATAACAATGATCACTGGTTACTTTACATTTTACCTGTCAACACTATGATGCCCAAGAAAATTACTATCAGTAGTCCAACCTTGTTCATATTTGCCAAGTCACAAATCTTTTTCATATTCCACAATTCCTCTGACGTACACAAAATGCAGAAAGATGTCTGCATTGTTTGGTTGCTGTGTTCAGCTGCAAGCTAGTCCTAAAAACCAGCATGAAAAATCATTCAGATAAATATTGTGGCTCCTGATCCAGATCGTCCAACCCTAGTTTATACATACTTAAGCTTCAAATACATCAATCTAATTGTTTTAAATAATTATAGTTGCCTGTACACCCACACTGTGTTGACAGTTCGTTTTCCTGTGCATCACACAACATTAAAGGTCATGTGTGGGATTACCTCATAACATGCCTGCATAGCCAGATAGTCTGTAATATTAACTTTAAAGTACATCACTAATAAGGGTATTGTTGCAGCCCGATAACACCAAATACTCTCCCAATTTTACAGATTCCCTCCAAATAATTGGCTTTCAAACCGAGACTGAGTGACAGCCTGCATACAGGGAGTAACAACATTATGACAAGGCCCAGTGCAAGGGTGTTCAGGGAGGAAGAATGAAAGACGACGAACAGCAGGACATGCTGGATGTCACGATTTGGCAGAAACGGGATGCGAATGCAGAGAGCCGATTCAAAGATGTTTTATTCAACAAACAAAGCAGAGGCACAAAAGGGCTGAACAAAACGCAGTAAAAGAAAAAAAAAGCCCAAAGTCAAAAACCAGAGTGACAGTATATCCAGTCACACAAGGAATCAGAATATCCGAAACGCAAGGCAAAAAGCATAGTCCTAAAAAAGAGCTGGGTTCATTCACAGGAGAGTCGGGAACAAGCGCTCTGTAACAGCATGCAGGAAAGTCGAAACTTTGCAATGAAAACGACAGCATTTAAATGTTCCGTGTATTAAAAGTATGATCAGCTGACGGGGAACCAGTGCAAATTTATGGGACGTTATGGAAATCCAGTGTGACTGGGATCGTGATACTCGACTCATGATAGCCTTTGCATGTGTGTATATCCTGCCGGGTCGTGCAAAAAAATCGATACAGCAATATATCGCAATATTTATTTTCATGATAATATTTTCATGATTTTCAGCTCAAAATATCGATTTCTGAATAAAGAAAAAACACATTTTAAATGGGGTGTATACTACAATCTCCGCTCCTGTAGATGCCGCAGTACTCAATATGCATCATATCCCACTGTTTCGTGATATAATCGTATCGTGACCCGTGTATCGAATCGTGAAGTCCTTTCTAATACCCACCCCTAATATCCAGTGATCCTGTTCGATGCTTTCCTAGGAATTAAATGCATATTCAGCAGTTCTGTCAAAAAATACCAGGTGTTCCCTTATTTATGATGGGGATATGGTAGGTGGGACTGTGGTTGCCGAGCGGGTAAGGTACTGGACTATGGACCAGAAGGTCCAGGGTTCAAATCCCACCTCTGCCAAGCTGCCACTGTTGGGTCCTTGAGCAAGACCCTTAACCCACAAAGGCTTGGTTTGTAAGACTGTATCAATTGTAAGTCGCTCTGGATAAGGGCGTCTGCTAAATGTAAATGTAAATGATATGTTCCGATAAAAGGTAAGCTGAAAGCATCTAAAACCGAGGAGTCACCAACAGAACCACAGGTATGTTGAGAGGATTATACAGGTACTCCCTGATTTATGATGGGGTTACATTCCGACAAATTAACCGTCAGTTTCGTATATAATGCATATATCACAGCGCAGCCTATTAGGGTTGTGCTAAAAAATCGATACAGCAATATATAGAGATATTTATATATAGTAAACTTAATGGATTTTCAGCTCAAAATACCAATTTTTTGAAGATGTCGCAGTACAGTGTTTTGACTCAGTTTGTCCGCTGAATTATTAGTGATGTGATGTATTCAGACGACTCAGATTGTGCACCATAACTTGTATTTCACCTGTTTTTATATTTTCAGTGAACTATGTGGAATATCGCAATAAGCATCCCAATGTATCATGATAGAATTGTATCTTGAAGTCCTTTCCAATACCCACCCCTACAGCCTACGCTTTTAAAACACAACCGCCACCACGGCTTTTCCTCGCTACGTTTCCCAGCACTCATCACTCCCGCCACATGACTCTCTACGTCACGCACTGCCGACTTCCCCAAATGAGTGTGGGAGAAAACTGCGTATACTGCATATCGCTTGCCCAGAAAAATGAAATTCAAAATTCAGAGTAAGGTTTCGGCTGAATGTGTATTTACGTATTATAGAATTCCAATAGTAAAGTCAAAGTATAGTAAAGTCAGGCCATCATAAAAACAGGGAGTACTTGTATTCTTTACTTTTGGGCCTTTAAACGCACACTTTATATCTCCTGGTGTGAAGTGGTTTGAATATTTCTGAATGTTCCTTACTGTGGCATCAGCCCAGGTTCTCACTGGCAGTTAAACACTGGTATATAACATAGAATGATACTGCATCTTGGACAGACAGGAAGTAGGACGTACGGACAGATGTTTATTTCAGGGACAGACATAGACAGAACTCCCTACCAAAGAAGTAACCCAAACAAGTGACTCTCACAAGATGATGACACACTGTTTGGGTCCATGTGCAAGATGGAGAATTGTAAAAGCAAAGACTCATAATAAATCACTCTGATTAATTAAAGCTTACTTAATTAAAGTCATTACATTACTAATACAAGAGTCTGTGACCTCGCTGACTACACGGCTCATTTTCATGGGTGGTGTTGATTTGCATGACTTGCATGATTTGCAGCAGCACGAGTCAATCTGTGAAATGTCGCAGTCCAGCTCTTCTAAAACCTTTTGTTCTAACCTTTGCTCTTCTAAAGCCTTTGTTCTTCTAACCAAATGTTATGACTTTTCTTTCTTTTTGACACGAGTCAAGTAAAACATGCGCTCAGATGGGCGTCTGTGATATCAGCCTAGTGTAATAAGCAACCGCATCCCCTCCTGTCTCACCGTTTCCATTTCTAAATATCAGCTCTAAATGTTACCTTGAGTTACAGAGAATATCTGACACTGCCAGCTTTGTCTGGTGCAGCCAGAGATTTAAGGGCAGACTACAAGAAGACGACTCGGGGGGGAACTGTGGTACGAATGCATTACAGTAATCCAATTACGTTTTCCTGCAGCGCAGTAATGTTACATATTACAGTCGAACGTGCTGTAATCACATTAGCCTTATTAATTAGTGAAAAAACACGTTACTTGCATTATTCATGTTTTCTGATGAAAAGCATGAATTATTCACAAAGTATTTACACTTCATGTTTAAAATACAGGATGAAACAGAAGAAGATACAATTGAAATGAAGCCGTATGACATCTGAAACTGGGATGGAAAATGTCTAAATATCTAAAACAATTTAAAAGGTGTCGACATAAAGGATTTACGATGGGGACACCCCTGGTCTACGTCACGTGACTGCCACTGGATCACCCCTTCAGTCTTCCACACATCAGACCTATGGTCTTTTCCCTGCACCTTCTCTGTGCCATCGGGTGCCCCGATCCCTATTCTTTCCCCGTACGCTTCTCTTGGTCCTTCAAGTGTCCTACCTTCTCAGATCCTGCGTGTACCTCACCAAAAGCCGTATACAAATGTGGCTAGCTCACTTGGTTGAGCAATGGTTCTTTATTGGCAAAATTATCCTAAGTTATAGCTTTTTTCCCTTTCTCTTGGGTTCATTTTATAGTTGTTTATCTCCCTTTTTTCATTTTGGCTTTTTCCAAGACATCTAAACATTTAGCTAAAAATCACAAGCTTATTAAATATCTTTTTAAGTAATCTTATATACAGTTTTTTCCCCGGTGAGTGTGTTATATAAATTTTATTTAACGTGTGCAATTTGGATTTTAGCTAACTCAGAGCACCTCAGAGCAGACAAAGTCTCGCACACCCCCCCGTGATGCTTTGCGGCCCCTAAGGGGGCACGGACCTCAGGTTCTAAACCACGGCTCCAAGCAATCACTACCTAACTTTCCTAACTTTTATAATTACGCTAATTTACAATAATAACAATACTAATAATGAACACGATGCACATTTGAATGCTTGAGACTTTAAAAGCTGAAGTGTCCTCTTTCATGGATGTTGGATAATATATAACAATATTAAATTAAACTTGTGTCTTTGGTCTTACATCCACTTATTTCAACACATTTAAAATTTCTAATTCATCCCAATTAGGTGGGTAAAATAGTTATAACATTTAAAATAACATTTAAAAAATGTTGGATGGCCTGGCATTCTGTTCAGAGTATATTCTAGTCTGCAGCCTGTAAAATGTTTGGATAGATCCCCAAGGAATTATGGGAGGGGAGAAAGAAATCGTCACCCCGGCGAATGGGATCGTCAGCAGCACAGGGATGCGTCCCCCACCCCCCACTGCCCTGACCAAAGTAAGTGGGATGAATAGAAACACACTGTCCAACCCAAACTGATCTTAGCGAAAATTGAGTAAAGATTGTGCTTACTTAACGTCTGAGAGTGAGACAGGGAGCAGCATGAATGATCTCACATACAGATAGAGCAAATGTCATTCAGCGATTCTTACCTTGAGGGAGTCAAAACAGGCAATGACCCGCCCATTATCCACCTGGCAGCTCTTGGGTGGGTGGGCGAACTTGCATTCTTCATCGCTGCGTGAACATGTGCCTCTCTGGAACTGACGACACACCTCCAAGGTCAGCCACTTGGTGTCACGTACAGCCGGTAAAGCTACAGACATCTCGCTGACAGCCACAGTACAAAGCACTAAAAAGAGATCTGATGATCAGATATGGGCACAGATACGTTCAGACTGTCTGTCTGTGGCGTAAAAACATTGAGGGTCAAAGCAGAGGGTAATTGTTTGATGGGCTGTACACACGTCTGAGTGTAAATCCAGCAGGCTCTGTGGCACCTAGAACAAGGTTACTTTGACAGAGGGCTCAGTTTATTATTTCCTTTTCTGTTCCTGTTTTCCTGGCAGTGGCTGTCAGCTGGCCTGCTGTTAGCTCCTGTTGTTTGGACTGAATGCCACAGTCAGATGGCGAGAGATGGCCTCAGTTGGAGGGATGATGGAGGTGGAGAAAGAGGAGTGTGGGTGGTACAGGCAGACACCAGCGATCAGATGTACGGGGAGTCGTGTGAAAGGCAATTCCTGATATTGGTCTGTAAAGAAATAAAAAGAGAATAGGAATTATACGTTATGCACAGTTGACAAGAAACACATCCCACCTAATCTCTTTGTGTGATTACAGTAGTACACCACGATGAAAGTACATCAATTGGCTGAATTTAGTATGATTCTCCTAACGCAGCCAAAACCTCCCATAGGGTCCCACACAGGACTGAGAGCTCGAAGCTAACAGCAGTCTGAGAGACCTGTATCAGATCAGGACAGAAAATAAATCCTATTACATCACATACTCCAAGGGGATTTGCTGAGCAGGGAGTGTGAGCACTTACTACAGAGAAATGAAGCTAAGACTGCCCAGCAACAATCAAACCCACAAGCGTGTACGTGCAGATACATAGCACTGATAAAATCAGATGTGGCCTGTTTCCTAAAAGCATTACAGTGTTAAGATCTCTTAAATTGTTTGAAGAAACGTTCAACATAACGGCCTACCTCCTCTAACATTACAATACGTAAAGATCAAAACTGGAGTGCCCCTGGGAAAGCAAGCTACAGCCCCTTTTCACAAGGAACCCTGAGACTCGGATTCACTGAGTCCGCTCCGAGACTGCTCCCTGGTAAGGTGGAAACTCGTGACCACAGACACAGGAGCCTGGTGGCAAGACTCCTTTCCAAAACAACACCCTGAAGGTTAGGCCCCAACAGTGAAACCCAGGCGATGACGGGCCTTCTTGCCAACTCAAAATTCAAAGCACAACTAATACATCAACTTGCCCGAGACCTTTACAGACCAGGGTGGCTCAGCAGTGTGCTCTCAACCCACGCTCTATTGCTGAGCCATGCTTGTTCTGTCTATGAGGTTGCACCTCCCATGGGGAGTTCCACGTCACAAGGATGGGTTTGCTGCTATGTAATAGCTCTGCCAAAACTGACTCGATCAACTGTCAACATAAATCACAACTTAAGTTCTGTGTCATGGTTGGCAGAAAACAGGAGGCAAATTCAGAGGGCCGATTCAACAGCTAAACAGTCCTACCAGGCCATATTTCCAGAACAAGAATCAAAAAACAGAGCAGGGTTCAAACACAGGGTCGGCAAACGAAGTCAGAACACTCCATAATGATGAAATGTTGCAAACAGTGTTGCAGTGAACGGGGAACCGGTGCGCATGATCAGTAGATTGGCAAATCAGAACAAGCGAGTGAGTGACGGTGTGGGAGTAGAGAATACTGGGAGATGAAATCTGGAATTGGGGGTCATGACATTCAGTCAAAATAACTCATTAATTACAATTACCTTGCCAGATGCACTTTCTACTGTAGTACAGCAGTTGTACTGACACACATAACACAGAACGATTTTATTCATTCATTCATTCACTGTCTTGTCCGATTAATCCTGAACAGGGCCACGCAAGAGCCGGTACCTAGCCGACAGCACAGTGCGCAACTCAGGAACAACCCTAGACAGGGCGCAGGGCACACAGAGCCGCACACCCATAGACACACTCGGGCCACTTCAGCGTAATCAGTTAACCTAAAGCATGTCTTTGGACTGTAGGAGGAAACCACGCAGACATGCAAAATCCACACAGAAAGGACCCAGAACGTTCCACCTGGGATCGAACCCAAGACCTTCTCGCTGTGAGGAGACAGTGCTACCCATCGGGCCACCGTGCCGGTTTATGAAGCACAGGTGGCGTCAGCATGATTGAATGCTAAAGAACGTTTGGCTGGTGCTGCACTCCTTATAAGCACCGAGATGATGTGCCAGAGGTTTTACCACTACAGGTTAATTATGTGTGCTGGATCTGGGCTCTGCAGCACAAGAACCTTCCATGGATCGCAGGACAGCCGTGGATTAGTTTCTATACGTGGTGGACATCTGACGCGCCGTGTGGGAGAAACAAGCGGAATAAGAACTGTGTCTTTGCAACGCAATACGGCAGAGATAAATGAGCCAGTTCCTCTTCTAAAATACTGCTTGTGTGACAAAATAAAACGAAACAATGCATTGCGCTGTCACATAAAAGACAGTTAATCAATCCACATAGGGAGGGAGAGAGAGGTGCAAGAAGAGGCTGTGTTTACCATTGGGACAGCTTTATAATGGAATGATTTCAGCTACCTAGATTAGTAATAAATATTAAATCAAAATGTGGTGGTCAATGTTGATATAAAATAAATCGATCTTGGATAAATCTTGGCTACTTAACCAATACTGATACACTGCAGTATCCCATATAGCTTTGCTAAGTACAGTATATCATTTGGTGTTCAGACAACATTCAGATCACACACTATATATATATACACACTATTGTAATCAGGCGATCATAACCTTTTCAAGGTGATATGAGTCAGGCTCAAATCACTTGGTCTGGTGGTACATGAGAGGCCATGCTGTGTTAAAGTGCAGGCTGAGTAGTTCTTAGAAATCTGAGCTCATACTGGCAGGACTTCAGAGGAAATCACTTCTTCTGATTTGCTCTGAAGTCCTCAATTCTCAGTTTACTTACTTAGATTCACATTGTCTGTAAACAGAGACATGCGATGCTATGGAGAAACGTATCCTAATAATCCAAAAATGAAACAACGTTTTAGGAGGAATACCCTGGAGCTACATTAACAAACATACCCTCACACATTGCAAACTTTTACATTCAAGCTATTTTATTTTTTATGAACTTTGTGTCTAGGCTAGAACATAATAAAGAAGGCGACACAGGGGTGCCTCACAACTCCAGAGATGCCCGGTTCAACTCCTGGCCCAGACTCGGACTGTGTGGAATTTGAACGTTTTCCCTACGTCTGAGTTGGTTTCCTTCAGGGACTCCGGTTTCCTGCCACTTTCCAAAGATATGCATAAGGCCAACTGGTGTCTGTGAAGTGTTTCAGTGTGAGTGAATGAGTGTGTGTGTGAGTTTGCTTGTGTCCTGTGATGGATTGGCACACGGTTGGTTCCTTGCGTCCTGTGTTGCCAGATAGGCCCCGGATCCAGTCAAACCTGAACAGGATTAAGCGAGTTTGACCGGCATGGAGTTTGAAACGCCTGTAGGCAATGCTGCTTAAGAAACATGTCAGACGTATCGAACTGTTTAGTTGGTCTAGCTGGATATACTACAATTGTCTGCTGGTAATTCTAAGCATAACCACTGAAAATAAGATGGTTATGTCCAGCAGTCAATCTTAAACTGACCATGCACACTACAGACAGTGGAAGGTTTTTTAAGACAGCATCTCACGCAATTGATGAGATAACTTGAAGTAACTATCTTTTCTTCTGTTTTAAAGTAATTACTGTTAAAGAAATAGAAGGTTAAATAGACATGTTATCAAATGACTGGCTTTATTCCTATGACCTTTAATTCATTCATGCATTCTAATATACAAAAACACAACAACACCCAAAATACAGAATATGACAAATATGTTAAGCCAATCAGTTACCATGATAAGCAAAGTACCAAACAAGCCAACGCTTGAAGTCAATTTTGTGCAATATAAAAAAATCTGATCTGATTAAACATTAACAACATTTCATTTGGCCTTTAAACCCTGCATGGGTGCACATCCAGTACAGCACATTTAACAGGCAGTACCAGGTGCAGGGTGCATAATTAACTACAGCTCAAATTGGGCAGTGCATTGTGGCCACACCAGACACAGCCTAGCACTGGGCCTTCTCGCGTACCTACGCTGAGTGCTGAATGATATACTAGAGAAAGGAGGATGCACAAGTACTTGGTTTAGTTACAAACTATTACTTTTTAGTTTCTTACAATAAACGTACTTCATATTTATATTGTACATTTCACTCATTTTCAGCATGAGCAAAGCAAGACTGTGGTGGCTTAGCGGTTAGGGTACTGGACTCTGGCCCAGAAGGTCCAGGGTTCAAATCCCACTTCTGCAGAGCTGCCACTGTTGGGTCCTTGAGCAAGACCCTTAACCCACAACTGCTTGGAGTGTAAGACTGTATCAATTGTAAGTCGCTCTGGATAAGGGTGTCTGCTAAGTGACGTAAATGTAAGACTTTTGGTCTAACAACGGGTTCGTAAATACGCATTTAGTCTGTTTACTCTTATTTACCAAGCATTTCTGATCACTCTATGTCAATATACACAAGTTGCCAGTTTATAAAGTACACCTAACACAAAGATGTAGTTTGTCGAATACTTCTGGCACAAAATGAACAGAAGCTATTTTAATACAGACACAGTGTAAGTAGGTCACATGCATTACCCTATTTGAGATGGGCATCATCTCAGTCACCTAAATGTAACTCATTTTTTCTCAAAGGATTGTTAATAATTGGGGCGATTGTTTTTATTTCGTAAAATGGCTTAAATACCCACAAGGTAGTAAAAAGACCAAATATTTGCAAACAATATATAGCCGGGAAAAAAACCTGATCACCAGATTATATATAAAAGGTTTTATCTCTATAGTTGCTGGTGATAAAGTCAGTTTAAATCTAAGAATCGTTCACAAAGCATGCAATGCAAATGACGAGTAAAGCTGACAGGCCGCAGGTGAAAACAGATCCTGTTTTACATTCTGCTGTTCATTATTCTGACCTTTGGCACTATGTGGGAGTTCCAGCACTTTTCCTGCTGCTGTTTTTCAGAATCAGTGGGACTGCAGAAGCAAAACCAGGGAGTGTGCCAGGGTTTTTGCTATGATAATTACTTCAGGTGTGTGTTATGACCTTGAGAAATAGATTTAAGATAGAAAGGGTTTGGCCATTTAAAAAATTTAGGTAAGGAAGTGGCACAGCACATGTTCACTACCAATTCTGAATGTACACAAATAATATCGTTGTTCTTCTTGAGGAACTAACAGATGAATACAATTTGTGCTTTCTTTTCTAGAAAACGGCCTATACAAGCTATTTATAGCGCTGATACTGGTAATAGCAATAATATGCAGGTCTGTTAACAGAACTGTTACACTGCCATTATAAATAATTATATGATGTCAGAAGCTATATGGTTATTATATATATTATATATGAGACCACATGCTATTTTGTAAGACCTGGTTACGGTCACGTGCTTCCATATAACTGAAACTGCATCATAATATTAGTTTGTTGTGATATGTTTGTGTCCACATTCCATGATCAATTTGAGTCTGGTTTCTATATAAACATGCACATTGTTTCTGCCCTAACACACTTAGTACAACTAATCAGTCTAATCTGTCTAATTATCATGCCCTTCATGGGTGTGTTGAGAATATGGAAAACCTGAAACTGTGCAGGGTGGTGGCTCCCCAGGAGAAACTCTGTCCTAAATTAGTCTGGTTTATTCTGGGAATTTCGTTCCTAGCAGCTAAGGCTATATTTCAAATGGTGATATGACTGTGTGCTGCCATTGATCAGAACTTAATGTACAGGATACAATGAATAAATGCCATGCATGTCATTTTAAATCAAACGTCACTTTAATGATCCTTTACCATGACCAGGCTACGTGGGAAATTATATATATAAAAAGATCAATATAAGGTGCCCAGTGCCTCTCTGGTCACACTGAAATAGTCACATGACGCTGTAATAGGGAGCTCCGAGCCAGAGGCAATGTGTCAAAATAAGGTCAGTACTGATCTGCACTGATTAAAACAAGCAAACTCAATGTATCTGCTGTGGCGCACTTTGTGAGCCATTGTGAAGCTCATAAAACTATATAAAATATAACAAAAATACTTAACACAACTTATTACCTACTGTCTAAATAAAAATGGTTTGCATTATAGGCCTAATATATCTTCTTAAGCAGGACTGTCACTCCACTACACTATAATCTCCTGATTCTATGCAGAACTTCTAAAACGAAAGTTGCCTTCTGAACACTTAACCAGCCTCACCCTTCCTTTCGGCCCTGTATTTCCGGAACGGCCTTCCTGCAGCAGAGCAGTTAAAATTCCTGAGCTTATTAATTCAAATAAATTCTGCAAGCTCCGTTTCCTCTATAACTGAAATACACTTGACAGCTATACTACTGCTGATAAGGCCTAGAGATTTTGAAATCACTACTGTACCATTTCACATTGTGTCAATATTTTTTCAGATACAACACAATATGTGGTGTCACAATACGTACACTGCTAAGCGTTTGCTCGAAACCGACTGTAAATACTGTTACTTTACATCTAGAAACAATAACATAACAACCCTACTGTACATTCATGTATTATAAATGATCTACCTTCTGTAACTGATTTATCCTCATCAGGGTTGCAGTGTCAGTCTATTACAGGGAATTAGCTGCTTACTATCAATCCCACTTACCCCGTATGTAGAGCAGACGAGGCATGCTTTTGGAAAATGGGAGAACAGATAGATTTTCTGGAAGAAACCAACACATTTACTAGGAGAACCTCCCACGCCATGCATACAGCAGAACCACCTGGTTGTAGCCTAGTGGGTAAGGTACTGGACTCTGGACCAGAAGGTCCAGGGTTCAAATCCCACCTCTGCCAAGCTGCCACTGTTGGGTCCTTGAGCAAGGCCCTTAACCCAAATTGCTTGGATTGTATCAATTGTAAGTCGCTCTGGATAAGGGCGTCTGCTAAATGCTGTAAATGTAAATGTACTGTTGCCTCACAGCTCCAGAAATGCATGGGTTTTCTCTGGGTACTTTGGTTTCCTCCACACATTCCAAGCACATGCAGTGCTCTCTCTAAATTACCAAAGTGTGAGTGGGTTTGATGAGTGCAGTTGTAACCTTTCCCCTGTCATGAGTATGACACTAATAGTCCCCTCCAGAATTACAGGTTTCCCTGGTAAAGATGAGTTGAAAGTGTTACCAGTAATTCACATTTTGGCGAATTAGCTTAAACTCACACAGAAAAAATGAAAAAATAAAACATTTTTCAATTAAAAGAGATTTTGTTTGAGAAAAAAAATAATACTTATTTTTAACAAAACCTCATGTGCCACATTACCGGTACCCCTTCATTTAGTCTCTGCTTTTGCCAATAACACATTACTTAGTGTACTCCTCTATATGTAATAATATATAAGGCTATCTTCTATATCTCCTATCTCCTCCAAGGCTCAGATCAGGAGATGGCCATGGCAGAATCTTGATTTTGTGTTCAATAAACAACTTTTGTGTTCATCTGGACATATGTTTTGACTCACAGTCCTGATGGAATTTACAGTGATGACCCATTTTTACTTTCTTGGCTGAGGCACACTTTGACTTAAAGAGACAGATTGTGATTTAAAATGTCCTGGTATTTCATGAAGCTGACCTCCAGCCGAGGGAGGAGTGCCTCGGTACACCCCACAGCCACCAACCACTGTTTTTTTAACTGGCAAAGTATTTCTACTCCATTGCTGGTGCTTGTCGGCACCCTGGCTAACAGGAGTTGCTGTTGAGGTGGGAGGGGGGCCCCCTCATCCGATCTTCCCTCCTTCAGACAACAGTGGAGCGCCTGGCCAGACCAGAGGCTTTGCAGGGACTTATTTCCTCTGCGCGTATTTGACCTCTGCTTCATCAGGGGTCCTAAAGTACTACAGTTGAATTTTATTTATTTGTATTCCTAGATCATTAGAAATGGCAATTATGACTCAAATTTGCCAATTCACTGACGCTAACCAATCTGAGATACATTGCGGTATCAGGTCATTTACTATAAACACTGAGGACTACAGATTTTCAAAAAAATATATTGTTTAAATATAAAATACTGTACAGTTAAAACACCTATTAATCCTGACTGGATCTGCTTCACAGTTAACCCTGAACTTTAAAAAAACTGTTTTCATGCTGTTTAAATACCTGTAGATTACAGTGATTTTTACAAAGGTGGAGCAAAATAATAATAATAATAATAATAATAATAATAATAATAATAATGTTCTATTACATGGTTATTACAAAGACAGAACTCACGCCAAAATCAAGCCATTCAAGTGAACTGTAAATGAGAACAGGTCATTAAGCATGTACAGTTTATTCAACAATTATTACATCATAATTCCAACTTTTCAGCATTTTAATACACTGTCACAAGTCAGGTTTTGGTCCTACAGATGTGAGGTCCTGACTATGCTCACTAGAAGTTACTACTGGTTAAAGGCTTACGTGATACAGATACAGGGTGATGTAATAACTACATTTACATTTACAGCATTTAGCTGTACCATTAGACTTACAATTGATACAGTCGTACAATCCAAGCAATTGTGGGTTAAGGGTCTAGCCCCACAGTGGCAGCTTGGCAGAGGGATTTGAACCCTGGACCTTCTGGTCCATAGTCCAGTACCTTAACCACAAGGCTACCATGTCCCCTAAGAGTAACTAAGAGTTACAGATGTTGCTTAATGTAGTCTTGACTAACACCGAGCTTCAATCTGAGGTTGTATAAATGTTGTAGAAATGTATTAAGGGTTAAGGTTGGATAATTACCTAGATACATGGAGAAGTGATAAATATCATTAACTTTACATAATAAAGATCAGTTTTATGAAATACGTTGACCATACCTGTTTTATAATGAATAATTATTCAATAATAAACACCTGATGTTTCATAGTAGGCTACAGTAGTATAGAACTGATATGTAGAAGTAATGACTGTCTTATAATACTTATAATACTGTCTTATAATATATAATACTTAATATACCTCTTGACCATACAAATGTGTTTCATGGAAAACTGTGACCATGTTTGTTTTATTATACTGGAAAAAATATAGAATTCATTAACAAGCATTAACTGTTCAGAAAAGTAATAATTGAATAATTTCTTATATCTCAATGATAAATCTCAATGATGAAAGAACACTCTGACCTTCCATTAATAAAGCATGTGACTTATTACGAAATATGATAAAATAACAAAACGAGTTAAAACATGAGCTTAAGAACAAAAAACTTCAGCTCTCTAAAGTCGCTATGGATTAGGGTTTTGCATTGTACAGATAGGGAACAAAGTGACTGGTGTTTCTAATATAAATCTCTATCATAAATATAAGGTGTATGGAATACTGTGACTGTATTTGTTGTATTAATCCGGACTTAATTCATATAAATTATAAGCCTCACCTGGTTAGCAGTGCGGCATTACGTATACAGGGTAAAGCAATAGCTGAGGTCACATATGAATCTCATATGTCACATATGAATACCAGTTGTATGGAATACTGTGACTGTATTTGCTTTATTGAGGTGGACATTCATTCAAAATCAAATGGCTCAACGTAAACATCCAGAGGTGAAATAGTGTAGTGTTACAAAATTTTTAGAGAAGTAATAACTGACTTATACCGAATACAAATCTCAATGATCGAGAGGAACTGTATGGAACACCGTAACCTTACACTAACGCAGCATAATGCAGACATGATAGAATCACGAGCTTAAATCTACTAAAGGTTAGAGTTTTATCTTGTACATAAATGAAGAAGTGATACCTGTTCCAGGTGTAACGCCCTGCCATAAATGTATGGAATACTGTGACCTTACCTGTTTTATAAAACCTGATGTCTTCTAGTACAGAAGTGCATCATAACATGCATATAAAGAAGTAATAACTGACATTGCTTCATGATAAGGATGATTTGTATGGAACGCTGTGACCTTGCTTATTTTATGTACATTAATAAGCCTTAACTGTTACATACATAGAGAGAGAAAAACTATAACTGACGTTACTTCAATCTGTGAATCTCTATGACAGAAATAAGATGTATGGAACACTGTGACCCTGCGTTAATACAGCACACGACTTATCTGAAAACGAGCTCAAATTAAATATAGAGCTTACATTTGGGATTCTGATATGGTTAAGGTTGGATATACAGATACAGATAGCAACTGATGTTTGTGTTAGATGATGCCAGATCAGCTGGACGGAACACAGTGACTGTATTTATATTACACTGATTATACACATAACGAACTCTGCAGAGGTGCAGCACTGCAGTGTCACACAAAGAGAGGTCCTTGCAAACAAAACTTCATGTAGGCTAAATCTCGACGATAAACACCAGCTGTGTGGAACACTGTGACCTTGTTTGTTTTATTGCCTTAGGCAAAACGAATTCAAAATTCAATGCAGTGGTGAAGCGCCACGAACACATACAGACGTGATCAATAATAATAACGAACATGACTTTAGATACTAAACACCAGCTGTATGGAACACTGTGATCTTACGTTAATACAGCAACATACCGGCTTATAATGACTGGGCAAATATGAGAGCATAAGCTAAAATATGAGGGTCAGTTTTTCCCGCAGTTACTCAAAATTTCGCTGTATTTTATGTACCTATAAGACAGATACTTATTTATTGTGTTTACTTACCGGAGCTCATGACTCACTAAACAGCCCGCGAGCCCAACTTACTGTAGTTAGCACGCTAGCAGGAGGCTAACGTTAGTACAGATGTCGCCGACCGGCGTCACTCGAACTCGTACGTTATGTTTCTTTAACGTTTAAATTGAATAAAGCTCAGTCCTGGCTGATATATAAGCAACACATATCAACTATCCAAAACCAAGAAGTATGAGTCAGCACGCTCGCGGGTCTAAGTTACCACAATCTCACACCTGCTTACCTCATCGCCTCCAAATCAGTCACGAAGCCAGACTGTAACCCGCCCAGCAGCGCCGAACGGAGCGAAAATATCCCCCGTGGTACCACCGGTTTACATTCAAATTCGACGCGCTGTTCAACAAGCGTTGTTTCGAAGTAGGCTAACCAAAAGTGGAGCGACAAACCGTTTATTTAACGCCAATTCGATACTTTTCCAACCGCCGACTCAGACTTTCGCGAGCAACAAGCATTTGACAGCTTCTGTTTTTCAAGAAGAGCCACCAACTTGAAAAAGGGGGACCGCAATCAAATGTCGCTAACTACCCAGCACACGGGGACAAAGTAAAACCGTACGTGGTGGTAAATGACTGAACAATTTGCGTTACTGCCGATTGTTGTCTCATATTGTCTAAATAAGAGCCGTTTATTTAAACACTGCACCCCGCGGGCTAGAATGTGGTACGTTCCAAGCCGTAGGAACGGCCTCCTTGTTGCCACGGTAACAGTGATGCTGTAGAGTAAACGTAAGCAGGTTATTTTCATCCACATAAAACAGTGCAGCGCATGAAGAGTCAGACCGACACACAGACCAACACCACTCTGTTATAACTAGAGACCGACACACAGACCAACACCCAACCCCTGTTATAGCTACAGACCGACACACAAACCAACACCACTCTTGTTTATAGCTAGAGCCGACACGCAGACCAACACCACTCTGTTATAGCTACAGACCAAGACGACCGACACACGCCAGACCAACACCACTCTGTTATAGCTACAGACCGACACGCAGACCACCAAACACCACTCTGTTATAAGCTACAGACCGACACGCAGACCAACACCACTCTGTTATAGCTACAGACCGACACGCAGACCAACACCACTCTGTTTATATAGCTACAGACCGACACGCAGCAACACACCAACCACCGCTCTGTTTATAGCTACATACCGACAACACGCAGACCAACACCACTCTGTTATATAAAGCTACAGAACCGACACGCAGACCAAACACCCACTCTGTTTATAGCTACAGACCGGACAACGCAGACCAACACCACTCTGTTGTAAGCTACAGACCGACACGCAGACCAACACCACTCTGTTATAGCTACACGACCGACACGCAGACCAACACCACTCTGTTTATAGCTGCAGAACCGGCACACAGACCAACACCTCTCTGTTATAGTTTATAGACCCAGACCGACACGCAGACCAACACCACTCTGTTATAGCTACAGACCGACACGCAGACCAACACCACTCTGTTATAGCTACAGACCGACACACAGACCAACACCACTCTGTTATAGCTGCAGACCGACACACAGACCAACACCGCTCTGTTATAGTTATAGACCGACACACAGACCAACACCACTCTGTTATAGGTAGAGACCGACACACAGACCAACACCACTCTGTTATAGCTACAGACCGACACACAGACCAACACCACTCTGTTATAGCTAGAGACCGACACGCAGAACAACACCACCCTGTTATAGCTACAGACCGACACACAGACCAACACCACTCTGTTATAGCTACAGACCAACATACAGACCAACACCACTCTGTTACACCTATAGACCAACATAAGTGTATCACAGCTACAGACGAATACAGATCAGCATCACCCTGTTACAGCTATAGATCAACACACAGATCAGCACCACTCTGTTACAGTTCCAGACCAACAAACAGATCAACACCAGTGTTTCACAGCTACAGACAACACACAGGCCAACACCACTGTTTTAACACAAAGATCAACAGCAGTGTCACAGCTACAGACCAACACACAGATCAACATCACTGTGTTACAGCTACAGACTAACACCAGTGTGTCACAGCTACAAAGTAATACACAGATCCACACCAGTCACAGCTACAGACCAGCAGAGATCAACCCCATCCCGTTACAGCTACAGACCAGCATCAGTGTGTCACAGCTATAGACCATGCCACTGATCAGCATCACCCTCTTACAGCCACAGACCAGCATCAGTGTCTCAACCACAGACAATACACAGAGCAACATACATCTGTTATAGCTACAGACCAGCACACAGATGAGCATCACCCTGTACAGCTACAGAGCAACACCAGTGTTTCACAGCTACAATCCAACAAACAGATGAACACCACTCTGTTACACCTACACACGGACATCAGAGTGACACAGCTACAGACCAACACACAGACCAACACCAGTGTTTCACAGGTACAGACCAATGTACAGTACATAGCAACAACTCTAATCCTAGTGTATTACAGCTACAGATCAACACGTGTTACAGTTCCAGAACAGCACCAGGATAACAACTACAGACCAACAATGTTTTCTTGAACCTTGGTTTTCTGGCTGGTCTTTCTGAGCACCTATCCTGAATGCTATTCTTTCTTTCCCAGGCTGGGTCAATGTTGTTGTTTCTTTTCTCTTTTGGGCTAATCCATGAGCTCAGGGCTTCCTCTGGGATGCCAGACGCTCTGGATTACAGTGGTCTGCTTGCTCACAGGTCCATTCCTGCTGGTTATTGAGGTTGGTATGTGTGGAATGATAAGACTGTGTCGGGCTGTTTGCTGACAACAGCGGAATGACTAGGAGTCATGTCCATTCTGCTTAGTCATTACAAAATAGGCTTATCCATAATTAATCACTGGTTTATTATTAAAATGCTTAACAGTGTCTGGGGTCATGCTGTAATTACACTACATTTTATTGAGCAAAACAGGTTTTTGGGTGTGCCCTTCAAACACACCAAATGTAGCCCGTAAGCTAGACTATGCATAGCCTCCACTACTGTAGTCTGACACACAAAGTGTTCCCTAAATGATGTTATTAAAATTTCAGCAAGATATAATGTGATGAAATGTTATGGACGGAAGTAAAATATACCCAGATGTGGCGTATTATTGGTGTCCAATGTTTACTCTTTTAAGCTAACAGCTAAGAAATTCATAGTGCATACTACATGCTTAACTGATCAAAAACATGTCCCAAATTGAATTAAGTGGGAATGTACACATAAATAAGCAAACATAGTTGATTTCTTGCACTTTTGACCCACTGTTTTGTAAAATAGAGACGTAACCAGATTACATATCTAAGAAACAATACTAGCAATCATGTTTAAGCTGGAATCACTTTCCCCCTTGGAAGTGTGTACAAGCATTGAAACCAGTAATTGAAATATTTTATTTGTACTAGTTATAGTTAATATATTTATATTTTAACATCGGTAATATTTGCCCAAATGATTTCAACTTGGAAATGTCGAAAACCTTTAGATAGACTAAAATCTGGGACGTTCAACCGCAATGTAGAAAACTTAAAATATCTTTTTGGCGACACCTTGTGGCAGACAGGTGGTCAGCGAACGTACCCTATCTTCAGTAATGGAACAACAACAAGAAGGAAGAGCAAATAACTGTATATTTATTTGCATCCGAATTCGTACTATACACTTACTTCTTTTAGGGACACTTGAACCGGCTCAGTCGTGCAATTATCTATTCAGCCAATTATGTGGCAACAATGCAATCATGCAGGCAAGGATTAAGAGCTTTAGTTCATGTTCCTATCAAACAACAGAACAAGGAAGGTAAAAATAAGAATTAGAAGACTCAGACCGTGGCATAGTTATTACCAGACAGGGAGGTTTGAGTATTCCAGGAGCTGCTGATCTACTGGAATTTGCATGCACACCAAACAGTCTCTGAAGGTTATGGTGATGAAAACAAAAACAACCAGTGAGAGCAGGTTCTGTGGATAAATCTTTGTTGATGAGAGAGGCCAGACTTTATGCTGACAGGAGGTAACTTGAGTATCCACTCTTTACAACAGTGCTGATCAGAAAAGAATCTCTGAACATATTAAACCTTGTGGCACATGGGCCACAACAGGTAAGAACTTGGATTGGGAAAAAAGTTCAAGGTGTTGACTTGACCTCCAAGTTCACCAGCTCTCAATCTGATCGAGCATCTGTGGGATGTGCTGGACAAACAAGTCAGATCCATGGAGGATTTAAAGGATTGGCTGTTAATGCGTTGGTGCCAAATACCACAGGACACCTTCAAAGGTCTTCCTGAGGTCATGCCTCAAAGGGTTAGAGCCTTGGTGACATGAGGGGGACCTACACAATATTAGGCAGGTGGTTTTAATGTGATTGGCACTAAAGTGGGGGAATATGGGCCATTGTGGCTTAATGGTAGAGAACTTTCATAATCTGCCACTGTCCAGGTGAGAGTTGAGTCCAGTGTTTGGTCCTCTGGCACCGTTAGACCAAATGGATATGTGTTGCACATCACCAGAGAATTCCAAGTCTTAGCACTGATCTGGGATGGGGCTGGGTCTGTGGTCTTGTGACAAAGGGTGTCCTCTGATGATGGTAGAATCTGAATTTTATGTATACAGCATGAATCCAAAACCAAACCTGTCTGGTCTTTGAGAAACCTAGTCTTATGATGAGAGAAAACCAACCACAAGTGTTTGTGGTGTGGTTTTCTTGGCATACACTGGGTGCCTTAATATTAATATGGCCTAACAGCCTATCTGAGCACGGTTGCTGACCATGTGCATCCCTTTATGGCTACAAATCCTAACTTCTTACAGTGCACTGTCACAATTATGCAGGGGACAAAACAGCAATTACTTGACAAAATCATGACAACATGGACCAACATCTCTAAGTGTCAATGTTTCCAACAGCTTCTTGAAGCGGCTGCAAAATGCATATTCCGTTGAAGGAATACAAACTGTTCTTTAAAAGAAAGAGAAAGCCTGGTTACTTTTTCAGAGAATACCCAAAGCAATGTCATGTCATGGCAACCACACGAAGCAACAAGATATGTGCAATAATACTTTCAAAAACAATGACACATCCTATTTGGAGTTACAAAATGTTCACATTCGAAGTAGTATTTGTGGTCTGTAGCACAGTGCTGCGCGGAGTTGTTGTTAGGGGATCAGAGGAGTTCAGGCCTGCACAGTAGAACATCTCCACACCGTGTGAACAGTCCTGGGGAGACAGCGATGTCATAATCAAGCCGATAATCATAATGGAAAAGCCAGACAGGACAATAAGAATCGGGATAAGGTTGCTCTTCTGAAACCAGCGGCCATTGGAAAGCTTCAAGTAGCAAGCAGAGGGGATGATGAAGATCAGCGGCGTGGCATTCACAACACCCTGGAAGACACCGGCACACATGATTAAATGGAGATAAACACGGACACACAGACATAAGGTCAAAAACTATACGTACAGCACTGTCCAAATGTCTTTTAATATACTTGTTTTAACTTATTTAGTGACAGGTATGCTTCGTTTAACATCTGCATCCTGTTCTGTGATACAGGACGTTCACCTAAATGGACGTTGCCTAAATTGACATTACCATAGTCACATAGTCACAAACTCTAATATTAATTTAAACAATATGAAAACATATACATTTAAATACTGTACTTTTAGTTTTCTGTAATTCCAACATTAATAAGGTGTAAGTCATAGCTCGGTTCTCAACCACCTCGCAACTCGTCGAATTCGGTTCTTGACACATTTTCATGAGAAAAATTTGCCTTGACACTCGTCATTTGTTAGACACTCGGCACACTTGCTTAAACTTGATTAGAGACGTGCGACTTGTATGTCCGTTCCAGCTGAAACGTGGTAGCTCCTGTCAGTCTCACAGTAGCTCTCGCTCAGTGCAGATCTCTGCTAAAATCTGCTGTTTCTGTTTCCAGCCCTGTGGGGATCCCTCTAAACTGATACTAGAGGTCATTATTGACTTGGCTATCACGCCGGGATCCTCACAGGTAACACAATGCTCCTGTTTATTGCTGCGTGATTGCAATATTAGCGACACCTGTCAGCGGTGCTATTTAAGAGCACGCTTTGGCGCTGTCAGTTGTTGCACCCTTGCCTCGCGTATTCTCGAGACCTCACCCGTCTCGTGCTCCGAGAGCACTCTACTTTCGCGGTTCCCACTTTTTTCGTACCCTGTTAGGGATATCGTTACGACTTATCCTGCAAAGAGGGTCAGTCGAGTACAGCTTAGAGGCTCGAGGTAAATCTGATAGGGCTTAGTGGCTAGGAAAGGGAAAAGTCTTTGTTCCGCGACTAACCTCCTCCTCGTGTCCTCTCCCCACTCTCCATATCGGTCATCGTGAGGGATTATTCCCCTCACCGGCACTTAGTTTTCGGACAGACTGATCTCCGAGTCTCTCCCTCCGAGTGCTGTCCTTTGTCTGCGCACGCACATCCGACGCACACTTTCAAATCGGCCGGCAGTCACCTTTTTCTGTTCTGCGCAGGCGCATACGATAGTTAGCGTCTGTCGTGCTTTTCGGTTATTTTCTTCCCCTTTCTTTTGGATCGCGCTGCTCGCGATCGCTTGGGGTTTTCCTTTCAGTTTCTCCTCCCCTTCCTTTATCCCGTTTGGAGCCATAATCTCTAGTTTTGAGTTCGCTTCTGGCGGTGCTTGCGTTTGGCCTTAACCTTAATCCTTCCTTTAGTGTGTTTATTTTAAACAGCGCTCACGTGGTACGAGCATAGAGCCTTCGTTCCTGGCATCAGCGACAAGGGATCGATCCTCAGGTGGCGCGTTATCAGCAGACCTGTCCGTTCCTTTTGTTTTGTTCATTTATTGTGTTTTTTTTAAATAGTTTCTTTCATTTAGTTTTATTTTGGTTCACTAATTCCATCTGGCACTAACTGCAGTTGGGTCCTAAAACCCCTATACTTTTGTTTTCACGGTTCGCCCGGCTTTTTTTTATGGCAAACCTTAACAGTTTCGTGTTTTCTTATAAATTATTTTAAAATATATTTTTAGTGCCAAGTACTAAGTCACCATGGGTCTTAATGCTAGTGACAACAGCCAAGCAAAAAGGAAAACAGTGAGAACCACGATGGCGCTTAAAAAAGAGATAATACATAATAGCGATAATGAGAGTGGTATTCACGAGTAAATAAATTTTATACATGTATATATATATTATGCAATATGCTAAATGCTGTAAATGTAAATGTAAATAATTCTACCCTCGGCCTCACGTTATTTGACCACGTGAGGCATTCTTACTTACGAGCTGTACCCTACATGATCCCTTAATCACCATAATCTACATTCTACATACCATACAGTGTACTATCAGCCTATAGGGAACAGAATTGTAAACGATTTTGAACACTGTGCGCATTACTGTGCTACAGCAGATTCTGTTGCATAATCACACAGTGCCTGAAACATGCCATAACAGCTTGAATATTTATTTCTTTTATATTTTAGCACTGCTTTTTCCTGGTCAGTGTCAACAGAGCTCCAGCACATATCTCTGAAGTACAAGAGGGGCAGGGAATGCCAGTCCATCGCAGGGCCAGCAGGGGTGTCTGGCAGTGCCAGGGGATGATTACCTAAATGTTTTCTCCTCTATCAGACACAAACAGCTCATGCTGGCATCTGGAAATGTCTCAAGTCATGCGCCTTTTTGTAGATTTTGCACAGTAAAGGAAATTAAATGCAAATTATAGCCATTTACAGGTTAGATCTTTGCACTTTGTTTGTGTCACACTAAATGCTTTACAACAATCGCAATGATGTAACAACGATATAACATTATAAAACAGTTTCAATATTTAGTTCTAGTCACTCAGGTGGCATAGCAGTCTAATAATGCCCAAGTCTGCAGTGACAATAGAGAGGTTCGAATCCTGGAAGTGCCTTGCAGGCATTACTGGATATCTTTGAGGGAGAGGAGGTTGGAGACCCTGCAGTGGACCGGCGTTCCATTCAGGGCACACTTGTCTTCTCCAGAGTCCCTGTTACCCTTGATGAGGACAAGCACTGAAAAGTCACGGAAATTACTTATTTAGTTATAATGCACTTAGGTGGAGCAGTGGGATAATACGCTCACCCACCATCACAGGAATCCAGGTTTGAGTCCCAGCATTACCTGGGTTGGGCATCACATGCAGACACAGTTAGCTCATTCTAAGGTAAGGGAGGCCGATCAGGTCCTCAGTCTAGCTGACTCACTTATCCAGACCTAACAGTGGCAGATTGGGAGATTTGAGATTTAAATCCTGGTCCGCAGTCCAGTTCCTTAACCACTACACCCCCACAGTCCCAGCAACAACAATCCCTAGCCAGCCTTTCGATGGATGGATTGGTGTCCAGTCTAGAGAACCCTTATGTCTACTCAGGAGATTCTGCAGCCCTTACCAAGTAAAAGAAGGTTTTTGAGGGGAAAAAAAACTATTCAGATTAAAAATAAAGCTTTTAAAAAGATTATAAATGTTAACTGTTTAGGAATTGTACAATATAATAACTTACACTCAACTCGAGCACAACTCCCAGACAGTCATAAGTAAGAGAGAGTGCTGTAACCACTAATATTATCACCAAGGAAATGATGATGTGGGCTGCGTTGCTAAGTTGCCCTTTGAAAAACACATTTGACACCACCTGAAAGGCAGAAAATAGAACAACAAATGAGGAGTAACAGGAGTGTGATGAGTGGGCAACTAAAAACCAGAAAATGCTCTCCAACATAACAGCAGCTCATTCACACAGAGCAAGAGAAAAATATTTTTAGAACATTACAGGTCTACGTGTTACATGTGAACATTTTAATAAATGCACTCTTGTTTACAAAGCAGATCACTCACTCACTCACACTCTTCCCGTAACCTGGGATGGTCATGGGGTGCTATCTTTATAGTGTGTCTTGGGTAGTAGTAGCCTGGCGGAGACCCTCCCTCACCTGGCCTGAGCAATATTGCATGCACACATTCATTCTGGACCAATTCAGAGCAGCAAGTTAACCTAAAGAATGCCTTTGGAATGTGGGAGGAAACCAGAGTATCTGGAGTAAACTCATAAAGACACGAGGAGGACATGAAACTCTACACAGGTGGAGTCTGAGGTCAGGACTGAAGCGGGGATCTCTAGAGCTGTGAGGCGGCCGTGCTAAGCACTTACACCACCGTGCCACCCGACAGAGCACATACAGTGGGTTAAAAAAGTATTTAGTCAGCCACTGATTGTGTAAGTTCTCCTACTTAGAGAGAGAGGTCTGTAATTTTCATCATAGGTACACTTCAACTATGAGAGACAAAATGAGAAAAAAAATTCAGGAAATCACATTGTAGGATTTTTAAAGAATTTAATCGTAAATCATGGTGGAAAATAAGTATTTGGTCACCCACAAACAAGCAAGATTTTTGGCTCTCACAGACCTGTAACTTCTTCATTAGGAAGCACTTCTGTCCTCAACTCGTTACGTGTATTAATTTGACCTCATTATCTGTATAAAAGACACCTGTCCAAAGCCTCAAACAGTCAGACTCCAAACTCAAGACCAAAGAGCTGTCGAAGGACACCAGGAAGAAAATTGTAGACCTGCACCAGGCTGGGAAGAGTGAATCTACAATAGGCAAGCAGGATGGTGTGAATAAATCAACTGTGGGAGCAATTGTAAGACATACAAGACCATTGATAATCTCCCTCGATCTGGGGCTCCATGCAAGATCTCAACCCGTGGGGTCAAAATGATCATGAGAACGGTGAGAGAAAATCCCAGAACTACACGGAGGGACCTGATGAATGACCTGCAGAGAGCTGGGACCAAAGTAACAAAGGCTTCCATCAATAACACACTACGCCAAGAGGGACTCAGATCCTGCAGTGCCAGGCGTGTCCCCCTGCTTAAGCCAGTACATGTCCAAATACTTATTTTCCACCATAATTTACAATTAATTTCTTTAAAAATCCTACAATGTGATTTCCTGGATTTTTTTTCTCATTTCGTCTCTCATAGTTGAAGTGTACCTATGATGAAAATTACAGACCTCTCTCATTTTTCTAGGTAGGAGAACTTGCACAATCAGTGGCTGACTAAATACTTTTTGCCCCACTGCACAAGACATATAACTGACCATGTTACATCTCATGTGTTTTGAAACTTTGGTATTAAGGATTCACTGACTAGACTATACAAACATAAAATCCTGCTTTATAACTACCTTTAATACCCGTATTCAGCTTGATTAATGCTTAAGCTGGTACATTAAGTATAAGGCCATTGTTCAAGGGTCCAACAGGGACAGATAAGCAGAGATGGGATTCAAACTGATTAATACTCCTAACAGGTGCTTAGCTTAAAAACATCAACCTAGTGTCATACCTCTCTTGTCACAAAGCACTCCAAAGGGAAAGTCGTGATTATACTGAGTCCATAACAGAATCTCGCAAAAGTGGCCAAGTTATCATTCTTGCAGTAGTTCTCAAAAATATCACCTACAATGAGAGTAAAGAAATATAATCATCTAAATCAATCAGTTAAACAAGATAATGCTATATTTCCTAGTTACACAGTATTTCCTGTCAGTCTTTTTAATGTAATATGCCTCAGTGCCCAGGTTTTGCCCCACAGCCCTTTAGGGGAAACACAGACATGCATGAGACAGATGGTACTGAAAGTCAAGCCAACACTGGAATGAAACCATTGGGGTACACGGCAACCGGACACAGACAGAACCGGAACTCAACCTTAGATCAGAGACCAGGGGCCGGATTCACAAAACTTGAAGGTTCTTAAGACAAACACTAAGAAGTTCATAAGAATGTTCTTAAATGCAGTTCTCGAAAAAAACGTAAGAAGTTCTCAAATATTATTTTCTTAAGAAACTCTTCATTGTTTTCTTACGTAGACTACGTTGCATTTTACAGCTTACAATATACTGCGCAAAACAAATTTAGTTTTTTCCGTTATTAGTTTAATCCTTTCTGAGGATGGCAAAAAATGGAGGAAATTGATAGTGATAGTGGAAGAAATAGCAGCGTTGCCATACAATTTCCTCATGTAGACGTTTGTACCTTCACTCGAAAGGCTTTTAAGCATTTAAACTGAAATTCTAAGCCTCATTTCCAGTAACTAAACAGTTTAAGGTTTTATTCATTTTGATGCTTACCGTCAGCTCTTACAGTCTAAGATAAGTGTGAGGCTATTGTAAGGTTAAGAAAACATTTAAGAACAGAATGTCTTCAAGAATACCACTTGTTCTTAGAATTGTTCTTAAGAGAGTTAAGAAAAAAATATTTGAAGAATAACAAAGTTTCATAACTTTTTCCTAAGAGCGAAGTTTAGAAAAACACACATTTAAGAAGATTTTCTTTCTTAAGAAACTTTTGTGAACCAGTCCCCAGATTCACAAGAGTCTCAAAAAAGAAAATTTTCTTAAATGTGTTTTTTCTTGAGAAAAAAGTTACTAAGAACTGTTATTCTTCAAATAGCTTCTTAAGTTCTTTAACCCTAACTGATACAGTGAGGACCTTCTCATTTGTTAAACAACCATGTCGAAAGACATCCTGTGGTTGTGGAAAAGATGTTCATCTGTTTCAGAAGGGTCAGATTGTGAAAGAGTGGTTCAGGGAGCATGAGCCATCATTTTCACACATGGATTGTCCACCACAGAGTCCAGATCTGAACCCCGTTGAGAATCTTTGGGATGTGCTGGAGGAGACTTTGTGCAGTGGAACAAATCTCCCATCATCAATACAAGATCTTGGAGAAAAATTAATGCAGCTCTGGGCAGAAATAAATGTTGTGACATTGCAGAAGCACGTGGAGATGATGCCACAGCGAATTCCATGATCAAAGCTAAAGGTCATCCAATGAAATATTAGAGTGTGTGAACTTTTTTTGGACATTCAGTGTATTTGAGAAGGTTTTTTTAATTGCAGATAGATATATTCTTAGGAACTTCTTAGTGTTTGTAACGTTTCTAAAACGTTTTCTGACTGACCACTGGAACAAGGTTTCCAATACTGAGTCTCCATAGTTTGTATCCTGCCTCTAGCAAGGCGAGGTTTGTCGGTTGGATCAATGATCATCAAGCTGCAAGAGCTCGGCCAGTAGTAGGTCTTGGCTGACCAGGGTTGCCCCCACATGACAGGTCAGAGTAAAGAGTTCACATAAAGCATTTACCTTGTGAGTATCCAGTAAAAGTAGCATAGCCTGTAGCAGCAAAGAAAGCACTGATCAGAGCAGATGAACCCACAGACACATGTGTGATTTGTGACCAGTTCTTCAGCGTGGGCTTCTTGAGCGACTTATAAATAATGAAGCTGTTATGATGGCAGATAAACGCTAGAAAACACAGAAACATTTCATATGTAACCTACCAGCACGGTGTAAAGAGTCGGACGCTAACATTTTATAAGCTACACAGCACAAAAATGACTTCAGTTATCTTTAGATGATATACGAGTTCAGAGCTACCTCACCAAAAGACATAACACCAACTGCTTGTATCGCATTCGACCGTCCAAACACCCATGCGCCCTGAGTCGGAGGACTGTTGAAACCCACAAACAAATGACTAAAAATAACATCGATCATGCCGACTTGTTACGTAGTCCATTAAATATTTGTGTTTTGTGTTCATTACAACTACTAACAAGTTAAACTGACTATTAAATAAAAAATGAGTATGAATATCACATGCATGCACTGGTGTGTGTGTGCAGACTGTAATTACATATCCAATTACATTTGCTGTTCCAGCATTGTGGCTCTCACTACGACTATAATGATGATACCCAGAGTCAATAACAAGGACACAAATGATACCTGAAACAGAAAGTAATCATTACAAGTTCACATCGAACAATAACACAAGGCGTTCGCACATTCTTATACAGTAAAGGTAAGCGCTGTTTAATGACGATCCAGATCGATGTCTGTTCACTTCAACCACAAAGGTCTTAACAATTATAAAAAACAATAATAGGAAACAAAAATCTATCTCTTAACTGTTGCAAGGCAATGCAAATTTATTTATATAGCACCTTTTATACACCATGGCCATTCAAAGTTTTTGAGATACTGCTGAGAAAAAGGCATTTAGGATTTAAAATGAATAAAATAATCAAAAAATAAAAGCAACAGATTTAAAAGAGAAAAAGTCATTAACATGAGACATGAAATTCTGATAAAACAATATGTAATAAAAAGCAATATATAAAAGACAAAACAATCATTACAAAAATAACAGTGCCTTGGTGATAGAATCTCAAGAATCTTCTTTGAAGGGATAACAAAGACGAGTTGTACTTAATTTAACCTCTAATAACCAATTATTATTTTACCAACTACTATTATTATTGTAACATAAACAGAGTGCTATTACAGAATAAAAGTACACAGAGAACAGTGTTTGTGAACCCTTTAGAATTTTCTATATTTCTGCATAAATATGACCTAAAACATCATCAGATTTTCACACAAGTCCTAAAAGTAGATAAAGAGAACCCAGTTAAACAAATGAGACAAAAAAAATTATACTTGGACATTTATTTATTGAGAAAAAATGATCCAATATTACATATTAGTGAGTGGCAAAAAGTATGTCAACCTCTAGGATTAGCAGTTAATTTGAAGGTGACATTAGAGTCAGGTGTTTTCAATCAATAGGATGACAATCAGGTGTGAGTGGGCATCCTGTTTTATTTAAAGAACAGGGATCTATCAAAGTCTGCTCTTCACAACACGTTGTGGAAGTGTATCATGGCACGAACAAAGGAGATTTCTGAGGAGCTCAGAAAAAGAGTTGTTGATGCTCATCAGGCTGGAAAAAGGTTACAAAACCATCTCTAAAGAGTTTGGACTCCACCAATCCACAGTCAGACAGATTGTGTACAAATGGAGGAGGAAATTCAAGACCATTGTTTCCCTCCCCAGGAAGTGGTTAGACCAACAAAGATCACTCCAAGAGCAAGGCGTGTAATAGTTGGTGAGGTCACAAAGGACCCAGTGTATGTAACTTCTAAGCAACTGAAGGCCTCTCTCACATTGGCTATTGTTAATGTTCATGAGTCCACCATCAGAGGAACACTGAACAACAATGTGGTGTGCATGGCAAGGTTGCAGGAGAAAGCCACTGCTCTCCAAAAAAGAACATTGCTGCTCGTCTGCAGTTTGCTAAGATCACGTGGGACAAGCCAGAAGGCTATTGGGAGGATGTTTTGGGAATGGATGAGACCAAAGTAGAACATTCGGGTTTTGTTTTAAAAGAAAAGTGTTATGTTTGGAGAAGGAAAACACACTGCATTCCAGCATAAGAAACATTATCCCATCTGTGAAACATGGTCGGGTGGTAGCATCATGGCTTGGGCCTGTTTTTTGCCTGCATCTGGGCCCAGGACGCTTGCATCATATGATGGAACAATGATTTCTGAATTATATTAGAGAATTCTAAAGTAAAATGTCAGGACATCTGTCCATGAACTGAAGCTCAAGAGAAGGTGGGTCATGCAGCAAGACCAACGACCCTAAGCACACAAGCCGTTCTACCAAAGAATGGTTAAAGAAGAATAAAGTTCATGTTTTGGAATGGCCAAGTCAAAGCCCTGACCTTAATCCAATCAAATGTTGTGGAAGGAACTGAAGCGAGCAGCTAATGCATGATGGAGGAAAACCACCCAACATCCCAGAGCTGAAGCTGTTCTGTACGGAGGAATGAGCTAAAATTCCTCCAAGCCGGTGTGCAGGGACTGATCAACAGTTACAGGAAATGTTTAGTTGCAGTTATTGCTGCACAGGGGGGTCACACCAAGGGAAGCACTTGACTGAAAGCAAAGGTTCACATTACTTTTGCCCACTCACTAATATGTAATATTGGGTCATTTTCCTCAATAAATAAATGAACAAGTATAATATTTTTGTGTCATTTGTTTAACTGGGTTCTCTTTATCTACTTTTAGGACTTGTGTGAAAATCTGATGTTTTAGGTCATATTTATGCAGAAATATAGAAAATTCTGAAAGGTGATTCTAAACGATCATTTCGGTCAGCGACCTTTTCACGGAACGTAATGTGTTCGTTAAATGGCGCATACCTGTAATACCTGTATGAGGTTTAATGTCTGTGCATTTCTACCTTTCCCAGTTTAGCCATGTCTCTGTGCAGTGACAGTGGAATTGTGAACAGGACGGTAAAGACACAAATGACAAAGTGTCTCTCGGCCAGTATGTGATCAGGACCGACTGCAAGACACATGGACACACAAGTCTCTCATTCAGCAGCATGAAGCACATTTCATTAATGCCAGATCTATGTCTATAGACACTGCATGCTGTACGTTGCTATTATATGCAGTAACTGTTAGCGTACCTCCTGGTATTCTCTGAAACACTTTAGTCAGTGTATCACCGGTAATGATGTTGTAGCTTATCATTGCTGGATGAAAAGACCACAAGAAGGTCAAATTGTTATCCTGAATATATGATTTGTAATGAAAAACACTGTGTTAAATTTAAGAAAAATGCCAAATAGAAGCATTCTCTCTAGTGGTCTCAGACTCTTGCCCCCAATGTACTATAAGGACTGACACAAAGTTTCCCACACATAAAAAAGAACACACAGTACTTACCAATGAATGGATAGAGAAACTGCAGAACTGATAAAATCAGATACCCAGTGAAGCCGAAGGTGCTGTGCACTAGTGCCTGATAACTGTGTGTTCCCGACAGATTCCCCCCTTTTATCAGTAGGATGATAGTGTAGTCTGAAAGACAGAAGTGGAGATACTACGACAAATATTTTAATATTTCTATGAATGATTTCCTTGAACTGTAACCATAATGATAGAATTCAGTCAAACATATGCACATTATCAATCTGAATTTACTCCAGGCCTAAGATATGATGATCTCAATTTTGAAGAAAATAAAGCGATCGACATTGAAAAATGGACGGCCACATTTCAAATTTGGATAATAATAGAGTCATAATACTCTACTGACACATTACTCTTTCTCCTAAGATGCTCCGGTGCAAATATGAAGAAGATCGGAGGAGGTCAGTAATTTATCCCCAAAACACCAAAATCATAAATCTGGCAGTTATGAAAAATTTTATTTCAGGACAAAAAAGTGACCTCCTCAGATCTTTTCCATTTTTGCACCATGACATTGCAAGACCAAGTAGATACAGGAAGTGCAAATTTGATCTTAGCGTTCTATCCTACTCCAGGCCTGAGATATGATGATTTGGATTTTGAAGAAAATAAAGTGAAAGACAATAAAGCACCCAGGTTACCCACATAAGATAACTGTTTGTACAAAAGTTTATTTTTCATGTGTACAAAAGTCAGTGACAATTGTACATTGAAATGCTTGTTGTGAGGCTCAGATACTCCACAGATTGTGCAATAGTAAAAAGGAAAGAAGCAGCTATAAGAATAGGCACATTCAAGAAATACACATTCAAATATACAGTCCATGATATATGAGTCAAAAATGATCTGCTCTGTGTATACTAAAATGTCTAAATCAGCTCGCTCCATGGAAATGATTTTTTGATTTTTTTTGGTCTGGTTTTCTGTGTCTGGTGCTGATATGTATCCATACTGCACAGTATGGAGAAAGGATTTTCTCACAAAAAAGTGTGTATGAATGGATAGAAGTCTTGGCCAGGTCTTGGCCATGGTTGAGTTTGGAGTCTGACTGTTTGAGGCTGTGGACAGATGTCTTTTATACAGATAACAAGGTCAAACAGGTGCCATTAATACAGGTAACGAGTGGAGGACAGAAGAGCTTAATAAATAAGAAGTTACAGGTCTGTGAGAGCCAGAAATTTTGTTTGTTTGTGGGTGACTGTAACACACTGTAACACAAACTTTGCAGCAACAGATGTGCTACTCTCTCTAACTTTACATCTACAAGGTGAAGCAATAAGTTGAATGTCCCTAATAATGGACAGTGAGTGAACAGTGTTTTAAAGCTCCAGCAGCACTGCTGTGTCCGATTCAATCGTATCAGTACCACTCAAATAGTACCTGATCTGTGCTAGTCCTGTGGGGGTCCTGACCATTAGAGAACAGAGTATGTAGAGAAACATATGGACTACAGTCTGTAATTATAGAACCACAAAGTGCAGTGAGCACTAAAACGTAAATAAAGAATAATCAGAATATAAATTGTAAACTACAGAATGCCTAAGACTTTTGCACAGTACTATATAAGCTGGAATTTAAGAAACACACATAGTACTGTACCTGTAATGAAAGCAACCAGGAAAAGTAACAGCAGTCCCAGGGGAAGTCCAGCCTCGGCCATAGAGTACGGCAGGCCTGATTAAAAGAATGCATTGTAAGAAAATGTGAAAATAAAATTATAACATGCATTGTTTCTACTCACTGCAACACTCTCCAGGAGAAGTGGATGGAAACAGAGACTCTTTATACTACATATACTTTTCATTTCTTTATTCCTGTTGAGTATATCAGTATTTCTGAGAACAGATTTACATTAAAGGACATTTTTGATTAAAAGGTGCTTACTGTGCATTAACATCACAATGAATTGTACTCTGTATAACTGTGTATGTGACGAATAAACTCTGAACCTTGGAAGATTTTGCAACCTGCCTTCAAATAAACCACTGTTCATTGTTCTTTGTAGTTTTTATGTGACTCAGTTTAAAACACGGCCAAACTGTTACACACACGACTAATACTTCATTGTGTTTGGAGTAATTCAGCTATAATAACTTTTTCTTTGTAATCATATTGTAAGTAGGAATTCATGCCTCCTCAAGTATTATGAATAGTGAACTGTTAAACCCTTACAATGGGTCATATGATCCCGCAGCCGGGGGGCACAGAGAGCACACAGTCTGATATCTAACCACATATTTGTGGCTCGTTCGTTCAAACATCCTACAAAACATCCAAGAAATGCTGTCTGAGTCTATGCAATAAAATACAACGTGACCTTTTGCTGTCGGTATTACATGTATATAACAGATTAGAAATTGTGGGAGAAATGAGGTCAGTATTAAAAGTCACATCATATACTGATTGTGGTTCAGATCTGACCTCTCTTTATAGCCTCACCATTTATCTCAGGTGTGGGATTGACATACAGCTCACTACTCATTAAAAATTAGGATGTTTTATCTTAGATTAGCCCAGTATCTGGGTAGGTAATGCAGACCAGCATTTAAGTTTAATTCCCACTCTGGAGCAATTAGCACTTGGGATACTGTTGTGCAAGAGCACAAGAACTGGATATAACAATTGAATGTAATCCAATTACTTATACAGGGCTTTTAACAATAGACAGCAGCTTTACAGGAAGCAGAGTCTAGACCCAAAATGAGCAGCAACCTTAATCCTTAACCCTTAGAACCCGATGCCTATGTTTTGCGGGCATCACGGCAACTTATATTGCTGGTTTCACAACTCTAGAATGGCTCATCACATGCCAATGAGATTCACAGGCTAATAAACAGCAGAGCTTATTCATTTGGAAGAAGACAAAAATCAACATTGCTTCCAATTGCATTGTTTATCATATATCACTTTTTAACAGGGGTGGGTATTAGAAAGGACTTCACGAGATGATACGCATTACGATACGATGGGTCACGATACGATTATATCACATTACATTGCGATATGATGCATGTTGTGATATACTGCGATATTCCACATAGTTCACTGAAAATATAAAAACAGCTGAAATACAAGTTATGGTGTACGATCTGAGTCGTCTTAATACATCACGTCACATTGATAATTCAGCCGACAAATTCAGTCAAAACACTGAACTGCGCCATCTACAGGAGTGGAGATTGTAGTTTACACCCCATTTAAAATGAGTTTTTACTTCCTTCAAAAAAATTGAGATTTTGAGCTAAAAAAATCAGTAAATAAATATTGCAATATATTGCTGTATTGATTTTTTAGAACAGCCGTAGTTTTTAAATCTCAATACACAAAGTATGGTGCTTGTTTTTGTCTGGGACTTCGGTTTCATGTCTGAGTAAAAGTGACCATATGTTCTCTGTGGCAGGTTCAGCAAAAAAAGGTGAAAGAGAACAGATAAAGGAAATGATAATCAGCTTCATACTTCGTGGCCGAGGTCTTAAGAATTATAATAGGAAATAAAAATCTGTCTTATATACACGCTATTCACATCTGAATAACAGAAAACTAGTATGAGCAAACAAAACGTAGAGTTTCACTCAACTTTCGTTTTTCTGTAAGTATTTCAAGTTTTATAAAATATACAAAGATAATAATTCCTGTATTCCCCAGTACAGTACTGTATGTTTTCATATTGTGTTTTAATGAATATAATTGTTTAAAATAAACTACTATGTGACCGTGTTAATGTCTGGTCAAAGTCCTGCTTCACACAAACGTTAAACAGTGCTTACCTGTATTATAACCAGCTAATAATGAATATCCATTTTTTCTGAATAATAAAAACATTTCAAACAGCAGTCATATTGGCCTGAACAATCAGCACGGAATTAAGGGGAGAGAAAAAAACAATAAAAATATGCCCACCTTATAGAGTACTAATCATCCATTTCAACACAATCCTAAGCCATACAATGGGCCACAATCAGAATTCTTGTACTGCATGGTAACATCATACTGAAAAAATGGAATAAGCTTACTGAACACCATTTGCCAGCTAAGCAGCTAACACTGCAATTCTACCAGAAAGAGCTTCAAAAAACAGTGAGCTGTTTCTGATTGATTTTGATTTCATAATTGTGTCACTAGCAAAGATGCTTGAATTTCCTTTTGTTACCTAACTACCTGACATAATTTCCTATTATGTCAATGCTAATTTTAGCAGTTTAGCTTAATCATCATATATACACAGACACATTAACTGAGGAGATTTTAGCATTTACAGTGGGGCAAAAAAGTACAGCCACTGATTGTGCAAGTTCTCCTACTTAGAAAGATGAGAGAGGTCTGTAATTTTCATCATAGGTACACTTCAACTATGAGAGTCAAAATGAGAAAAAAAATCCAGGAAACTCACATTGTAGGATTTTTAAAGAATTTAATTGTAAATGATGGTGGAAAATAAGTATTTGGTCACCCACAAACAAGCAAGATTTCTGGCTCTCACAGACCTGTAACTTCTTCTTTAAGAAGCTCTTCTATCCTCCACTCGTTACCTGTATTAATGGCACCTGTTTGACCTCGTTATCTGTATAAAAGACACCTCTCATCTCATCTTTCTAAGTAGGAGAACTTGCACAATCAGTGGCTGACTAAATACTTTTTTGACCCACTGTATGTAGTAGTCACATTGCTCTGTAGGGTTTATGATGGACTTTGTATTAATTATAGTGAAACTATATTTCCCCTTTTGACACACACATAGAAGACACTGTCTGCACTGGCTGGTATATGTTTTATTGCCCTGGCTATAACGACATAGTACGCAGTCATGCCAGAATATTATGACCACCCTTTGTTTCACACTGATTGTTCATTATATCAGCTCTGTTTACCATATAGCTGGACTTTGTAGTTCTACAATTACAGTCTGTAGTCCATCTGTTTCTCTCCATAGTCTGTTCGTGCCCTTTATTCTGCTCTCTAATGGTCAGGACCCCCACAGGACCAGCACAGATCAGGTACTATTTGGGCGGTGGATCATTCTGATAGTACTGCAGTGACACTGACATCATGTTAGGTGGTGTGTTAGTGTGTGTTGTGCTGGTATGAGCGGAACAGACACAGAAGTGCTGCTGGAGTTTTGAACACTCTTCACTGTGCGATCTATTATCCACTAATTGTAAAGTCAGAAAGTTGCTCATCTGTTGTTACACAGTTTGTGTTAGTCATCCTCTAATCCTTCAGCGCTCACAGGACTCTGGTTGGATATTTTTGGCTGGTGGACTATTTTCAGTACAGCAGTGACACTGTGGTGTTTGCTGTGTCTGATCCACTTATGCCAGCACAATACACACTAACACCACCACCACCACATCAGTGCTGAAAATGATCCACCACCCAAATGGTACCTGTGCTGGTCCTGTGAGGGTCCTGACATTTTCATTTCATTTACATTTACAGCATTTAGCAGACGCCCTTATCCAGAGCGACTTACAATTGAAACAATCTTACAATCCAAGCAATTGTAGGTTTTTAGGGCCTTGCTAAAGGACCCAACAGTAGCAACTTGGCAGAGATGGGATTTGAACCCTGGACCTATTAGTCCAGTACCTTAACCACTAGAAAACAAAGTAAACAAATTATGTAGAGAAACAAATGGACTACAGTTTATAATTGTAGAAGTACAACATGCTCCTATATGGTAAGTGAAACTGCTAAAATGGACAATGAGCAAAGAAACAAGGAGCTGTAGCTAACAAAGTGATCGGTGAGTGTATATTATAATTATATTTACTTGTATTAAGAACAATGACTATATAAAACATAACATTGTATGCAGCACATGTGAAGTAAATATTACCTATAAGAACTAAGAACTATATTTTCTCCAGGATGTATGCAAAAACATAACCAGTTGGTTTAATTTTAAATTGAACCAATTGAAACTAATATAACTGACCAAGTCTTAATGGATGGGACCACCAAGCACTGATTGTATATACAATACATTTTAGTTACTTGTTACTCTTCGAGGTATTATTTGGTATTTTAGCATCGTTTCTCATTTTTTCTAAGACATATTAGCTGTACAGCTTTTGTTTACATGTGCCTTTGCACACCACCACAAACTGGATCAAGACCGGCATTGTTCCAAAAAGTTGACATGAGCTTGTTTCACAACCACAGTCAACGAATGAAGATTTATCATACCAATAACTCCAGATCCTAGGATGGAGTTGATGAAATTGAGGGCGGCAGATGTCATGGAGCTTGTGCCACCACTTTCAGCAGGATCCTCAGAGGGTGAGAGAAGCACCTTCTCCTCATCCTGCTTAAATGCCAACAGCAGCATTTTACCGCACAAATATAAAGCCGAGCCAAAGCCCTTTGTTCCATGTGATATTTTAAAGTCTTCTATCCTCCTACCTGGTGAATGAGTGAACTGCTGTCTCTTCGACTCTTCTCCATTTCAACGTCTGGAAAAGTTTCCTTCGTTCTCTTGTCGTCTTGTTTTGTTTGGATGGTCTGCAGGTAGAGGGCGCTGTGCTTCACTAAGACTCAGTCTGCCCACATGATCGTGGGATTAGGATGATGATAAGAATGATGATAAGGATGATGTCCACCTCCTGCGGGGCTTCTGCTCTGATGTATCAGAAGTGGTCAGTCTACAGCCACCCTTCACTCTCCCCAAAGGTTATATAAGCCTATTAACCGTATTAACAGTAGGATTATTGTCTAAAGCTGATTTTGTGTGGAACAAAGGAAACACAGCATGAGCATATGCAGAAAGAACACTGATTGATTGAAATAACGCAAACATGTGCACTAAACAGGCATAACTTGAACCAAATAGTTGAAACCAGAACCCCTTACTCATGTGCTGTATAATCTTTCTTAACACCTCTTCACTTCATTTTCTTATCCGCATTTTTTCTAGACACTTTTGCTGCTAAATATTTATCAAATACACTGGACAGAACCTACCATTTCCAGACGGTGAAATGGAGAAGAGTCGAAGTGACAGCAGTTCACTCGTATAGTGGTGCTTGAAAGTTTGTGAACCCTTTAGAATGTTCTATATTTCTGCATAAATTTGACCTAAAACATCATCAGATTTTCACACAAGTCCTAAAAGTAGATGAAGAGAACCCAGTTAAACAAATGAGACAAAAATATTATACTTTGTCATTTATGTATTGAGGAAAATGATCCAGTATTACATATTAGTGAGTGGCAAAGGTATGTGAACCTCTAGGATTAGCAGTTAATTTGAAGGTGAAATTAGAGTCAGGAGTTTTCAATCAATAGGATGACAATCAGGTGTGAGTGGGGACCCTGTTTTATTTAAAGAACAGGGATCTATCAAAGTCTGTTCTTCACAGCACATTTGTGGAAGTGTATCATGGCAAAAACAAAGGTGATTTCTGAGGACTTCAGAAAAAGAGTTGTTGATGCTCATCAGGCTGGAAAAGGTTACAAAACCCTCTCTAAAGAGTTTGGACTCCACCAATCCACAGTCAGACAGATTGTGTACAAATGGAGGAAATTCAAGACCATTGTTACCCTCCCCAGGAGTGGCCGACCAACAAATATCACTCCAAGAGCAAGGTGTGTAATAGCTTGTGAGGTCACAAAGGACACCAGAGTAACTTCTACGCAAATGAAGGCCTCTCTCACATTGGCTAATGTTAATGTTCATGAGTCCACCATCCACAAGAACACTGAACAACAATGGTGTGGCATGGCAGGGTTTGCAAGGACAAAGCCACTGCTCTCCAAAAATTGCGGAACATCTGCCATTGCTGCTTCATCTGCAGTTTGCTAAAGATCACGTGGACAAGCCAGAAAGTCATTGGAAGAATGTTTTGTGGAATGGATGAGACCAAAATAGAACTTTCTGGTTTAAAAGAAAAGCGTTATGTTTGGAGAAAGGAAAACACTGCATTCCAGCATAGGAAACCTAATTCCATCTGTGAACATGGGGGTGGTAGTATCATGGTTTTGGGCCTGTTTTTGGCTGCATCTGGGCCAGTATGGCTTGCCCATCATTGATGGAACAATGCATTCTGAATTATATCCAAGAATCCTAAAGGAAATGTCATCTGTCCATGAACTGAATCTCAAGAGAAGGTGGTCCATGCAGCAAGACAACGACCCCTAAGCACACAAGTCGTTCTACTACCAAAGAATGGTTAAAGAAGAATAAAGTTCATGTTTTTGGAATGGCCCCCAGGCAAAAAAGTCCTGACCTTAATTCAATCAACATGTTGTGGAAGGACCTGAAATGAGCAGCTAATGTGAGGAAACCCACCAACTAATGCCTTCCCCAGAGCTGAAGCTGATTCTGTAAAAATGGAGGAATGGGCTCTAAAAGTCCTCCAAGCCGGTGTGCAGGACTGATCAACAGCTACAGGAAAACGTTTAGCTTGCAAGTTATTGCTGCACAGGGGGTCACACCAGATACTGAAAGCAAAGGTTCACATACTTTTGCCACTCACTAATATGTAATATTGAATCATTTTCCTCAATAAATAAATGACCAAGTATAATATTTTTGTCTCATTTGTTTAACTGGGTTCTCTTTATCTACTTTTAGAACTCTTGTGAAAATCTGATGATGGTTTAGGTCATATTTAAGCAAAAATATAGAAAATTCTAAAGGATTCACAAGCTTTTAAGCACCACTATAAAATTTCCCTAGTGATTAGTGAGCGTTAATGAGTTAATGTTTGGTGTCCAGTAATAAGTTGGCTCCCTGTCCTGAGGGTTTATGCTTTGAGTCAAGTGTTCCTGAGATAGGCTGCAAATCTAAAGTGTAATAAAAAAGTGTAATAAAGAAAACAGAGGTTACTATAGATGAATGGAAGGAATGTACTGTGATTGAAGTCGAGGAAGAGACGGTGTACTGTCCACAGTCTCGACTCAAGGCTGTCTCCTCTTTACATCTTCAAACTTTGATGCAGATCATCTGATGCTGCTAAGCAACTGCCATATGACATCAGGCTAATCTGTTAAAGATTTCTTTGGAGAGTTGCAAGTTCTGTCTCAGTGTTCAAGACGGACTCGTGGATCTGCAGGTCATGAGACTGCACATCAAAAACATTGACTGGAGAGTGAAGACTACAAAATGTAGATAAAAATAAGGGTTATTATTGAGTTTGATACTTTGGATTACACAAAGTATCAAACTTCCTGCAGGATACTGTACAGGATTAGTCTGTCAAAGTTGTATAGAAAGTTGTTTAAAATGCATCATCTATGGTTTTGTTCATGAATGGTTTCTATAATGTGATGGGATCAAGTCATAACGATAAAGAGTTCCATTAAACATGGTTGTTGGATGATTAGATGGTTATCTGCTATTACTTATCATATTTTTACACCACTTTTCCAGGCCAGCCTGGCAGGGAATCTGGCCACAACCCACAGAGAACACTGGATGCAGGTGTAAGCATGGCCTGGATGCAATGCCAGGTCGGGCATCGCATGCACAATTGTCTGTGTCTGAGGATGGAAAGGCAGGAGACCATCCACCAGCGCTGCAACAGTAACCACTGCTGGCCCTGTGGTGGTCTGCCTTCCCATTTGGGGCATGATTACACCTGCGGTGTGATCACTGGACATAGGACAAACTTGGAGAAAATCCAAAACAGGGTTGTCGGGAAGCCAGGGTTTAACCAGCAGCACAGAGCACAAGGCAAGAACCAACACAAGACAGGGTGCAAATCAATCACAGGGCAGACGCACACAGACGCATCGGACCTTCTGCATCGGACCTCCCCACAATGTAACAAATTCTCCGTTATATGTTCAGAAATACAAAACGTTTAAGCGTTTAAGCTGGTGGAAAAATTTGTCTCGTTAATGACGTATTTATTCCAGAAGAGTGCAGAAATTACTTTGGCCACTAGATGTCAGCAAACCGCTTCATATATTACTAAGTATCGTGTTTGGAGACCAACGAAATCAACAAACTTTGTGCAAACTCACTGTCACAATACACTTCACACTTTCTTTCTTATCCGCCTAATCCTTAACAGGGTCGCGGGAGAGCCGGTACCTAGCCGGCGGCACAGGGCGCAAAGCAGGAACAGTCCCAGATAGGGCGCGAATCCATGGTAGGGCACACACACTCGCACACTCATACTCATAGTCCCAAACCACCACACCTGGGACTGAACCCAGAACGTTGTCACCTGGAACCTGTTTTTTAAAGGTGATGATCACCAGTATGAGATGCTGGTTTTGAAATATGATGGTCACCAGTATGAGATGTTGGTTTTTAAATATGATGGTCGCCAGAATGAGATGCTGGTTTTTAAGGGTGATGGTCACTAGTATGAGATGCTGGTTTTTAAGGGTGATGGTCACCAGTATGATATGTTGGTTTTTAAGGGTGATGGTCACCAGTATGAGATGCTGATTTTTAAGGGTGATGGTAACCATTATGAGATGCTGGTTTTTAAGTGTGCTGGTTACCATTATGAGATGCTGGTTTTTAAGTGTGATGGTCACCAGTATGAGATACTGGTTTTTAAGGGTGATGATCACCAGTATGAGATGCTGGTTTTTAAGTGTGATGGTCACCAGTATGAGATGCTGGTTTTTAAGAGTGATGGTTACCATTATGAGATGCTGGTTTTTAAGTGTGATGGTCACCAGTATGAGATGCTGGTTTTTAAATATGATGGTCACCAGTATGAGATGTTGGTTTTTAAGTGTGATGGTCACCAGTATGAGATACTGGTTGTTAAGGGTGATAGTCATCAGTATGAGATGCTGGTTTTTAAATATGATGGTCACCAGTATGAGATGTTGGTTTTTAAATATGATGGTCACCAGTATGAGATGCTGGTTTTTAAGGATGATGGTCACCAGTATGAGGTGCTGGTTTTTAAATATGATGGTCACCAGTATGATATGCTGATTTGTAAGAATGATGGTCACCAGTATGTGAAACTGGTTTTTAAGTATGACGGGCATCAGTATGAAATGCTGGACTGTAAGTATGATGGTCGCCAGTATGATATGCTGTTTTTTTAAATCTATGATGGTCACCAGTATGAGATGCTGTTTTTAAGTAAGATGCTCATCAGTAAACCTATATCATTAAACCTTTACCAAGATTGGAAGACGTTTGATAAGTAGCCTTCTTCTGAACTAACTAGAGGGTAGTTGCACAAAATTAAGTTAACTTGATTTAAGCCCAAGTCAAAACTGTTTTGCGAAATGAAAGCTTGAATAGTCTATGTGACAGCCAGTGTATGCGTTCAAAATGATGTCTTACAATAAACAGCATGTAAAACAATCGTGGCTGTAGGCTACAACAGGTGCTTTGCTATTGTCCCTCACCTTTGGCACACCAGCCCGCGGTTTTGGACGTGGCCACAGACCGGAGCGTCACTATGCTTTTCTCCTGATAACCGGAAGCGCGCTACACTTCGCTCTCAGGCGCTACTTAATGTAGTTCCAACTCGAGCACGGCCGAGCCCGCTGAGACTTTCCTCTGCTTTCCTCCAGCTTCTGTTGACTCTTTGATAAAGGACGTGGTGATTTCCGTATCGATTCGCAGTGGATTTTGAACCTAAAGCAGGACTTTGTGAGGTGTTTAGCAGAGAGCGCGTTTTGACCCAGCGTCACCTGCTCTGGCTGAAGATGGTGAGTAAAGTAGGAAACATGGGTGGGACCGGCAAGAGGGGGTTATTACCAAACACTGACTGAATGTAGTTTTAGAAGAAATCTGGCTCCTGATATACCTGATGTTTACAGGCTGACTTTGTATGTTAGAAGCGATATGTGGTAAATAATGATAGTAATGTTGTGGATGGAATAAAGTGGCATTTCGATAGCATCAGGGCAGAGCTTGGTGTATACCAGTGGCAGTCCGTGTATCCTTCTAATAAGTCTGTATATTGCAATTTTATTTAACTCTTTATTTGTTTATTGTTTGTACAGTATTAGGTCATGTGTTGTGGATGTTTATTTATTTGAAGGGAAATGCATTGGGTGAAATGAGAAGTCTGTCGTTATTTGAATAGCATCAGGCTAGATGAGAGGATTAGAGCTTTGCTTATGATCTTTGTGTTAAATATAATACTACTACTACTAATAAAATGCTAATAATAATAATAAAAAAAACAAAAACTAAATAACAAAAACATATATAGGTTTTTGTTATTTACTTTAGTTTTTATTATTATTATTATTATTATTATTGCCATTTTATTTTTATTATTAATAATAATAATAATAATAATAATAATAATAATAATAATAATAAAATATTATTATTATTATTATTATTAATGCATTTTCATACATACATTGTCATACATTTTACAATTTTATAGATCACAATTTTGTTTTACTTTTTTTAGTGTCTTAGTGCTCTGTGATTAGTCAGTGAAGTGATTATTATTATTATTATTACTTTAGTATTAGTCTTATTATACGTATTTGAATTTCTAGACTACATCATGAGCCAAGGACTTTATGAGCCTCTAATCTTATTTCTTTTTTTTATTGTAGATTATTGGCATTATGTGAGTATTGCATCATTACTATTTTTTAATCATATTGTGTATATTTTAATTCATATTATTTAGTTATTTGGGGGCATGTTTTATAGCGGGACATTTATTTTTTTATTAAAAATGAAGTTGGTAAAAGGTGACGTATAGCTTATGGATGGTATCAAGTTGTAATTTTTAATATACATTTTATATTCAATATTGTATCTGTTTGTATTACGTTAGTGGCAGGATGGTGCAAGTGGTTAGAGCTGTCCTCTCACAGCACCAGAGATCTCTGGTTTGAGCCCAGTCCAGGGCTCCACCTGTCTGTGTGGGTACTCTGGCATTAAATAAATACATGCCAAGGAATGACATGGGTACTGCTTAAGAAGTCTTTAAGGGTACCAGAGTGGAATGTATGCAGCCTGCTGTCAGAGCAGAGCAAAGTAAGGGTTTATGTTGATTATATTGTAAAGTTTTTTTATCATGAGTAAATTAGATCAAGTAGCCTATCCCGGGATTCACTGGACGAAAACAGAGGTCCCTTCTGCACAGGGTGCCAGTCCTTTGCATGGTTATGGTACCTCATCACTAACATTCACGTCAATAGTCATCACAACTCTTTGAAGCTGCTGCCTCTTACCTCTGAGCCATCAGAGCACAAACCGAATTATGTCTACCTAATAATAAATGGGATTTATCTAATGACATTATATATTGTATTTTATCTTATATATCTACCAGCATGGGGATATTTAGTGTCTCGATTACATGAAACTCAGTCAGTATCTTCTGAAAATTCTGGAGCTCTACAAGACGTGTCATTTTTAATACACTGAGTGTGATTCCTTCTTTAAGAATACCCAAAGCTGGTGCATCTTTTTGAGAATGGCTTTACTGAATGTGTTTAATAAATGACTTTGCAATACTTTGGCACTGTTGGTCTCATCACTGTCATGCTGGTAAAGCTAGTCTGAACCTTGAATCTCGAGAGAGAGAGAGAGAGAGAGCCACATGCATTCCCATAAAAAAGTTGGCTGATGACTCATTGTTGGTTTGGTTGTTTTTAGGTGTTGAAGGATTATATATATCGATGTAGTCTATCATATATACAGTGGGGAAAAAAAAAGTATTTAGTCAGCCACTGATTGTGCAAGTTCTCCTACTTAGAAAGATGAGAGAGGTCTGTAATTTTCATCATAGCTACACTTCAACTAAGAGACAAAATGAGAAAAAAAAAATCCAGGAAATCACATTGTAGGATTTTTAAAGAATTTAATTGTAAATTATGCTGGAAAATAAGTATTTGGTCAATAAATTTGGTTCAACTCAATACTTTGTAACATAATCTTTGTTGGCAATGACAGAGGTCAAACGTTTCCTGTAAGTCTTCACCAGGTTGGCACACACTGTAGCTGGTATTTTGGCCCATTCCTCCATGCAGATCTCCTCTAGAGCAGTGATGTTTTGGGGCAACACGGACTTTCAACTCCCTCCACACTTTTCCTATTGGGGCTGAGGTCTGGAGACTGGCTAAGGCCACTCCAGGACCTTGAATCTTTTTACACGGAGCCCACTCCTTCCGTTGCCCGAGCGGTGGGTGTTTTGGGAACCATTGGTCCAAAATGCCTGGAAGACCCAGCCCCACGTTCCATCTTCATGCTCTCGACTGATGGAAAGGTTTTTTGGCTTAAAAATCTCACGATAACATGGCCCGTTCCATCTTCTCCCCTAACACGGCTCAAGTCGTCCTGGTCCCCTCTGTCAGAAAAACAGCCCCAAAGCATGAGGTTTTCCCCCTGTGGGACGTGGTGGCCTAGCGTTAAGGTACTGTCTATGACCAAGAGGTTCCAAAAGTACCAAAAAGTTTAAATTTTGGTTTCCTCTGACCACAATGGATATTCCGCCCCAATCCTCTTCTGGGGATTTATCCCATATGCTCTCTCAGGTAATTTATCAGGTCCCTCTTGTAGTTCTGGGGATTTTTTGCTTCACCGTTTCTCATGATCATTTTGACCCCACAGGATGATATCTTCATGGAAGCCTCAGACGATGGAGATTTCAATGGTCCTTGTATGGCTTTTCCCATTTTCTTACAATTGCTCCCACAGTTGATTTATTCACACCAACCTGCTTGCCTATTGTAGATTCACTCTTCCCAGCCTGGTGCAGGTCTACAATTTTCTTCCTGGTGTCCTTCGACAGCTCTTTGGTCTTGGCCATGGTTGAGTTTGGAGTCTGACTGTTTGAGGCTGTGGACAGGTGTCTTTTATACAGATAACGAGGTCACACAGGTGCCATTAATACAGGTAACGAGTGGAGGACAGAAGAGCTTCTTAAAGAAGAAATTACAGGTCTGTGAGAGCCAGAAATCTTGCTTGTTCTTGGGTGACCAAATACTTATTTTGCACCATGATTTAAAATTAAATTCTTTAAAAATCCTACAATGTGAGTTTCCTGGATTTCTTTTCTCATTTTGTCTCTCATAGTTGAAGTGTACCTCTGATGAAAGTTACAGACCTCTCTCGTCTTTCTAAGTAGGTTCTAACTTGCACAATCAGTGGCTGACTTAATACTTTTTTGCTCCACTGTATGAAGAGGGGAAGGTAAATCCCGGGGAGATGGGAGAAACAGAGAGTTGTCCCTGCCTAATACAATAATTGAAAACATAACCATATACTTTAAACTATACAAAATGATATTTGTGCTAACTATAGATGCAAACTAATTTGTTTTTAAGTTTTGAAGGATTGCATTCATCCCCTTCCAATGCGTCACAGTGGTTTGGTCCGCTGTCTATCATCACCCGAACCCACACACATTTGATAAAGTATTGTACACGTTGAAATTGCTGTGCATTTGGTGGCATAATTGTCCATGGGTTGTTTTTATAGATGAATACAGTAAGTAAATATTTCTGGAGAATATTTGCTTTGGTTAAGTTTGGTTATTAATCGAAGTGAAGTATTTCTTCTGCTTTTATAATGGGACACTCTAAGATTTATTACTCATATTAAATGGCTGCAGTGCAAATTCGTACTGAAACCATCTTCATGATGCTTCTCAATTAAGATTCTGTTAGATGAGATCACGTTGAACTCATTGTACTTATTGGAAAATATAGGGTGCCATCTACAGGTCATTCTTGGTATTACTAAAGCCTGCAGCTCCATATATACATTTCATACAACAGTAATTTTGGTAGCATGTATGGCGTCCTCAGGAAATTCTCTTGATGAATTGTACTGTTTATTGGCCCATGAACATATTGATTTGCCCAGCTACAGTTCATGAGAATTAATGTAGGATTATAAAAAGTTTTGGCTATGGTTCAAAAGGATGAGAGTTCAAGTCCCAGCTCTCAGCATTATATGATCCAGGGGGGTCATATTATTGTGTGGCTGACCCTGTCTGTGCAGTGAGCCCAACTTGGAACCAACTATGATATGCAAAGAGAAGAATTTAACTGTACTGTAGATGTGTAGATGAAAATAAAGGCTGTTTACTGAGCTGCAGTTCAAAAGAGGTGGAGGCTGTATTCACATGGCTTGTTAAAGCTTGTGCTTGCCCCTACCCTTCCCAGTCCGGGAGCTTTTGTGTAGGAGTGGGTGGTAATGACTAAACTGTGACAAAATTGGGTCCAAATCTAATTAAAAGCTAGGCTATTTTCAATTTACCCACAACCAGCATATTAAGTTGGGTTTGGCTGCTTAATGAACCAGTAGGTATGAATATCGTGCCAGTGTGAGATGAATTATATAATAGCTTTGATTTAGTAATGCTGCCTGGTTGTTTTTACAGGTTTGTCTACTCTAAACTAAGGTTTACTAGATACAGTACTGTGCAAAAGTCTTAGGACACTATTAGATTTGTTGTTTTAGCAGTGGTATAATGACCACAAATAACATATTGTCAAGGATTGGATTTGTCAACCCATAATAGTCTTTGCCACTGAGCGTCATTCCAAACTTTGTGAGCTTTAGCATAGCTTAGCAATTGCACCCTGTTCTCTATTCCAAAAAAGTGGTTTCTTGGCTGCTACCCTTCCAAAAAGACCATTCCTGATCAACCATCTTTGGACTGTAGGGTGAGCTGGCAGACTGGGAAGCTGCCAGATGCTGCTCAGGTGTAAGGGGAGGTCACACTAAATACTTGTCCCATAGAAGCTTTTTGTTTGTTCAGTTTTTGACATACTTCATACAAATGTTCTGTATTTTCATTATACCATTGCTTAAACAATGCAATATCTAATCTAATGGTGTCCTAAGACTTTTGCACAGTACTGTATCTTCTCAAGGTGCAAGCAATCCTGTTCTGAAGAGATCTAAAAAGAAATATTTAGAATTAGGTTTGGGTATAGCTATATTTCCTGTTCTTATTTCTTTTCTATTGTACTCTGAAAGCCACACTGCTAGAGAAGCGCTCGTCGTTCTGTTATACGAGCTGACATATAGGCGGTTAGATCCATTATCAACTGCAGTGAGTGTTTCGGAGATTTCTTGCCAAGAGCTCTATTAGAGGTTTTCAGTTTCACTCCAGGAAATGTCTTTACAGTTACGCAAACCATTTGTTTCTTGAGACGTATTTCAGATTTGATTTATGCTAAGCAAACACGTTGCGCTGAAGGTTTGAGGATGTGCGATTGCAACGCTTACAGCCTTAATTATGTCATGTCTGTTGATTCCGTCTGGTGTTTGTTTACATTGGAGAGAGATTATGTGCATATATTTTGCAGTGGTAACCCTTCTGATACCAACGAAGTACTCGCACACATTAATGCACAGTAGATGTACCACATCAGCTTAGGCTTGACTTTATATTACTGTATGGATTTCAAAATACAAATCATCAGCCCATAAATACAACTACAAATGACAAAAGGGGCATGTACAAAATTTTGTATGTATACCGTATGCCTGGGCAGCCAGAACCTCATCAGTCCGTTTGGAGATAAAGTCCATCCTCCACTCCTTTTCCAGAAAATTCTATTCTATAGTCTGTTACTTTGTAGGTAGACTTTGCTGACGTTGCTGAATTATTGCAAGTCATCATTTGACGTTATCTAGCCAAATTAGCATGCGCATTGACGTTTATTTATGAATGACAAATGCGTAGCACCTTCTTCAGTGTGCAGAGAAGGAGTTAGACCGCTCTGGAGGAGCCACCATAGTGAAAATCATAAATCTGATTGGTCGGATGTCTTGTCTGTTTGGTAATATACACATGACAGAACCCCATGATGCGTTTTGACTGTTATCACATGTATCGTGATAAATATCGCGTATCATAAAGATGTCTTTAATTATCGTGATATAATAAAGGGCCTGACTGCACGCCACTGATATTTTGTGAGTTTACGAACCCATTTCCACTTGACAATTTACGCTGAGGAGAACAGGAATGAGAACCGACTTTGCTGGATCTGTAGTTAAGCCTTATTGTAGCTGTACCATCTGATTGTGTGTGTACAAAAACAGATCTTTGGACTGATTGGATGAATATTCAGTCACTGAATTGGGGTCACACTCTAAAAAAGGTTTGATAAAAATGAGGATGAGGGGAAAAACCAGACTAAATACACAATGCAGCCACTATTTTTCAAGTAAGGTCAGTAATAGCAGTGCTCAATGCTTCAAATGCTCCGTGGTCTGGAAATCCATTTGTATTGCTTTTGCAAACGTTGCCTACCCGATTTATGTCCCTGAACTTTGGCGTAAAAGCGCTGTGTCTTAGGTGAACTATAACTCAATAGATATGCTTGGAGATACCCAAGCTTGTCATATGAGCACATACATTACAGGGACAAATGTACTGGGACACTAACACATTACACCAATAGGAGCTTTTATGACTTCCCATTCTAAATCAGTAGGGATTTATATGGAGTTGGTCCTCCTTTTGCAGCTATAACAGCATCCACTAATCTGTAAACGATTTCTACAAGACTGTGTCTGTGGGAATTTTTGCCCGTTCATCTAGAAGAGCATTCAGGAAGTCAGACACTGTTGTTGGATGAGAGGGCCTGGCTCACAATCTCAGATCTAGTTCGTCCCAAAGGTGTTCGATGGATATGAGGTCAGGGCTATGTAAGGGCCAGTTAAGTTCTTCCACACAACTCACTCAACAGCCTGCATGGCTAGGTGCTTGAATTTTATACACGTGGCACCGAGACTGAATGAATCACCGGAATTCAATGATTGAGAGGTGTGTCCCAATACTTTTGTCCATAGAGTGTAATTCCCTTTTCTGGACTGCCTGGAAATAACCTGCAGTTCACACCTCAGAGCATGATGTTGGTCATCCCATTAGTGTTTCACTTAAAGTCTATAAGAGTGAATCAAGAGAAAAAGAAACTGATCATTTGTAATTTATGGGTGAAATGTTATTGGTCTTTAGACAGAAGCGACACTATTATGGCACCAGTGGCATGAGGAAACACAAAGGGAATTAGCTGGCGATTTATACCATAAAAAAACATCCATAGACAGCACAGGTTGAAACCAGCCGCTAGTTTGCTCAGGCAGGGTATTTTAGTGCCGGTCCCAAGCCCGGATAAATGGTGAGGGTTGCGTCAGGAAGGGCATCCGGTGTAAAACATTTGCCAAATAAAGTATGCGAGTTCATAATAATTTCACCATACCGGATCGGTCGCGGCCCGGGTTAACAACGACCGCCAATGGACTGGTAGCAAACAGGGCACCAGCGGAAATTGGACTACTGTTTGCCGAAGACGAAGAGGAGGGAAACGTGTGAGGAGACAGAGAGAAATCAGGAGCGGAAAGAATATAGCACTGAGGGTAGCAACCATAAATGTAGGGACGATGACTGGGAAAGGTAAAGAGCTGGCTGATATGATGCAGAGGAGAAAGGTCGATGTTTTGTGTGTGCAGGAGACAAAGTGGAAGGGTAGCAAGGCTCGATGCATTGGTGCAGGGTTTAAACTGTTCTACCATGGTGTGGATAGGAAGAGAAATAGAGTTGGTGTGGTCCTGAAGGAGGACTATGTAAAGAATGTTGTTGAGGTGAAAAGGTGTCAGATAGGATAATATGTTTAAAGCTGGAAATTGAGGGTGTAACAGTGAATGTTGTTAGCGGCTATGCACCACAAATTGGCTGTGAACTAGAGGAGAAAGAGAGATTCTGGGGGGAGTTAGATGAAGTGGTTGAGAGCATTCCCAGGGAGGAGAGACTGGTGATTAGTGCAGATTTCAATGGTCATGTTGGTGAAGGTAATAAAGGAGATGAGGAAGTGATGGGCAGGTTTGGTGTTAAGGATTGGAACCTAGAAGGACAGATGGTGGTGGATTTTGCAAAGAGGATGGAAATGGCTGTGATTAACACATATTTCCAAAAGAAGGAGGAGCATAGGGTGACCTATAAGAGTGGAAGGAGGAGCACACAGGTAGACTACATCCTATGTAGAAGAGGTTGCTTAAAAGAGATTGGTGATTGTAAGGTAGTGGCAGGGGAGAGTGTAGCTAGGCAGCATCGGATGGTGGTGTGCAGGATGACTCTGGTGGTTAGGAAGAGGAAGAGGACAAAGTCAGAGCAGAGGACCAAATGGTGGAAGATGAGAAAGGAAGAATGTTGTAAGGAGTTCAGACAGGAGCTGAGAAAGGCTTTGGGTGATAGGAAAGAGCTCCCAGATGACTGGGTAGTAGCAGCAACAGTGATTAGACAGACAGGTAGAAAGGTACTGGGTGTGTCTTCTGGACAGGCAAAGGATGAAAAGGAAACCTGGTGGTGGAACGAGGAAGTGCAGGAGGTTATTCAGAGAAAGAGGTCAGCAAAGAAGAAATGGGACAGGGACAGGACTAAAGAGAGTAGGCAGGAGTACAAGGAGATGCGGCAAAGGGCAAAGAGGGAGGTAGCAAATACCAAGCAGAAGGCCTACGATGAGTTATATGAAAGGTTATACAGTAAGGAAGGAGAGAAGGAGTTGTATCTGCTGGCGAGACAGAGAGATAGAGCTGGAAAGGATGTGCAGCATGTCAGGGTGATCAAGGATAAAAATGGAAATGTACTGACAGGTGAAAAGAGGGTGAGGGAAAGATGGAATTAGTATTTTGAGGAGTTGATGAATGTAGAAAATTAAAGGGAAAGAAGGCTGGATGGTGTAGAAATTGTGGAAGAGGATGTAGCAAAGATTAGCGAGGAAGAAGTGAGGAAAGCTTTGAAAAGGATGAAGAACGGAAAGGCAGTGGGACCTGATGACATACCGGTTGAGGTATGGAAAAGTCTAGGAGAGCTGGGAGTGGTGTTTTTGACTAGATTATTAGTGGAATTCTGGTGAATGAGAGTAGCCAGAGGAATGGAGGAAAAGTTAACTTGTACTGATTTTCAAGCAGAAGGGTGATGTACAGAGTTGTGGCTCTTACAGGGGCATAAAGTTGATGAGCCACACAATGAAGATTTGGGAGAGAGTTGTGGAAGCTAGGCTCAGACAGGAGGTGACAGTGTGTGAACAACAGTATGGTTTCATGCCAAGGAAGAGCACTATGGATGCGATTTTTGCTTTGAGACTGCTGATGGAGAAGTATAGAGATAGTCAGAAAGAGCTACACTGCGTCTTTGTGGATTTGGAGAAAGCTTATGACAGGGTGCCAAGGGAGGAACTGTGGTGGTGTATGAGGAAGTCTCGAGTGGCTGAAAAGTATGTTAGATTAGTGCAGGACATGTATGAGAACAGCGTGACAGAGGTGAGATGTGCTGTAAGAGTGACAGATAGCTTCAAGGTATAGGTGGGACTGCATCAAGGATCGCTCCTGAGTCCCTTCTTATTTGCTCTGGTGATGGACAGACTAACAGATGAGGTCAGACAGGTATCGCCGTGGACTATGATGTTTGCAGACGACATTGTGATCTGTAGTGAGAACAGGGAACAGGTAGAAGAGAACTTGGAGAGGTGGAGGTATAATCTGGAAAGGAGAGGAATGAAAGTCAACTGTAGTAAGACAGAATACATGTGTGTAAATGAAAGGGAGGCAGGTGGAACAGTCAGGCTACAGGGATCATTGGTCACGGAGTCCAGAAGTCCAGGAGTTCAGGTACTTGGGATCAACTGTCTAAGGAAATGGGGAGTGTGGAAAGGAGGTAAAGAAGAGAGTACAGGCAGGATGGAGTGGGTGGAGAAGAGTGTCAGGAGTGCTGTGTGACAAAAGGGTCGCAGCAAAAGTGAAAGGAAAGATTTATAAGAGAGTAGTGAGACCAGCCTTGTATGGGTTAGAGACAGTGGCACTGACAAAGAGACAGGAAGCAGAACTGGAGGTGGCAGAACTTATGACGTTGAGGTTCTCTTTAGGAGTGTCTAGGGTGGGACAGGGGATTAGGAATGAGAGATTATCAGAGGGACAGAACAGGTGGAAAATTGGGGAGACAAAATTCGAGAGGGAAGGACTGAGAGGGTTTGGACAGTGCAGAGGAGGGATAGTGGATATTTGTAAGAGGATGTGGCGATGGAGCTGCCAGGCAAGAGACGGAGAGGAAGACCAAAGAGGAGTTATTTGGTAGTGGCAAATGAAGATATGCAGGGAGTTGGGGTGAGAGCAGAGGACGTGGAGGACAGGGTGAGGTGGAAACGTGTAACTCGCTGTGGTGACCCCTGATAAAGGGAGAAGCTGAAAGAAGAAGAAGAAGAAGAAGAAGCTGGTGAGCAGCTCCAGTGGCCTGAGGCTAAGCCTCAGGTGCTGGAAATGTTAACTCCTGAAGGCCTGGGTTTGATGGGATTTGTAATATGAAGGTCATTTTTCAAGAAGTTAATACGTTTATGGAACCCTGACCTGAACTGGCAACCTAGTGAATTCCAATTAATAGACTCCAGAAACCTAAGCTGAACTGGATAAACAGGGGTTAAACAGGATGCTTTGCTTTTCTTCTGCTTCACTGATAGTGACTTACAGTTGGATCAAGCCATTAAGGTTCAAGGGTCTTGTGCAACATTCCAACAGTGGCAGCTTGGTAGAGCAGGGATTTGATCTCACCAACTTCCAGTTATTAGTCCAGAGCATTGACCACTGAGTCAACACTGTTCTAAAAAAGGCGTTTTTCCACAGTAAAGTTTTAGATGGCATTTGCGAATGTAACTCTGTATTGTAGTGCTTGATAAAGGTTTGCCAAAGCAATACCTTGTCCGCATGGTTATATCAGCTATTTGTGATTGACGGTTCTTCTTCTGGCCTTCAGTCTGGTCTTCAGCCTACTCTTGCCCTTTGCGCACTTTGTAGTTCTACAATTACAGACTGTAGTCCATCTGTTTCTCTACATGCTTTGTTCATCCACTTTACTCTGTTCTCTAATGGTCAGTACCCCCACAGGACCAGCACAGATCAGGTACTATTACTAAGTATTTAGAGAAACAGATGGATTGCCTAAGACTATTGCACTGTACTCTATTTTTCTTTCATGTAGTGAAATTACATTAGTGTAGAATTGGTCAAATTGCCTGGCACGTTGGGTTATCCAATGCTTTCTTACTAGACCTCACTACTTAGACCTGGGACTTCTGGGTAGAAGCATTCTAAGAACATAACTGGTTCAGGAGAAAAGGGTGCATCATCAATCCCATTGAAATGGAAGTAGTGTGTGGGATCTGTGGTATTTTTGCCACTCCCATCAGTTAAGAACAGGCAGCTGAGGCTATAATTCACACGGGCTCACCAAAATTGGAAAATAGAAGATTGTCTGTGTAGGCTCTCAGTGATCCAGGTTGTGGTCATCTTAAGTGCTTGAGCTGAAGGCAGCTGGATTTGTTGGTTCGTGAAGACTCTTCACCACTCAAGGTTCCTTCAGTTTTAGAAACCGATGAGGAGGCGCAGGTATTAAACCTTTAGTGGGGTTGTCAGATGTCAGTTGTCAATACATGAGTAGTTAGGATCACAGGGGCTAAGGTGAGACCTGTCTGTGAGTCTTGCCCCAGTCGTTAGGGTCACAGGGGTTGAGGTGCGAATGGGGGTTCAACTGCCTAGGAAGGGATCTTAAGACTGTTCAACGACGGTTGTTCAAATTGGAGATAGCTGGCCTCCTTTACACCTCTTTCAACAGGACAGGGCTCAGCTGTTCATCTGCATTTAAAGGAGAAAGGACACACCTTTTGAGGAGACAAAGGTTTAGATTTTGTACAGAGAAGACAGATGGTTTGAAAGAACCCACCAGTGGTGGTAGAGGTGGGATTTGAACCCTGGACCTTCTGTGCCACAGCTCAGTACCTTAACAACTAAGCCTCCTCAACCTGCGTTCACATCGTGCTGCTGTCATGTCAATATGGACCAAAATCTCTGAGGAATGTTTCCAGCACCTTGTTGAATCTGTACCACGAAGAATTAAGACAGTGTAGAATTAGTCAAATTGCCTGGCGTGACGGTTCCTTTTCCCAGTGCTATCTCACTAGACTTCACTATTTAGACCTTTTTCACTGGGTAGAATAATTCCAGCAACCTAACTGGTTCAGAGAAATGGATGCATCATCAATCCCATTTAAATGGAAGTAGTATGTGGGATCTGTGGTATTTTTTTTCCAGCGCATCTTTTATAACTGCAGCATTTCCTGGCTTGTTTAGCCTCAGTCTCAGTTCACTGCGTCTCTGTTTCTAGGACTCTGATGGTCTTTAGAGTTGAGGAGCTGTTGTTGGACATGACAGGAAGGATGTGAAAGTCTTTTGCTGAAAGGTATTAAACTGACTCTTACTACTATTTACTTTAGAGAAGAAAGTAATTTATTCCAATTTGTAAAGCAAATGGTTCTGACTTTTAACTTCTAAATTGAAGCAAGTTGTCTGTAGATTTTTTTAACAACATAGTCCTTTGTAAAATGATACAAGAATAAATATATAGCACTTGTTTTTACGGAGAACTATCACTTGTGATGCTATGACGTGATGTAATTTTGCCTAATATGTTTTTTTGTCTGTAGCAGCTTCCCGAGTAGCAGGTTAACAATCAATTTTAAGGTACAGGATGCAAAAATGGCACAGATGCTTGTGCCACCGGGACCAGCCAGCTTCCGCTTGTTTACCCACGAGTCACTCAAGGCCATCGAGAATCGCATCGCAGAGGAGAAAGACAAGAAGGCTAAAGAAGAGCAGGAGAAAAACACTGAGGATTGGCCAAGCCCTAACAGTGACCTGGTGGCAGGGAAGAATTTACCTTTTATTTATGGGGACATTCCTGACGGAATGGTGTCCACACCGCTGGAGGACCTCGATCCATTCTACCGAAATCAGAAAGTAAGTTTTGGTTAGTGGTCAGCGTTTGATTGGAAGAGTGTTTGAGAGCTGATGCACTTAATCTTGGCTGCTGGAGTTGTGTTTACATTTACATTTAGAGCATTCAGCAGACGTGCTCATCCAGTTCGAATTACATAAATGCTTTGTGTTCTCCTTCGTACACATTACCTCATGTTAGTACAAATAGCCAACAGCCAAAGAGCAACACCCAGTTAGGAGCTGGTGTAAGAGTCGTAAAGGGCTGTTTAAGTCTTTAGGTGTCTGAATAATGCATGGGGCTTTAAACGATTAACCTGATTGCTTATGGTGAAACAAAAACAGCCATCCATTTAGTAAAATACTTTTATTTATCTGAAACAGCTTTGAGGCTTTAAATCTGGAAACATCATTGTAAGAAGCGTGGCTAACCTCTGATGAAAGTGCTGATCCGCCATTCAGTCTGGTTTTCACTTGGTATTTAATAGACCATATAGAAAGGGATGCAGCCATAGCAATTATGTGCAGTGGTTCTTGAAAGTTTATGAACCGTGTAAGTATGTAAGTGTTCTACAGTCACTTTCAAAGTAAATCCTAACTGCTAATCCTAGAGGTTCACATAATTTTGCCAATGGCATATACACTGACCAGGCATTTTATTAGATGCGCCTGTTCAACTGCTTGTTAACGCAAATACCTGATCAGCCAATCACATATCAGCAACTCAATGCATTAAGGTATGTACAGTTCAAACCGAGCATCAGAATGGGAAAGGAAGGTGATTTAAGCGACTTTGAACGTGGCATGGCTGTTAGTGCTAGATGAGCTGGTCGGAGTATTTCAGATACTGCTGATCTACTGGGATTTTCACACACAGCGCCATCTCTAGGATTTACAGAGAATGGTACACAAAAGGGAAAATATCCTGTGAGAGCAGCTCTTAATTAATTTACCTACTTGTTTGTTTAATAAAGAAAAAATATATTAATTATATTAATAATATATGAATAATAATAGTAAGGAAAAAAAATTCAGGATGGCCGAGTGGTCTAAGGCGCTGTGTTCAGGTCGCAGTCTCCACTGGAGGTGTGGGTTCAAATCCCACTCCTGACAAACTTCTCCTTTCTTGGGACTGTGGTAGCCTAGTGGTTAAGATACTAGACTCTAGACCATAAGGTCCAGGGTTCAAATCCCACCTTTACCAAGCTGCCACTGTTGGGTCTTTGAGCAAGGCCTTTAACCCACAGTTGCTTGGATTGTAAGGCTTGTAAGTTGCTCTGGATAAGGGCGTATGCTAAATGCTGTAAATGTAATGTAAAAAAAGAATTCAAGTCAATTTTCGGTTTCTTTGTGTGTTTTTGAGTTCAGTGTGTTGACTTGAGTGCAGCATTTAAGGTAACATGGACCACAGAGTCCAGACTTCAAATCCCACCTCCGCCAAGCTGCCATTGTTGGGCTCTTGAACAAGTCCCTTAACCCACAATGGCTTGGATTGTGCCTTGTTGCTCTGGATAAGAGCATCTGCTGAATAACTAAATGTAAATGCAAGGTTATGCTAAAAAAGTTACCAGATTCTTGCACGGCAAACATTTTAAATGTCCTATATAAAGGCCTCGACCTCAAAGTGATGTGGTGTTCAGTATTTTGTAGCTCTGTCTATATTCATGGGTTGTGAAGTCTGTACTGGCATTTTGTAAGATCACTAAAGAATGCACTTGAAACACATAAGCAAGACCGATGTGTGAAGTGTTTTCTGATCAGTATTCACTGCAGTCACATACTCTGTTTCTGTTTTGATTTTTTTAGACCTTTATAGTATTGAACAAAGGAAAAGCAATCTTCCGGTTCAACGCCACTCCTGCCTTCTTTCTCTTAAGCCCATTCAACCCCCTCAGAAGATTATCAATCAAGATTTTGGTGCATTCATATCCTTTCCTTGTATCACTAAAGCTGTATGTTTAGTTTATACTGTACTGTTATGATTAAAGACACGTAAAGGTGACCTGCCAAGCTGTTATTGTGCCTTCTGGATTCTCAAAATCAGATCTTGTTTCTGAAATCAGGTTTTCCTTAACAACTAATGTTACAATATTTAACATGATCATTATGTGCACTATTCTAGTCAACTGCTTTGTCATGACCCAGGGTGATTCCTCAACAGGGTGGCCCAAGACAGTAGAGTAAGTCTTTGTTAACATCTAAAAATGGACAGTTGGTAAATTAAAGGCTACATCAGTGATTTGTAGCGTAACTTAAAACCTGCATTGCCCAAACACACAAGCATGCTTGAATTTGAATGTAACTGTCAATGACATAGAACATGTTCTAGTGCTGCTTAGTTGAATATTACTTGCAACCTTTGTTTTTTTTTTGCTTTGGTAACAAGGGGCATGTGCTTTATATTCGGATGTTTGCCAGTTGTATTGTCAGAATAAAGCTAAGCCTTTCTTTCTGTAACCACTGACCCTCCCTTTACTATTTTATTGAAAATCACTGACCCAAACTACTCAAAATGATATCCCTGACCCTCCCTTTGCTACAAGGTTGAAAATTATTGACCTTCCCTTCAATACTTCATTTTATATCACTGACTCCTTCCTTTATTAATTGGCTTAATATCTCTGACCCTTCCTTTAATAATCAGTTGAAAATCAGTGACCCGGCATTTAATTTGGAAATCACTGACCTTCCGTTTAGTACTCAGTTAAAACTCACTGACCCTTCCTTTAATACATAATTGAAGAGAATTGGATACAGAGTTGGAAATCACTGGCCCTCCCTTTAATACTCACTTAATACTCACTGACACTTTTTTAATACTCAGTTGAAAATACCTGACCCTTCCATTAGTACGTGATTGAAAATCACTCACCTTTCATTTAATACACAGCTTTTACTGACCCTTTCTTTAATGAGAGGACGAAAATCTCTGACCCTCCCTTTAACGCCCAGTTGGAAATTACTTTAGTACTCAGTTAACACTCACAGAAGCTTCCTTTAATACCCAGTTAAAAAGTATTGATCCTTCTTTTAATACTTAACTGAACATGATTCCTCCCTTTAATAATTCTTCTTTTTTAATTAAAAAAATGTAGTACTCAGAAAACTTAGTACTCGGTTGGAAAACACTCACCCTACTTTTAATGCCACTTTTTTAGCACTTAATTGAAAATCACTGACCCTTCTTTTAATAATCAGTTGAATATTATAGATCCTTCTTTTGAAACGCAGCTGAATATCACTGGCCCTTCCTTTAGTTCTTCATTGAAAATTACAGACCATTCATTTAATACATGCATTAAATGACCGATCCTTCCTTTAAGTGGATGAAAATCTTTGACCCTCGTTTAGTACTTGGTTGAAAAGCACTGTCCCTACTTTCAGTACTCGGTTAAAAGTCACCAAACCTTCCTTTGATATGTAATTGAAAAGTATTGACCCTTCCTTTAATATTTTGCTGAAAATCACTGATTTCTTTTCTTCAATAACCAGCTGAAAATCACTGATGTTTTATTTAATACCCAGTTAAAACTCGCTGACCCGTCCTTTAATATTACATTGAATAGTAACTCAAATCAAATGCTATGGCTCCTTTGTGCTGATGATTATGTCTTGGCTTTAACAGGTATGTGTTTACTGGGATCTATACATTTGAATCATTAATAAAGATCTTATCCAGGGGCTTCATTATTGGAAAGTTCACTTTTCTCAAAGATCCACTGAACTGGCTGGACTTCACTGTTATCGTGATGGCGTGAGTACTGAACCTTGCATTCAACATCTTTTGCAAATTGCAACCTCAGGATCTTGCTCTGAAGAGTGCATCTTATTCAGTCACTTCTCAGCACTTACCTTGGACAAGTAACTCGGTGATATTTGAGAAGGCCAGTCCCATCGATTAAGATTACTGTATTACACTCTCTACAGTCAATAGCTGCATGCTAGTCCATAAAAGCGTGGTTAAATTGATGGGCATGTTTAATTACCCTAAAATGATGTTACTGATCATGTTTATCATTAAGTAGGTATACATAAGTATGTATTCTTTAATGATCGCGTTATAGTCTGTGAAACAGCACGTTGAACGGACATCAGTCACCTTTTTATGCTAGTGTACTTCAAATTGCAGTATTTTCACAAGAGAATTGCTAAATTTGCAATAATTATATGAAATCCATGTACTGTTATGACTGTCTATGGGAACGAATGCCAAAAATGCATTGGTAGACAGTATTACGAACAACACGGAAGATCAGACAGATTAAACCGAGACTCAACGAGTGAATGTGAACCGGTTTTTATAGTTAAAGGTTAGAGAGAATATACAGGTAGTGGGTGGATAAAAAAGGGTAGTACTTACAATAGGACAGACAGATACACTTACAAACACCATTTACAGCTTCTTGGAAAGTCAGTAAGTAGTGGAAAGTCATCCAGACAAACATGAGTAACTTACCCAACAAAGTCTTCGAACACATCAACCAAGTTAGAACAGGTTCCATTCCAAACGTGAGCTAACGAGCAAGCGAGCACACGACCAGTGCTCTTAAACTACCGCCTCTGCTCGTGAATCTGCAGAGTTGACTGGCAAACCTTCGTTGTTTGGATGGTTGTTAAACAGTGCTTACTATTGCGGTTCCCCTCTAGAAAAAACTGGTGAAAAGTATGTAACAAAAATCAAAGTGCTTTTTAGGACCCAAACACAGTTGGCACCAGATGGAAACCCAACATATAACTAAATAATAAGAAACAAAATTAAACAACGAAAAAATGAAGTTGCACCTGATTAGGCTGGCAGCTCAGGATTGAACCCTGGTCGCTAGCGTCAGGGTCCAGAGCTCTAGCGTAGTGCCACGATAGGGCTGAAGCTTATGTGAGCTGTAAAAGAAAACAAAACCACTCCTTCATCTACAAACTAGGAGGAGAAAAAAGCAGCGCAGCGCTCCTCACAATAAGAGCGGAGAAGGGGGAGCCTAAATTAAGCCCGAAGGGGTAGGCAAGAATGTAAAGGGTAAAGAAGGAGGCACGAACCATTGTGAGGAGCGGGGGAATGCCGTCAGGGGTGATGGGGAGAACCAGAAGCGGGGGACGATGAGGATTAGTGGCAGGATCTGTCCTACAGGTCTCACAGGCGTCTGCCTCATGAGAAGCGACAGGATGTGGCACCTGACTGGGCTCGAGCGTGCTCTTAAATACTCGAGCCAGCAGGTGTCGCTGTTTCTGCAATCAGCGCTAAATGAGCGCCGGTGCATGCGCGATCGCACCAAGCGTGCCCAGGCCAAAATGTGAGTCAACGCTACTCTCTAGCTTCGGGGAGCACGACTCCTAATACTTACTTGCACTTGTACAACAAACCCATGGATGATCTTGAGAGACTATCCTTTGAATAGTCATCCAGTGTTCCTGTTCATTTGGTTAGTTATGGTTTCAATGGTGGAAATCCAGACATGCTGCCCTAGCGTTCTAAGGCCAGATTGCTTAATTCAATAATAAAAGATGAACTGAAAATTATTCAATAAAAGCCATGTAAGCATGTATGTGTGGGACAGCTGAGCTATTGCTGTCTGATCTGTAAGAATGTAATTTATTTGTCACCTCCTCCATATTTCAGGTACGTGACATTTTTTGTCACTTTGGGTAAAGTCTCTGCCCTGAGGTCCTTTAGAGTGGTTCGAGCCCTGAAAACGATATCGGTCATCCCAGGTGAGTTAGGGCTCATGTTAGAAGACGTCTCTCGTCTAATATTAAAATGTTGTGATCAGTACTTTTCTGATTTTTGCTGCTTTGCAAAAGCTGGTAAAAGCTGGAATATCTTTCAAGATATCTTACAGAACATGCAGTATTGTGTAAAAGTCTGAGGCCACCATTAGATTTGTTGTATAACATATTGTCGACGACTGGATCCAAATATCAATCCATATTCCTCTTTTCCACTCATCTCCATTCCAGTCTTTGGGAGATTTAGCATATCAGACTTTTCACCCTGTTCCCCTTCCAAAAAAGGTGTTTTCTTGGCTGCTTCCAAAAAAACCACTCCTGATCAAGTTCTTTCAGACTGTAGAAGAATCAACCCGGCATCGTGATGGAGCTTCCAGATGCTGCTGTTGCTTAAGTGTGGTGACTGGGGTAGCCTAGTGGTAAAGATACTGGACTATAAACCAGAAGATCCACAGTTCAAATCCCACCTCTATCAAGCCACCACTGTTGGGTCCTTGAGCAAGATCCTTAACCCATAATTGCTTGTGTTGTAACTATATCAATTGTAAGTCACTCTGGATAAGGGTGTCTGCTAAATGCCATAAGTGTAAGGAGATGTTGCTAAATACTTACCACTCTTGCCTATCGAAGCTGTTTTTTCAGATTTTCTTTTTTCCAGTTTTATAATACAGTGTACAAATTTGCTTTGTTTTCTGCTTGTATTCTATGAAGGAGACTGAGAAAAAAAAATATTTGGTCATTATACCATTGCCAAAACAATGGTATACCTAATCTAATGATGGCCTAATACTTCTGGACAGTACTGTACTATATGAGCTTTTAGTTTTGTCAGGCATGCTCTATACTGACCTGTGACTCAAGGAACTCGTTTGACTTGAAGGAATGTGGAATCTTCTGAGCAGTGTAATGAGGCACGTGGGGGCATGAAGGCGAGGTGGCGCTTCGTGATCGCAACGTCACTGTCGTCGTGACCAGAAGTCGTTGCCTGACTTCTTTTAACGAAGTTCCTTGAATCTGGGTTCTGTCCCTCACCCCGAGTCTAGTCCTAGGTCTTCTTTGTCTGTTGTTCCACCTTTCTAGTGGTCTTCCATCTCATAGCAAAGTTTCAGGCTTTCTCAAGTTCAGGGGGCTTTGTCTGTGCTAGCCTGCTTGACGTATTAGAAAATGTATTCGACTCTGTTTTACTGAGGGAAACGACTGATGTATATTTCTTATTTGTGTCCAGAAGAGTTGCTGCTACTTGCATTTACTCTGCATTCAGTTTGTTTCCTGCTACATATTGATTGCAGGGCTGAAGACCATTGTAGGAGCTCTGTTCCAGTCAGTAAAGAAGCTTAAAGACGTCATGATTCTGACTCTCTTCTGTCTGAGTGTATTCGCCCTGATTGGCCAGCAGCTCTTCATGGGCAACCTGAAGAACAAATGCATAAGGGTTATACCCAATGTTACTCTGGATGACATCTTAAATGATTCAAGTGAGTGTAATTGCTATACTGTCCAGAACAGAGTATGTCTATTACCATGGTGTTTATATCGTTGATCTGTCCATGGTGTTCACAGTCAGGTTTGACTCAACCCTCTTAGAACACCTTGTAAAGTATTAAGAAAAATTGTTCTCTAGACTATTAACCTTCTTTATTGGAATCTGCATTGGCCCCTTGTTTCAAAAAGAGGCTATCTGAGATTATCTAAATGGTACCAATAGGGCTCTTGGCATCAATGGCTATTTGTGACAGGAACAAGGTTACAACGATACTAGGCAGTCACACGAGGCCAGTTTGGAGTGACCAAGTAACCTAACGAATGTCTTGTGGGAGGAAACTGGAGTACTAGGAGTAAACCCACACAGACATGGACAGGACAAACAAATTCCACACAGGCAGAGTTTGAGGCTGGGATTGAATCGGGGATCTCAGAGCTGTGAGCCGGCCGTGCTAACCATATGCGCCACCATGCTGCCCTATGTAGTACCAGTAGAGCAGTTGTGTTGCAATATTGTGGCATTACAGTGGTTCTGATCTGTATGGAATACGACATGTTTATGGCTGTGTTAAAGAGGCTGCAGGATTGTAAAGTTTATTTATCTTTAAATAAAAATGAAGGGTTCAGATCCAACCTCTGCCAAGCTGTCACTGCTGGGTCCTTGAGCAAGACCCTTAACACAAGCACAATTGCTTGGATTGTAGACTCTATCAACTCTAAGTCACTCTGGATAAAGGTGTCTGCTAAATGACGTAATGACGTAAATAATTAATTATAACACAGTAATATTAGTATTGGGATGGGGTTTTAGTCTAATAGTTGTCCTTTCTATCTGTTTAATTTTTAAAAAATAAATCTAAATACAGTGGTGCTTGAAAGTTTGTGAATCTTTTAAAATTTTCTATATTTCTGCATAAATATGACCTAAAACATCATCAGATTTTCACACAAGTCCTAAAAGTAGATAAAGAGAACCCAGTTAAACAAATGAGGCAAAAATATTATACGTGGTCATTTATTTATTGAGGAAAATGATTCAATATTACAAATTAGTGAGTGGCAAAAGTAATGTGAACCTCTAGGATTAGCAGTTAAATTTGAAGGTGAGATTAGAGTCAGGTGTTTTCAATCAATGGGATGACAATCAGGTGTGAGTGGGCACCCTGTTTTATTTAAAAGAACAGGGATCTATCAAAGTCTGCTCTTCACAACACGTTTGTGGAAGTGTATCATGGCACAAACAAAGGAGATTTTCTGAGGACTTCAGAAAAGGGGGAGTTTGTTGATGCTCATCAGGCTGGAAAAGGTTACAAAACCATCTATAAAAAGTTTGGACTCCACCAATCCACAGTCAGACAGATTGTGTACAAATGGAGGAAATTCAAGAACCATTGTTACCCTCCCCAGGAGTGGGTCGCCCAACAAAGATCACTCCAAGAGCAAGGTGTGTAATAGTTGGTGAGGTCACAAAGGAGACCCCAGGGTAACTTCTAAGCAACTGAAGGACTCTCTCACATTGGCTATTGTTAATGTTCATGAGTCCACCATCAGAAGAGCACTGAACAACAATGGTGTGCATGGCAGGGTTGCAAGGAGAAAGCCACTGCTCTCCAAAAAGAACATTGCTGCTCGTCTGCAGTTTGCTAAAGATCACGTGGACAAGCCAGAAGGCTGTTGGAAGAATGTTTTGTGGACTCATGAGACCAAAATGGAACTTTTTGGTTTAAAAGAAAAGCGTTATGTTTGGAGAAAGGAAAACACTGCATTCCAGCATAAGAACCTTATCCCATCTGTGAAACATGGTGGTGGTAGAATCATGGTTTGGGCCTGTTTTGCTGCATCTGGGCCAGGACGGCTTGCCATCATTGATGGCATTGTCTCATTTGTTTCACTGGGTTCTCTTTATCTAGTTTTAGAACTTGTGTAAAAATCTGATGATGGTTTGGGTTATATTTATGCAGAAATATAAAAAATTCTAAAGGGTTCACAAACTTTCAAGCACCACTGTATACTTAATATTATACAGTACTGTGCAATACAGTACTTACGCACTCTATATTTTTCAGTTTATATTTTGCTTATTCTTTTTTTAATTTTAGTGGTCACTGCACTTTGTAGTTCTACATTTACAGAGTGTAGTCCATCTGTTTCTCTACATACTTTGTTAATCCCTTTACTCTGTTCTCTAATGGTCAGAACCCCTACAGGACCAGCACAGATCAGGTACTATTTAGGTGCTGGATCATTCTCAGTACTGCAGTGACACTGATTTGGAGGTGGTGTGTTGAGTTGGTATGGTTAGATCAGACACAGCAGTGCTGCTGGAGTTTTTAACACTGTGTTCACTCACTGTGCACTTTATTAGGCACCCATTCCTAGTTGGTCCACTTTGTAGATGTAAAGTCAGAGATACTAGCTCATCTGTTGTTGCACAGTTTGTGTTAGTCGTCCTCTAATCCTTCATCAGTGCTCACATGACACTGGTGGCTGGAGATGTTTGGCTGGTGGACTATTTTGCATAGAAAGACTTTTGCACAGTACAGTGCGCTATCGCTGAACCACTCTGGTTTGTATCCAGTCTCTGGTGAGGTGAGGTTTCAGTTGACAAGGAGCCAGTCAGATGACAAAACCCATAGTTATGAGGAAAATCCAAACTGGCCCAAACTGACTACAACACATGAAGAGAGTTAAACGTTCATAAAAATCTTCCAAAAATGAATGGGTTGTACTCCCAGTGGATGAACATTTCCCAGGACTGGAATTGGACCCCCTCAAATATTCCTTCAACTGGCAGTAAAGATTTCCTTTGGTATCACTGTAGTGCTCAGACCTCAGTCATTAACATGCATTAGCAGGCTTAGACCTCAGGCCCCTCGAGACATGGGTTAGTATCAGAGTATGAGAGTACATATCATTGATTGACAAAAAGAGGCACAGGGGAACGTGTAACCCTGTTTGCATGGAAGAACGTGTAGTGTGATTGATGAGACAAGTTTTTGCAGAAGAGAAATGAAAGTGGCTGGGACAGGAGACTGGAAGGTAGAATAGAGGAACGTGTGCGAGTGCATCGGGGCAGTGCATGTTAGTATGAACAAGAGGCTGAGAAAGGCGTTCTTGGTTCCTTAAGGGGAAGGAATGTGATACCCATTAGAAAGTACTTCATCAGAAAACAGGGTAAAGAGTTATCATGCTGTCCTGCAGACTCAGAAAATGCCAAGGCTTATATATAGAAATGTCAGATGCTGCAATCGAATACCAGATAATGTAATATTTAAAGGGTAAAAGGAACTTAAATGGTGATTTATTCAATAACATTCTAAGTACCAAAGTCTTGTATGATCTTACGGCTGAAACCTGGGTTATGGCATATGATAAATTACAATAGAGCTCGGAATGTCTTCCAGTTATGGCCAGCATGGTGGCGCTCACAGCTCCAGCGTTCCCAGTTCGATCTCGACCTTGGACTCTGCTTACGTGGAGTACTAATTTTAGTAATGTATAAAAGTTAAAGACAAAAAGTTCAACAACAAAGACGTACACAGGCGTACAAGTAGATGCCTGTTTAACTTCAAGTCAGCTTGAAAGAGGAACGTTATATAAATCAGTCGTAGGCAATGCTGTATGTTTGGGTTGGAACAGCTTATTTAATGCATACACATTTTGCAGTTTGTTGAGTTATTTGATGTTATAAAATATACTTGTTTTTCATGCAGGTTATTACTATTTCCTTGAGGGAAAGAAAGATGCTTTGATCTGTGGAAATGGCTCCGATGCAGGGTAAGTAAGCTATAACGTCTAGTTATGGTGGCTACATGTGGAAGCCTGATTATAGAAATGCTAGACCATAAGTATTGTGCAAAAGTCTCCACCATTAGATTGGATATGCCACTACTTTAACGATATATAATTATATATAATTATTTCTCAGTCTCTTTATTAGAATACGAAAAAAGCAAAACGGAAAAAGCTGCTTCTATAAGCTACAGTGGTAAGTATTTTCTCTGACCTCCCCTTACACTTGAGCAGTGGCAGCATCTGGCAGCTTCATCGGGCTGCCAAGTTGACCCTTCTACAGTCTGAAGAAGCTTGAGAAGATCTGAAGGGTAGCGGACAAGAAGCCACTTCATCAGAACGGGAACAGAGTGGAAAGGCTAAGATAGCTCACAAAGATTGGAGTGAAGATCAGTGGAAATCGAGTATCAATAGTGTATCATGGAGTGATGATTTTAATTTAGAAATATTTGTGTCCAGTCGTCAACATTATGTTATATACGGTCATTATACCATTGCTTAAGCAACAAATCTAATGGTGGTCTAAGACTTTTGCACAGTACTGTAATTAGATGTATAGCTTTTGATACACCTTCTTCACAGATTGATTCATAATGAAGCAGTTGAAGGTTAAACATCTCTCTCAAGGTTTTAGCCCGAATGACTGCTCCGTCACAATGGGAAAGTTAGAAATGATGATAAGTCAATTTCTTTGCTGTGCTCCAGGCATTGTCCAGATGGGTACATCTGTGAAAAAGCAGGAACGAATCCAAACTATGGCTTCACCAGCTATGATAACTTTGGCTGGGCGTTTCTCTCTCTCTTCAGACTGATGACTCAAGACTACTGGGAGAATCTCTACCAACAGGTTTGTGTGTGTGTGTGTGTGTGTGTGTGTGTGTGGTCCTGTGTATGCTCATGTGTGCTGTAGTGACATAGAGTTTCTTTTAGGCTAACTAAACTGTTACTATATAGGAGTGGTATTTAGAGGGTGTACTCACAAGATGCCTGGTTGCATTGTACAGTGCCTGAGCACGATTGTCCCCGTCTCCCCACTCCCCCGCTGGCCTGCGCTCACATTGTGCTTAAATGTTTTGGACCTGAGTGTGCTTACATCATCGCGATATGAGTTTTGTGGTGGACAAGATGCTGTTTCACTGCACAGGACTTCATGGTTGTACTTTGTATTATTTTTTTGGACCCGTTTTGGGCGCACTGACACCCAGCCCTCTCGTTGGGAGCCCAATATTCATATTTCCCTATGGTGAAATCACCACCTGGTTTCATATACAGGTATATGCGCTTGACATCCTTCTGATCCACGTTTGTTCGCTTTCATGACTGGGGTCCTAAAAATTATAATAAATTGCAATAGGAAATCTGTCTCTTAACTCTGGACGTTGTGGCCGTCAACAGGTCACCTCAACAGCCAATCAATGCTGCAAATCTACTAGTAGGCTGGATCGTAAGAGCCAATGTCTGTCATTTTTGTGTGGTGTGTGCGCTTGGTAGCTCACATTTGGACTAGAGGAACTTGGTGACTTTTTGTGTAGGTTACTCGTGTTTGTGTGGATGACTTTCCGCTGCGTATTTGTAACAAGCTGTAAATGATGTTCGTAAATGAATTGGCCTGTCCTATTATATGTAGTACGTCTTGTTCCCCCACTACCTGTATATTCTTACTAATCTATAACTATATAAACTGGTTCACATTCAGGGGTTGAGTCTCTGGTTCGTCTGGCTGATCTTCCGTGTTGTTTGTAATACTGTCTATCCAGAATTTTTGGCTTCCGTTCAAAAAACAAAAGTATCAGGTCCATCATAACATCATCTTGAGTGTTACAGCTTTCCCCTAGACAGGGTCGTAACAGTACATTGTAATTATTAATTATGGTTAATAATTATTGTAAATTTCCATATTGTACATTTGCATTGATTAAAAATGCAGTTGCATTAGGAATGCGGTGTAGATGGTAGCATTCCACTCATATTTTCAGCAGTATCTCTGAAGCATTTATGTATCATTATTTTTTCATTTTTCATTATTGTTTCATTGATGTCAGCACAATGTTGTGGTACCTGGAATTTTTGTGTCTTTAATGGCTTAAATTGTCGTTATATAATCATTTTTACCATTTCACCCACCCCTAGTTCAATTTGATGTGTAGCATCACAAATGCAGATGCAAAGACAATACAAACAATCCAAAATTCACATTCAAAGTCAAAAGCAGAGACTCAAAGATACAGGTTTCAGACTAATACAGAGATTATGAACCATACAAAGACTGAGCAGTCGCATTTCATGTCATCATAACTAGAGATTCACTGATTGCAATTTTCTTTGCCGATTTCAATTTTTATTAAACATGAGATCGGCCGTTTCAGAATTTCTTTCTGTCTAAGAATTATAAATGACAGTATACAGAAACATTTTTGTTAAATTTTTAATGGACACATCATCTTTGCAATATAAAGACTTGTTAGTTTTGTCAAATTCCGCATATTCAGTGGGATAGTTCTTTAAATGTTTTAAATTCGTTAAATTTGTTTAAATAAATTAAATTCGGTGTCCGAACACTTTTGGAAATGTTCTTCCACGGCTTCTTTCACCATGCACAGCAAACACCAATAACCAATGTGAAGTAGTCTAATTCTACTCTGAAGTTATGGCTGTGTTCAAAATAGATCCCTACTCCCTCATTAGTGTCCCTACTCCCTTGTTAGGATTGTACTATATAGGCCTAGGGAGTGACTATTAAGTAGCACTAAAAACATGAAATTAAACACTTTTTACTATTAAGTAACACTAAAACCACAAAATCTAATACTTCCTCATCATCGACATGCATCAGCAACGGTCTTATAAACAAACACGCAAGTCTCCAAGCCGTCTTTAAAGCTCTGTACACACATGAACTGAATTCTGAATGAAAGTTAGTAAAAGCACTATGCTGTTTATATGTGGCTGTGTTTGTTCCGCTGTTGTCGTTGTGTGCTGCGTAAGTTAAATGTGACCGGAACAGAATCGGTCATATGACACTGATTGGCAGATCACTGATTATGGCCGATCAAGCTAAAAACCTTACGATTCTGGTCACGGACCAATTTTTCGGTGCATCTCTAATCATAACATAGTTGTAGATGATGATTCTTAATGAGTGTTCTTGTGTTTCTTTGGATTTCACGTGCCACTTGTGCTCAGCTGAAAAATAACATGGTGTTGAAAAATGACAAGTATGACACTGCAATCAATCATTCATCTCACTCAGCTTTTGTGACTTAAACTGTATCTGTTTTGTGAGACAACACACTTAAACTGTCACCATGGGAAGTGTTAGACGTAGAAAATAAGTGGGCAAAGAAGTAACTGTTTGGCTAAAATAACTTAACAAGAAGTTTGTCAAATCTGGTGTGAAATACAGTGGTGCTTGAAAGTTTGTGAACCCTTTAAAATGTTCTATATTTCTGCATAAATATGACCTAAAACATCATCAGATTTTCACACAACTCCTAAAAGTAGATAAAGAGAACCCAGTTAAACAAATGAGACAAAAATATTATACTTAGTCATTTTATTTATTGAGGAAATGATCCAATATTACATATTAGTGCGTGGCAAAAGTATGTGACCCTTTGCTTTCAGTATCTGGTGGTGACCCCCCTTGTGCAGCAATAACTGCAGCCCTGTGCAGCAATACTCAGCTAAACGTTTTCCTGTAACTGTTGATCAGTCCCTGCACACACCGGCGTGGAGGAAATTTTAGCTCATTCCTCCGTACAGAACAGCTTTCAGCTCTGGGGATGTTGGTGGGTTTCCTTTCCTCACATTAGCTGCTCGCTTCAGGGTCCTTCCACAACATTTCTAGTGGATTAAGGTCAGGGCTTTGACTTGGCCATTTCCAAAACATGAACTTTATTCTTCTTTAACCATTCTTTGGTAGAACGGCTTGTGTGCTTAGGGTCGTTGTCTTGCTGCATGACCCACCTTCTCTTGAGATTCAGTTCATGGACAGATGTCCTGACATTTTCCTTTAGAATTCTTTGATATAATTCAGAATTCATTGTTCCATCAATGATGGCAAGCCGTCCTGGCCCAGATGCAGCAAAACAGGTCCAAACCATGATACTACCAGCACCATGTTTCACAGATGGGATAAGGTTCTTATGCTGGAATGCAGTGTTTTCCTTTTTCCAAACATAACGCTTTACTTTTAAACCAAAAAGATTTGGATAAACATTTTGGTCTCATGAGTCCACAAAACATTCTTCCAGTAACCTTCTGGCTCGTCCACGTGATCTTTAGCAAACTGCAGACGAGCAGCAATGTTCTTTTTGGAGAGCAGTGGCTTTCTCCTTGCAACCCTGTTAGGCAGCGAGCCTAATGGTGGACTCATGAACATTAACATTAGCCAATGTGAGAGAGGCCTTCAGTTGCTTAGAAGTTACCCTGGGGTCCTTTGTGACCTCACCAACTATTACACGCCTTACTCTTGGAGTGATCTTTGTTGGTCGACCACTCCTGGGGAGGGTAACAATGATCTTGAATTTCCTCCATTTGTACACAATCTGTCTGACTGTGGATTGGTGGAGTCCAAACTCTTTAGAGATGGTTTTGTAACCTTTTCCCGCCTGATGAGGATCAACAGCTATTTTTCTGAGCTCCTCAAAAATCACCTTTGTTCGTGCCATGATACACTTCCACAAACATGTGTTGTGAAGAGCAGACTTTGATAGATCCCTGTTCTTTAAATAAAACAGGGTGCCCACTCACACCTGATTGTCATCCCATTGATTGAAAACACCTGACTCTAATTTCATCTTCAAATTAACTGCTAATCCTAGAGGGTCACATACTTTTGCCACTCACTAATATGTAATATTGAATCATTTTCCTCAATAAATAAATGACCAAGTGTCATATTTTTGTCTCATTTGTTTAACTGGGTTCTCTTTATCTACTTTTAGGGCTTGTGTGAAAATCTGATGATGTTTTAGGTCATATTTATGCAGAATTACAGATCATTCTAAAGGGTTCACAAACTTTCAGGCACCACTGTATGTCAAATTGTTTAGGCAGTTGTCTTTAGTTTACTGTTTACTAACCGTAGGAAATGACAGGAATTTGAATTGTGGGAACAAAAGAAGGAAAACACAGTTTTGACCTTTTGACAGGTGGTAAAGTTTAGACTTTCTTGAAACACAGTGTGTATCAGTGTGCTCATGGATTTTGAATATACCTGCCCACTAATTTGCCTATGTCAACTCAGGTGCATTTAATCTACTAAAACTAAAACTACGTGGAAAACAGTGGCTTAGATCTGATATTGCACCAATTACACTTTTAATACTCAAAATTACACTTGAGCCTGTACAAATTTTAAACTGCATATTAGTGTAATGGGAGCTCCATGGTTTGAATCACATGACCGCAGATCTGGCCCCGTATGTTTTTATTAAGTTAAGAAATACTGTTTGATAACAGTAAGCTGCATTCGCAGACTCTTCGTGCCTCGGGGAAGATCTACATGCTGTTCTTTGTGGTGGTGATCTTCCTGGGTTCATTCTACCTTGTGAATCTGATCTTGGCTGTGGTGGCCATGGCATATGATGAACAAAACCAGGCCAACATGGAAGAAGCTCAGCGTAAAGAGAAAGAATTCCAGGCTATGATGGATCAGCTCAAGAGGCAACAGCTGGAAGCACAGGTAAAGTGCCAATATATAGCTCATTCTCATTGCTGTGACAAAAAACTCTCGGAATTATATGTGGTTAAAACCCATGTTACGTTGTCAGTACCAGAGAAATCCTGCAGTATTCCCAAAATACTACAGTCTTCTTTGGATCATGATTTTTTTCTGGGCATTTCCATTAGTTGGCAGCTACACTGGGTGAAACTGGGCATTTCAGTGGAGGAAGTTCTTCGGAGGCCTCCAGGCTCAGTTCTAAAAGTGCCAAAGAGAGATGCAACCGGAGAAAAAAGTGGAAGCAGAAACAGGAGGAGGAAGAGAAAGGGGACAGTGAGAAGACAAACGATCCCGATGTAGGAAGCAACATAAGAAGGCCCACCTTACACTTTTCCGTGGATGGTAAAAGGCTGCCAGGTGAAAGGACGTATCCGTCACCCCATCAGGTTAGTCCTATATAACACAGTGTCATCCCAATAAACACTATCCTTAAAGTTCCTCTGAAACCAAAATATGGTTGATTGATAGTGATTATGTAGCATTTGTTTTTAGGTTGTATATAGTGTCTTTTATTATTTACAGTTTTTACTATTATATTATGCACAGTGTATTTTGTATTACATAAGTGATTTTTGGGTTATATACAGTGTTTTGGGGTTACATAGTGTTGTTTTTGAATTGTGTACAGTGGTTTTAGAATTCTCTATATTTCTGCATAAATATGAACATCATCAGATTTTCACACAAGTTCCAAAAGTAGATAAAGAGAACCCAGTTAAACAAATTAGACAAAAATATTATACTTGGTCATTTATTTATTGAGGAAAATGTATCTGAGGAAAATTGAGGAATTGAGGAAAATGTATCTGGTGTGACCCCCCCCCCCGCCCCTGTGCAGCAATAACTGCAGCTAAACGTTTCCTGTAACTGTTGATCAGTCCTGCACAATGGCTTGGAGGAATTGTATCCCATTCCTCCATACAGAACAGCTTCAGCTCTGGGATGTTGGTGGGTTTCATCACATTGGCTGCTCGCTTCAGGTCCTTCCACAACATTTCTAGTGGACTAAGGTCAGGACTTTGACTTGGCCATTCCAGAACATGAACTTTATTCTTCTTTAACCATTCTTTGGTAGAATCGCTTGTATGCTAACAATGGTAACAATGGTCTTCGGGACTGTGGTAGTCTAGCGGGTAAGGTACTGGACTATGGACCAAAAGGTCCAGGGTTCAAATCCCCCCTCTGCCAAGCTGCCACTGTTGAGTCCTTGAGCAAGGCCCTTAACCAACAATTGCTTGGATTGTAAGACTGTATTAATTGTGAGTCACTGTGGATAAGGGCATCTGCTAAATTATGTAAATGTAAATGTCTTGAATTTCCTCCATTTGTACATAATCTGTCTGACTGTGGATTGGTGGAGTCCAAACTCTTTAGAGATGGTTTTGTAACCTTTTCCAGCCTGATGAGCATCAACAACTTTTTCTGAGCTCCTCAGAAATCTCCTTTGTTTGTGCCATTAAACACTTCCACAAACATGTTGTGAAGAGCAGACTCTGATCCCTGTTCTTTAAATAAAACAGAGTGCCCACTCACACCTGATTGTCATCCCATTGATTGAAAACACCTGAGTCTAATTTCCCTTTCAAATGAACTGCTAATCCTAGAGGTTCACATACTTTTGCCACTCACTAATTTGTAATATTGGATCATTTTCCTCAAAAAAATAAATTACCAAGTATAATATTTTTGTCTCATTTGTTTAACTGGGTTCTCTTTATCTACTTTTAGGACTTGTGTGAAATTCTGATGATTTTTAGGTCATATTTATGCAGAAATATAGAAAATTCTAAAGGGTTCACAAACTTTCAGGCACCACTGTATTACAGTGATTTTTGGATTATATATAGTTTTAATATATAGAGTGCTTTTGGAACATGCAACATGGTTTTGGAGTTACTCTGTGGTAATATTGGATTATATACAGTGTTTTGGGATTACATAACCCCATGTAGTTCATTTTTATTATATACTTTACCTGTTGGGTTAAAATGATTATATACAGTGTTTTTATGCAGTGTTTTTGGATTCTACAGAGTGGTTTTGCATTATATACAGTGATTTGTGTATTATATGCAGTTTTGTTTGTATTGTAATGTTTTTAAAATTCAATTCATTGTTAGATTAGATTATGTACATTACTTTTGTATTATATGTCGTCTATTTGGTCATATATGCTACTCTCATTTTTGGTTAAATACATTGGCATTGGGATTACATTATATACACAGTTGTTTCTGCTTTAAATATAGTATTTTTTATTATGTACAGTGTTTTCTATAAAGTGGCTTTTTGGATAATTCTCACTGTTATTTTGTTTACACTCACTGATCATTTTATTAGGTCCTCCTCGTTTCTACACTCATTGCCCATTTTATCTGTTCCATTACCATATAGAAGTTTCATGGTTCTACAATTACAGACTGCTTCTCTACATACTTTGTTAGTCCAATTTACTCTGTTCTCTAATGCCTGAGTCAATCAGATTCTGTAATGCTGAGTTTGATGATTTTATTTACATAAAGTAGACCTGAATGATGTACACAATAGATTAGGGTTATATTTTCAATTATTATAATAAATTACCGAAATTAAAATGAAATACTTGTAACCAGGCTTAAATAGTCAATAGTCGCCTTTTTGTTGTATGTCAATGTTAAATATAATAAAATCATGTATCTTATGGCTTACATAGTGTGAAGACTCCAGTGGTAAAAGATTGCTCGCTACTTGTATTGGAGACTAGCCAACTGTTAGCTAAGCTGCCTTTAGTGAGTTAGCCAGCAGTTAGCTAAGCTGCCTTCAGGGAATACCCAACTGTTAGTTAAGCTGCCCTCAGTGAGACTAGCCAGCAGTTAGCTAAGCTGCCTTCAGTGAGACTAGCCGACAGTTAGATAAGCTGCCTTCAGTGAATAGCCAGCAGTTAGCTAAGCTACCTTCAGTGAATTGCCAACAGTTAGCTAAGCTGCCTTCAGTGAATAGCCAGCAGTTAGCTAAGCTGCCTTCACTGAGAGTATCCAACAGTTAGCTAGGCTGCCTTCAGTGGCCAGCAGTTAGCTAAGCTGCCTTCAGTGAATAGCCAGCAGTTAGCTAAACTGCCTTCACTGAGACTAGCCTACAATTAGTTAAGCTGCCTGCCATGTAAACTAGTGTTAAAGGTTTAATCCCAGCTTGTGACCCTATTAAATGTCCCTATTTAATACACTATGTTGTTTGATGTTTCCATGTACTTACATATTATACTTAAAAATGGCTGAAAAGATTTACTTTGTTTTCTTGTTTATTATGCAAATATCATTTGTGCACACTTGTGTACTAAATAATAAGGCCAGTTATTACACCACTGGTGGTCATGATACAATTTCGGCATACTATTAATACATAGTATGTGCAGCAAACTTTAACTGTTACCACATGTTTGCATTTCATAATGGCCAGAATAACCATAATTTTCCTGAATGTTTTTTGTAAATTCATATCCAACTCATGTGATGTTGAACCTGTGGACTGTTTGTGTCTTCAGTCGCTCCTAAGCATCCACGGCTCAGTCGTCACCCCACGGCGGAACAGCAGGACTAGCATCTTTAGTTTTCGTGGTCGTCTGGGATCGGAAAACAGCTTTGCAGATGATGAGCATAGTGTGTTCGAGGACACAGGGAGTCAACGAGGCTCGCTGTTCCTGCCACGTCGTCCTGAGCGCTTTTACAGCACCGGTAGCCCCATCCCACGCATCCTCATATCTCCCAGTGGAAAAGTGCATTGCTCCATGGATTGCAATGGCCTGGTGACTAGAAGCTCGCTGCCTAACTCGCCTGCTGATCCACAGTTCCCTGAGCTGACTGTGGATAAAGTTAGGATAGATGACAGCGTAAGTAAATCACTCGTCCACTGATACTTTGTGCTATTGTTGGTTAAAGCGCCATGTGCTATGCTTGTTCTGATATCATTCGAAAAATGAAATGATCAAGGGTGGCACAGCAGTAAATGTACTGGACTCTGAGTAGAACATACAGTGCTGTGGCAAAGTCTTAGACCTCCATTGGATTTGTTGTTTTAGCAGCGATATAATGATCACATGTAACTTATTCGTCGACGATTGGACCCAAAAATTAAAAACTTGGGTTTGTTACTCCATAATGCTTTTTTCCACGGATCTTCATTCCAATTTTAGGGAGCTTTAGCATATCTTAGCCTTTTAATCCTAGTAAGGTACTGGACTATGGACCAGAAGGTCCAGGTTTCAAATCCCACCTGTGCCAAGCTGCCACTGTTGGGTCCTTGACCCTTAACCTACAATTGCTTGGATTGTAAGACTATCAATTGTAAGTCGCTCTGGATAAGGGCGTCTGCTAAATGCTGTAAATGTAAATGTAAAAAGATAATTCCTGATCAAATTTCTTCGGACTGTAGAGTCCCTTGGCATCCCGATGAAGCTGCTATTGCTCAAGTGTCAGGGGAAATCACAGTAAATATTTGCCAGTATAGCCTATAGAACTGATTTTTTTCAGATATTTTTCAATTTTTTTTAATATTGCATGGGACTGTGGTAGCCTAGCGGTTAAGATACTGGACTGTGGACCAGAAGGTCCAGGGTTCAAATCCCACCTCTGCCAAGCTGCCACTGTTCGGTCCTTGAGCAAGACCCTTAACCCACAATTGCTTGGATTGTAAGACTGTATCAATTGTAAGTCGCTGTGGATAAGGGCGTCTGCTAAATGCTGTAAATGTAAAAAGGTCTTGTCATGAGGGCTTAAAAGTGCTGCACCCACTGCCTTATAAAAAGGCGCTCAGAGGCTACTTTTGTGTAGTGTACCTCTTGGTGAGAGATCGTTGACTGCTAGACATGCCCCAACATTCTTCCCAGTTGACAGACTTTCAGAGGGGGCCCATCATTGGACGTTTTGACAAATTGCCCACGATCTAGTTCGTTCTGACCTAGCTGTTAGGAGGTGCTGGGAGCAGACAGACCACTTGTAGAGAGGATACTTTGATCCACCGACAAGCTGGTGCTTGGTGGTGGGCTAGTGAATTTGCTGCAGTGCCTCCTGAGAACACATGTATACTGTTTGTGTTTTGCATTTTTTTAGTGCAGTTTATCATATGTTCATTATGACTTATTTTTCAGATGGAAACGTTGGGGCAACGGAGGCGATATTTCTCAGAACCAGTCCCACCAGGGTTTTTGAATGACCATGTGGCCAGAGAAAGAGCTCTGAGTGGAGTCAGTGTTATCACCAACACTATGGAAGGTACTCACATGTGGTATCTAAGCTCCCAGATGAGGCAAATAGCTCTCGTTGAACTTGAATGGAAACTTCGTCGATAGAACAGAAATTCAAGATGCCAAACATTTTGTTATAGTCGGCCACATTGCCACAGTAAAATAGCCTTCTTAATCTACTTTAATGTAAATATAAAGGGTATTTTCACAAGAAACCTGCATGCAAATGATCTGAAAATACCAGTGATTGATATGACTGATACTTTTGTTTGACAGAAAACAAAAATGAATTGATAGACAGTATTATGAACAACATGGACTGTGGTTGTCTAGCGGTTAAAGGTACTGGACTATGGACCAAAAGGTTCAGGGTTCAAATCCCACCTCTGCCAAGCTGCCACTGTTGGGTCCTTGAGCAAGGACCTTAACCCACAATTGCTTGAATTGTAAGACTGTATCAATGGTAAGTCGCTCTGGATAAGGGTGTCTGCTAAATGTTGCAAATGTAAATGTAAATGTAAAAGTGGATGATCAGCCAAATGAAACAGAAATTTAACAAGTGAATGTGAACCATCTAATATAGTTGTAGGTTAGAGAGAATATACAGGTAGTTGAGGGACAAACAAAGGCACATACACTTACAAACACAATGTACAGCTTGGTACAAATAAGTACTGAAAAGCTTTCAGAACAAGCACAAGTAACTTATGCAAAAAAAGTCTCTAAACACATCAACCGAGTGAGATTTTATGTGTATGACTTCTGCTCTGTAACTCTCGCCTCTGCTCGTGGATCCACTCGTCGATTGACTGATTTTTATGTCCTATTATAATTGATTAGAATTTTTAACAACTTGGCCATTAGGACCCCAAGGACCCAACAGTGGCAGCTTGGCAGAGGTGGGATTTGAACCCTGGACCTTCTGGTCCATAGTCCAGTACCTTACCCGCTAGGCTACCACAGTCCCATTTTTTAAAAATCTTTAGTAGTTTAAAAAGATCATTTTCACTAGTGCTCTACCCCCACTGTAGATCATAAATGACGTCTTAATCTTTAATCTTTAATATTACAGAGCTGAAGGAGTCAAGGAAAAAATGCCATCCTTGCCTTGATAGTTTTGCACAAAGGCTTCTCATCTGGCAGTGTTTCCCTGCATGGGTGAAACTCAAAAAAGTGCTGTACATGGTTGTGATGGACCCGTTCGCCGATCTGTCGATCACCATCTGCATTGTGTTGAATACACTGTTTATGGCCATGGAGCATGACACCAGGGATGAGAATTTCAAGAGAATGCTTACTGTTGGAAACTACGTATGGGCCCCTTTATATTACTTATATGGTTACAAGTGTAAAATGCATTTTTAATGATAATTATGTGACTGTGTACAAGTGTAAAATGCATTTTTAATGATAATTATGTGACTTCTGCTTTTAAATGGACTTCTTTGCCATAAATTGATTGTTTGCTGTTTTGCCCAGGTCTTCACGGCTATCTTCACAACTGAGATGATCCTCAAGATCATAGCCATGGATCCTTATTACTACTTCCAAAAGCGCTGGAATATATTTGATAGTGTCATTGTGACTATGAGTTTAATGGAGCTTTTGTTAGAAAAATTACCTGGGATGTCTGTTCTTAGGTCATTCCGCTTGGTAAGGAATGCTGACACAGTGAATTATATGCATTGTAATCAGTCTGTGATTTACTCATGTTAACATTGCACTTGAAATGATATATGCTAATATCTATTCCGCCCCGCTCCCAGCTTAGAGTCTTTAAGCTGGCGAAGTCATGGCCCACTCTAAACATGCTGATCAAAATCATTCACAACTCTGTGGGAGCCCTGAGCAACCTCACACTGGTCCTGGCCATCATCGTCTTCATCTTTGCTGTAGTGGGCATGCAGCTCTTTGGGAAGAAGTACAGAAACGAAGCTCATAAAATATCAGACAATGGCAAACTTCGCTGGCACATGCGTGATTTCTTCCACTCCTTTCTAATCGTGTTCCGGGTGCTTTGTGGGGAGTGGATCGAGACCATGTGGGACTGCATGGTGGTTGCCGACAAGCCCATGTGCCTGACGGTTTTCCTCTCCGTCATGGTGATTGGAAATCTTGTGGTATGTGAATATCCTGTACCGGTTCCGCAGTTGTCTTAAGCTTCCTGGATAAAAAATTGTTTATAAAAAATAGAGAGCTAAAATTGACAGGATCTGTCTCATAACAGTTGTAGAATCTTTACCAAGGTATTGTTAGGTTTAGTTGAACTTTTAGTGGAACTTTCAGACCTAGGAACTGAGACTCTCTGCGTCTCAGGTAGAGCTGATATTAGGAACAATTTTTTTTTTTCAAGGGAGCTTAACATGACTTAGTTTTTGCTGTCATTGTAAATATAAACTATAATATTAGGCCACCATTAGAATTGTTGTTTTAGCAATGGTATAACAATTATATATAATAATTATTCAGTTTCTTTATTAGAATCCAACCAGAAAATACAGGGAATTTTTATGCAGTATTAAAAACTGATTAAAACTAAAGAAACAAATACAGCTTTTATAGACTATAGTGGTAAGTATTTATTGTGATCTTCCCTTACACTTGAGCAGCAGCAGCATCTGGCAGATTTGTTGTGATGCCCCGTAGATCCTTCTAGAGCCTGAAGAAGGTTGATCAGTAAGGGTCTTTTTGGATGGGGAGCATCCTGCGGAAGCCATTTTGATGAAGCCATTTATTTTCTGTTTGTTTCTTAATAGAGACACTGAGACATAATTATATATATGGTCATTATACCATTGCCAAAACAACAAATTTAATGGTGGCCTAAAACTTTTGCACAGCACTGTATATCGGACATAATGTATGTAATGCCATAACATTCACTCTATGTGAATTAGCAGCATGGTATGTTTATACTGTGTATTACAGTTCTTCATTTCGTTACCAGTCTTGACGTCTCATCTCGATATTTCTAGGTGTTGAACCTGTTCCTGGCGTTGCTGCTCAGCTCCTTTAGTGCCGACAACCTGGCAGTCACAAATCAGGAAAATGATATGAACAACTTGCAGATCGCTGTGGGCCGCATACAGAGGGGTGTTGCATTTGTTAAAGCCAAAGTGCGCCAGGTCTTGCACAGCAGTTGCATTACAAAGAAAAAGAAGAAGGTAAAGGACGAAGACGACCAAAAAGATTGCAAGAAAATGGCTGATTTCTCCATCCATACTACGACAGAGCTGATTAAAGACGAAGCATCGTTAAAGGAGGCATCAGTGGCAGACAGTGCGTCAGAAGATTTCATCTACGACCGCAGCGTGACCATCACAGTACCCATAGCAACTGCAGACTCTGACCCCGAGGGTCACAACCTGGATGATTTTAGCAGTTATTCTTCTGACCTAGAGGAAGATCTGGAGGTATGGGATGACTTGGTACTTTTTACACATGATCTTTATACAGTAGTGGTTCAGTGCGTGTGATCACCAGGTTTTGTGTCTTAGAGGTGTAGCCCATAATATTTGACCTTTTGTTTGGCCATATAGTATTAATATACACTGCCTGGCCCCCAAAAAAGTCACACGCTCTATTATTTCATTAGACCGCCTCTAGCTTGGTTACGGCACGCATTCGCTGTGGCATCATTTCCATGAGCTTCTGCAATGTCAGAACATTTTCTGTCCGGAGTTGCATTAATTTTTTTCCCCAAAATCTTGTATTGATGATGGGATTTGTTCCACTGCACAAAGTCTCCTCCAGCACATCCCAAAGGTTCTCAATGGGCTTCAGCTCTGGACAATCCATGTGTGAAAATGATGGCTCATGCTCCCTGAACCACTCGTTCACAATTTGACCCTCTGAAACAGATGAACATCTTTTCCACGACCACAGCATGTCTTTCAACATGGTTGTTTAACAAATGAGAAGCTCCTCACTGCATCAGTTAGGGTTAAAGAACTGATTTCCAGCTGAACATGATCACCAATGCAGTGATTATCCGATGGGAGGCTCTTTTTAAACTATTTAAATATTTGCTTAGTTAAATCCTGGTAGTGACCTTTATTTTGGCCAGGCAGTGTATAAATCAGAGGTAAAAAAACAACAGCAAAGCTCTCCTATTAAAAAGAGTATTACACTATACAGTGGTATCTCGGTTCTCGATCACCTCGAATCTTGACGCATTTTGACTAGAAAAATTTGTTTCAGTTCTCGTCATTTGCTCAGTACTCTGCACACTTGCTTAGACTTGTATGAGTCGAACCGCGCGAATCGTTTCGTCTGAAACTCGATTGACGATTCATTATTCACGATTCAGTACGATTCAGTGAAGGTCTCTGCTATTTTCATTGTGTTTTTCTTTATTTTTACAACTACAATACTGTGTTCTTAGTGGAAATAAGTCTCTATGGGTTCTAAAAAGGTTAGCTTATAAGAGCCAACCAAAATGAACCGAACCATCCAGAACATATAAGCTATGCTAGTGCCCTGAGTTTGTCAATAGAGTAACTTTCAATCGATTACTTACAAAATTACATGAGATTTTTCAACAATTTATTATAAATAAGCTTTGTGTTAATGATTTTGGCCAACTGTAGGTTAATGTAAGTGTTTGAAACATTACATTAAACATAACTTATCATTACTTCCTGGATGTCTTGGTGCCAAATAGCAAAGAACAGATTCATGGGTCTTGTGGAGTCCATGCCTTGATGGGTCAGAGCCTTGGTGACATGGGGTGGCGGCTACATAATATTAGGCACCTGCCTGGTTTTAAAGTTATGGCTGATTGATGATTATAATATACAGTGGGGTAAAGAAGTATTTAGTGAGCCACTGATTGTGCAAGTTCTCCTGCTTAGAAAGATGAGAGAGGTCTGTAATTTTCATCATAGCTACACTTCAACTATGAGAGACAAAATGAGAAAAAAAATCCATAAAATCACATTGTAGGATTTTTAAAGAATTTAATTGTAAATCATGGTGGAAAATAAGTATTTGGTCAATAAATTCGGTTCAACTCAATACTTTGTAACATAACCTTTGTTGGCAATGACAGAGGTCAAACGTTTCCTGTAAGTCTTCACCAGGTTTGCACACACTCTAGCTGGTATTTTGGCCCATTCCTCCATGCAGATCTTCTCAAGAGCACTGACTTTCGACTCCCTCCACACATTTTCTATGGGGTTGAGGTCTGGAGACTAGCTAGGCCACTCCAGGACCTTGAAATTCTTTTTACGAAGCCACTCCTTTATTGCCTAGATCGGTGTGTTTGGGATCATTGTCATGCTGGAAGACCCAACCACGTTCCATTTTCAATGCTCTCACTGATGGGAGGAGGTATTGGCTTAATATCTCACGATACTATTACGGTCCGGGCTTCCGAAGCTGGAGGGCGGCGCCGGCCGGGCCGACATGGCGGCCGAGCAACTATAAATAATGCCTCTTAAGCGCCGGCCGGTGGCGCACTATCGGCACATGTACGCGATTTCCGCATTCGGCAAGGGGATGAGTGGAAGTCGGCCTTCCTCACCCCCACTGGGCATTACGGATATCTAGTCATGCCCTTCGGGCTGAATGCCCCGGTCGTCTTCCAATGACTCATTAATGACGTTTTGCGGGAGGCCCTGGATTGGTACGTCTACGTCTACGTCTACCTTGACGACATCCTGGTCTTTAGCAAGACCATGGAGGAACACGTCAGGCACGTCCGTTGCGTCCTCCAGCTTCTCCTAACTAACCGCCTGTTTGTGAAGCTGGAGAAGTCGGTGTTCTATGCTTCCTCGGTCTCCTTTCTGGGATTCGTGGTCTCCTGTGGGGTCCTGAGCATGGACCCGGCCAAGACGCGGGCGGTGGCTGACTGGCCTCGCCCTTCCTCGGTGCATCTGGTTCAGCGATTCTTAGGCTTTGCCAACTTTTTCGTCCAAGACTTTGGCACCATCGCTGTGCTTCTCACCGGCCTCACACGCAAGGAGGCCGGTCCCTTCCGTTGGACTGAAGTGGCGGAATGCGCGTTTGTTGAGATCAAGAAGCATCTCACGAATCCGCCCGTCCTTTGCTTTTCGGACCCCAAGGAGGCGTTCGTCGTCGAGGTAGACGCTTCTGATGTGAGCGTTGGGGCCGTTCTTTCACAGCAGTCCGCCCCGGGGCAAAAGCTCCGTCCATGCGCCTACTTTTCCTGACGTCTGTCCCCTGCCGAGCGCAACTACCCGGTCGGGGACAGGGAACTCTTGGCCATCAAGCTGGCACTGGAAGAGTGGCGTCGCTGGCTGGAAGGAGCCAAACATCCGTTTTTAGTTTGGACGGATCACAAGAACCTGGCATATATTCAGCAGGCCAAGCGTCTCAACGCCCGTCAGGCTCGCTGGTCGCTGTTTTTTGCCAGGTTCAACTTTACGGTCTCCTTCCGGCCGGTCTCCAAGAACACTAAGCCCGACGCCCTCTCCAGACAGTGGGATCCGCCCAAGGTCGACCCTACGCTCGGTCCCATACTTCCCCCCGCCTGGGTGGTAGGGGCCTTGACCTGGGACGTGGACCAGGTCATCTCCAGGGCTCTCCGCCGAGAACCCGATCTGGGGAATGGTCCTCCGGGGCAAAGATTCGTTCCCACTGCCGCTCGGAGGGTGGTCATACGCTGGGGCCATGAGGCCCCCTTCACGGCGCACCCCGGGGGGTACCCGGACGTACGAGTTCCTCAGGCGAATATTCTGGTGGCCAGGCATGGAAGCGGACGTCCAGAGGTTTGTAGCCGCTTGCAAGACCTGCGCCAGGAACAAGGTTCCCCGGCAACGAGCTTGCGGTCTCCTTCAACCACTCCCCATCCCCTTCCAACCGTGGTCCCACATTTCTTTGGATTTCGTTACAGGTCTGCCCCCGTTCCGGGGCAACACCGTCATTTTGGTGGACGTCGACCGATTCTCCAAATCTGCAAGTTTGTGGCGTTGCCCAAACTGCCCTCGGCACGGGAGACGGCTGACCTCCTCCTTCTCCATATCGTTTGGGTCCACGGTCTGCCTTGCGATGTAGTGTCGGACCGGGGCCCGCAGTTCGCCAGCTGGTTCTGGATGGCCTTTTGCCGGCTACTGGGGGCCATGGCCAGCTTGTCGTCGGGATTCCACCAGGAGTCCAACGGCCAGACGGAGCGCGTAAACCAAGATCTCATGTCTCATGGCTAGAAATCCCTCCACCTGGTCCGAGCGGTTGCTGCGGGCGGAGTTCGCCCACAACACCCTGTGACACTTGGCGGTGGGTATGTCTCCCTTCGAGTGCCAATTCTCGGCCGCGCGCTTCGTCAGTCGCTGTAAAAGAGTCTGGGCTAATGCACGGGCTCTCCTGCATCGGGCGATCTCCGTCGTTTCACCCAGGTCAGCGGGTGTGGCTGTCCACCCGACACCTTCCCTTGAAGGGGACCACGGGCAAATTGGGCCCCAAATTCGTGGGTCCCTTCAAGGTTGTCCGGCGGATCAACCACTTATCGGCTCGAGCTGCCTCCGGCCATGAGAGTTCATCCCACGTTTCACGTGTCTCAACTCCAGCCCATTCTGTGTCAGACCATCGCTCCTCCAGGCCGACCGCCTGCCCCTCGGTGTGCACTGTCCCCCGGCTCCTTGACTCCCGCTGCATGCAGGGTAGCACCCAATATCTGGTCGACTGGGAGGGATATGGCCCGGAGGAATATGGCTCCTGGGTTCCCGCTTCGAACATCCTGGATCGGTCTCTTATCCGGGACTTCCAGAGGGACAGGGCCGCTGGTCTGGGGATGTCGGGAGCCGCCCCTGGGGGAGGGGGGGTTGTGGGTTGGGGTTTACTATTACGGTCCGGGCTTCCGAAGCCGGAGGCGCACTATCGGCTCATGTACGCGATTTCTCTCGCTGTGCTGGAAGAGTTTTCAGTAGCAATTTTGGACAGGGCTTAAAGGTACGACTGGTCCTGAAAGAGGATCAGCCGAGTAGAGTTCGGAGACTCAAGGTAATATTGCCAGGGAATTATTTAGGAAGGGATAGCTTATCGCTACTGACCTCTCTTCCTCCATTTTCCCGCTGCGTTCCTCAGCCGCTGCTCGCCACCACCGATCGGCCGTTATTGTTTCCCCCTCGGCATTTCCCGGTCTGTCCGTGCCTCAGTACTGCTTCCTCCCTGTTGGGACTAACTAGCTGCGCCTCGGGCGTTTCTTCTGTTATATACTCTCCCTTTGGGATCTTTCCTGTTAGCCTTTTTAGGCGCTCATTACTTTAGTTCGAGTCCGCTGAAGGCGGTCCTTTTGTCTGTCCTTACGCCTATAGTAGGTTTCTCCCCCCCATCCCCTCGTGGCCGAGTGGTGTAGTGGTAACTCACTCACCACTCATACCCGTATCACTCGGTTCGAATCCCGGCAACGGCCTCCTCCATAAGTGTGGGCTGCAATCGCTGGCTTCGCCGCGACTCATATCCATATACCTCAGTATCCCCTTTATTTGTATTTATATATACTTTGGTATATATATTTGCATATTTATATTATCCTGCGCTTGGGTCCTCCTCTCCCTTGAGTTTTCCCTCGACCAGTACCCCTTCGGCTGGTTGAACCGTAACAGATACATGGCCCCGTTCATTTTTCCCTTAACACGGATCAGTCGTCCTGTCCCCTTTGCAGAAAAACAGCCTCAAAGCATGATGTTTCCACCCCCATGCTTCACAGTAGGTATGGTGTTCTTGGGATGCAACTCAGCATTCTTCTTCCTCCAGTTGAGAGTACTGTACTGGCTTAAGCAGGGGGGCACGCCTGGCACTGCAGGATCTGAGTCCCTCTCGGCGTAGTGTATTACTGATGGTAGCCTTTGTTACTTTGGTCCCAGCTCTCTGCAGGTCATTCATCAGGTCCCTCCGTGTAGTTCTGGGATTTTTGCTCACCGTTCTCATGATCATTTTGACCTCACGGGATGAGATCTTGCATGGAGCCCCAGATCGAGGGAGATAATCAATGGTCTTCTATGTCTTACAATTGCTCCCACAGTTGATTTATTCACACCAACCTGCTTGCTTATTGTAGATTCACTCTTCCCAGCCTGGTGCAGGTCTACAATTTTCTTCCTGGTGTCCTTCGACAGCTCTTTGGTCTTGGCCATGGTTGAGTTTGGAGTCTGACTGTTTGAGGCTGCGGACAAGTGTCTTTTATACAGATAACAAAGTCAAACAGGTGCCATTAATACAGGTAACGAGTGGAGGACAGAAGAGCTTCTTAAAGAAGGAGTTACAGGTCTGTGAGAGCCAGAGATTTTGCTTGTTTGTGGGTGACCAAATACTTATTTTTGCCCTCTCACAAAATACCAGTTTTCGGTTATGTGAAGCATTTCAATGCTCGAATTAACTGAAGAAGAAACATTAAGCTGAATGTAAATTCAGAAATAATACGTAAGATGTATATAATGAATCATAATGAATGAAAAATGTTTTTGTCTTCTTTTTTATTCTTGTATGATGAAAAAATCTTGAACTGCTCTCGGTCTTGACTCTGACTCAACTACTAAAAGTATTGGTTTTGCCTTGGAATCAGCTCTAGTGGTTTTGACCTCAACACTACTATATAGTGACATGCTGGCCGATCACAAAGACGCTGTTAATTTACCAGTGTAAGCAGGAAGCTTTGGTTTGTGAATCAGCAAGATCTTGTGGGTTCACCACCTAAACCAGCAGTGTACCATCATGTCAAGTCAAGTCAGATCTATTTATATAGCGCTTTTTACAATGGAGCATTGTCTCAAAGCAACTTTACAAGTTTAGATTATCTCCTAATAACTACGTCCATCCCAAATTGAGCAAGCCTAGGGCGACAGTGGCAAGGAAAAACAAGTGTTATAGGAAGAAACCTTGGGAGGACCAAGACTCAAAATGGGACCCAACCTCCTTGGGCGGTGTAGATGATAAATCTAAGAGTGAAACTAAAGTCATGGAGTCAAAGTTCGAATAAAATGTGAAGTATGCACATCGGCATTAAGTGGCCCGAGTATGGTGGGGCTGGAGCTGATGACGGAAGCAGCTTGAGTGGAGCTGCAGCGGATGAACATCATGTGTGGGGCTGGAACTGCTGGAACACAGCTTGGAGAGAAAACAGAAAATGTAATTAGTTATTGATTAAGAGCACAGTGTCTATTAACAATCACTGATGCCATGTGTAGCATGAGAACCCTGGTAGCATTAGCTAAGGCAGCATAGCTAGAAAGAGGAGAACTGGTAGGAAACACAGCCAAGAGGGATCACATGAGACATTGGCAACCCCACGGGAGGCAGAAGACAGCAACCCAACGTCTCTGATCACCATAAGACTCTTTGACTATGAACCCCTAGCTCTGCCCTTATTCTAAGGCAAGGATGCACGAGTCAAGATCACGAGGACCGAAGCCCAGTTCAGCCAGACCGCCCACTCGACACTCCCGGCTAGCGGACAAGGCAGGCAGGCCAGACATGACTCCAGACTCCGCTCCAGTGACCCAAGCCATGCATCCTGGTCTAAATCTAGTCAAAAGCCTGTGTAAATAAGTATGTCTTTAGCCTAGACTTAAAAATTTCTAGAGTGTCTGAGTCTCGAACTAAAGTGGGAAGTTTATTCCGTAGTTGGGGCACCATGTATGAGAAAGCCTTTCCCCCGGCAGTGACTTTTTTAATTCTAGGAACTAAAAGAAGTCCTGTACCCTGCGAACGAAGTAGACGAGAATAGGGACCTGAATAGGGACCAGGAGGACGGTAAATAGTGTGGTTTTGCTGAAAAGAGTGTGGTTTTGACTTCCATAACGATGGATCAGTCACATTAAGAATCAGTATTTCAAAAGAATTAGCCTTGTAATGGGATTTAGCTGTAACACCTAACTCTTTGTCAAAAAATTAACCTTCATTAACCAGAATGGAATTGAATTCAGTGGGTGTACTGATTTTGTCAGGGATATGGGCTACATTTTTGTTAGCAGATAAAAGCATAAACAGGAAGAAATAATTGTGTAATTTCGGTGGACAGGAATGATCTAAATAGGTTGTTCCCCATGGTAAGAGAAAACATATAAAATACTGACTGACTGCATGCATTTGAACTAAAGAGGCATCAGATTTAGCTACAGCAGCCTGTTTCATACAGAGCTGTGAGAGAAACGCTGCTCGAATGACACTGGAGCTTGAATTTGCATGTTGTTCAGGTTTGTCGGTAAACTTAATTGCTTGATCTTGACTGAGTATGACCCTGCCGAGTGCTTACTAGAAGCCTAAAACGTCTCGGATGATGACTTGCGGTTACGTCTGGCTCCAGCAGAGATGTTGTCATGGTGATGTTGTCTGTGTGTACTGCTCTTGCAGAAGCTGTCAGTGGTGTTGAGCTCTTCAGATGGCAGCACAGTGGATCTCCGGCCCATACAGGATGTGGTAGAGTCACACGAACTTGAGCTGGAAAAGTCGATGGATCCAGATGGCTGTTTCACAAACGGTGAGGGAGTCCTACAGAGCCAAGTATTCATATACAAATATGCTTTCCCTGTCAGACACACATGGGTCCAGGACTTATCCCGGAGAACACAGGGTACAGGCAAAAGCATGCCCTAGATGGGATGCAAATTCATTCCAGGCCCATTGGGAGTCACTGTGGCAGCTCTAGAGAATGATCTCAGACACATCGTGCTTATACAGGGTGGATTTTCTGGGGGTCTGGAACAGGTTCATTCAATTTACACTATTCCTTATGGGAAAAATTTGCTCAGTACTCTTCGTTTTCGGTTCTCAATAAGCCTTCTGGAACGAATTAAAGACGAGAACCGAGGTACCACTGTACTACAATAACCTATGAGGGTGGCACGGTGGCACAGCAGTTAGTGTGGAGTTTGTATGTCCTCCCTGTGTCCGCATGGGTTTACTCCAGTATTTTGGAGGCTAGTGCGTTAAATAGCAGGTTAGGGTATTGAAGTACCGCATAAGTTGATTATTAAAGACGTTCTGTCTCCCAGGCTGTGTGCGCAGGTTTCCTTGTTGCCAGGTGAACGTGGAAAAGGGCAAGTGGAAGACATGGTGGACCCTGAGGCAGACCTGTTACAGGATAGTGGAGCACAACTGGTTTGAGTCGTTCATCATCTTTATGATCCTTCTGAGCAGTGCAGCTCTGGTAAGGAATGAATTGGAGCAAATTCAAATATACTTCAAACTAATACATATTCAAATGGCCTTCCAGAAAAAAATCAAGTTTGAATTCCGAGGTACCACTGTACTCAGATTCAAGTCAAGTCAGATTTATTTAAATAGCGCTTTTTACAATGGAGCATTGTCTCAAAGCAACTTTACAAGTTTAGATTATCTCCTAATAACTACGTCCAATCCCAAATTGAGCAAGCCTAGGGCGACAGTGGCGCAAGGAAAAACTCCCTAGTTCTAGGAAGAAACGTTGGGAGGACCAAGACTCAAAAGGGACCCAACCTCCTTGGGCGGCGTAGATGATAAATCTAAGAGCGAAACTACAGTCATGGAGTCAAAGTTCGAATAAAATGTGAAGTATTCACATCGACATTAAGTGGCCGGGGTATGATGATAAATCTAAAGAGCGAAACTAAAGTCATGGAGTCATGGTCGAATAAAATGTGAATATGCACAGTGGAGCTCCATCAGATGAACATCATGTGTGGGGCCGGAACTGCCGGAACACAGCTCGAGAGAAAACAGAAAATGTTTTGCTCCGGCCCAGCAACCCAAGCCATGCAACCCTGGTCTAAATCTTAGTCAAAAGCCTGTGTAAAAATAGGTATGGTCTTTTCCATAGTTCCATAGTTCCATAATAGGTAGTTTATTCCATAGTTGGGGGGGCCATGTATGAGAAAGCCTTTCCCCCTGCTGTGTGACTTTTTTTAATTCTAGGAAACTAAAAAGAAGTCCTGCACCCTGCGAATGAAGTAGACAGTTTGGATTGTAAAACTATAAGAGGTCACTCAGATAATGTGGGGCCAGGCCATGTAGAGCTTTATAAGTTATAAGAAGTATTTTGTAATCAATGCGGAATTCGACTGGTAACCAGTGCAGTGATGATAGAACAGGAGTGAGCATCCAGTAAGTAAGGGCGTTTACAGTAATCCAACCTTGAGGGTTATAAACGGCATGAACAAGTTTTTTTTCTGCATCATTAAAAAGAGAGGATATTTCTAAGTTTAGCGATATTACGTAATTGAAAGAAAAGCAATTCGAGTGATGCTGCTAATGTGCGCATCAAAGGAGAAATCTGAATCAAATGTGACCCCTAAGTTTTTTACAGACGGACGGGGCAATACTGGACAGCCATCTAGATTTGGATAGATGTAAGCCAACCTGTCTCTCACAGCCTTGGGTCCCACTAATAGCACCTCGATTTTATCTGAGTTTAAGTAAGAGAAAATTAAATAACATCCATCTTTTATTTCCCTTTACACAGTCCTCGATTTTTGTTTGATTTGTAAGGCTGTCATTAGTTTTTTTGGGCTGATATGTACAGCTGTGTATCATCTGCATAGCAGTGGAAACTAATGCCATGTTTACGAATAACTGAGCCTAGTGGCAAGCATGTTACAGAGAGAATAAAAGCGGGGCAAGCACTGACCCCCCCCCTGAGGCACGCCATACTTCACTTTTGAGCTTAGATCTTAGATTATTTTTATATGAACAAACTGGTATCGGGTCAGTTAAGTAGGATTTTAAACCAAGAAAGTGCTGATCCCTTAATACCTACAGTATTCTCTAGTCCTGTTTAGTAAAACATCATGATCTATAGTGTCAAATGCTGCACTTAATCTAACAGAACAAGAAAAGAAACACATCCCTTATCTGAGGACATTAACAAGTCATTAAAAAGTACCCCTAAGTAATGCTGTTTTCAGTACTATGATGGGGCCTGAAGCCAGACTGAAATGTTTCATAAATTTCATTCCTTTGGAGGTGACTACAGAGCTGCTGAATAGACGGCTTTTTTCTAAGATTTTTTGGACAGAAACGGTAGATTTGAAATTGGTGTATAATTAATATCACACAAGGGTCAAGATTGGCTTTTTTAATCAGTGGTTTGATAACGGCAGACTTAAAGGATTTGGGCACATAACCTAAGGTAAGGGATGAGTTTAAAAATAACTAACACTAGAGCTCCATACGCTCTTGATTCTATTCTTAAATCCTCAAGCCATAGCCGTCTGTCAACTTCAGCACTTGGACTACAGTGGTGCTTGAAAGTTTGTGAACCCTTTAGAATTCTCTATATTTCTGCATAAATATGACCTAAAACATCATCAGATGTTCACACAAGTCCAATAGATCCAATATTACATATTAGTGAGTGGCAAAAGTATGTGAACCTTTGCTTTCAGTATCTGGAATGACCCCATGTGCAGCAAATAACTGCAACTAAACGTTTCCTGTAACTGTGATCAGTCCCTGCAACAACCGGCTTGGAGGAATTATTAGCCCATTCCTCCGTACAGAACAGCTTCAGCTCTGGATGTTGGTGGGTTTCCTCCTCACATTAGCTGCTCGCTTCAGGTCCTTCCACAACATTGCCATTGGATTAAGGTCAGGAACTTTGACTTGGCCATTCCAAAACATGAACTTTATTCTTCTTTAACCATTTCTTTGGTAGAACGGCTTGTGTGCTTAGGGTCGTTGTCTTGCTGCATGACCACCTTCTCTTGAGATCAGTTCATAGACAGATGTCCTGACATTTTTCCTTTAGAATTCTCTGATATCATTCAGAATTGATTTTTTCCATCAATGATGGCAAGGCCGTCTTGGCCCAGATGCAGCAAAAACAAGTCCCAAACCATGATACTACCAACCACCATGTTTCACAGATGGGATAAGGTTCTTATGCTGGAATGCAGTGTTTTCCTTTTCTCTGACATAATGCTTTTATTTTAAAAGTTCTATTTTGGGTCTCATCCATCCACAAAACATTCTTCCAGTAGCCTTCTGGCTCGCCCACGTGATCTTTAGCAAACTGCAGACGAGCAGCAATGTTCTTTTTGGGGAGCAGTGGCTTCTTCCCTGCAACCCTGCCATGCACACCATTGTTGTTTAGTGTTCTTCTGATGGTGGACTCATGAACGTTAACATTAGCCAATGTGAGAGAGTTGGGGGTCGGCCACTCCTGGGGAGGGTACCAATAGTCTTGAATTTGCTTCATTTGTACACAATCTGTCTGACTGTGGATTGGTGGAGTCCAAACTCTTTAGAGATGGTTTTGTAACCATTTCCTGCCTTATGAGCATCAACAACTCTTTTTTTTGAGGTCCTCAGAAATCTCCTTTGTTTGTGCCATGATACACTTCCACAAACATGTTGTGAAGAGCAGACTTTGATATATCCCTGTTCTTTGATTGTCATCCCATTGATTGAAAACACCTGACTCTACTTTCACCTTCAAATGAACTGCTAATCCTAGAGGTTCACATACTTTTGCCACTCACTAATATGTAATATTGGATCATTTTCCTCAATAAATAAATGACCAAGTATAATATTTTTTTCTCATTTTTTTAACTGGGTTCTCTTGATCTACTTTTAGGACTTGTGTGAAAATGTGATGATATTTTAGGTCATATTTATGCAGAAATATAGAAAATTCAAGCACCACTGTATGTAATGTTATGGCTCCCAAACTGTGGAAATTACCACCACACAGTCTTCACCCAGACTGGAGAACCTGATCATCATTACCGGGTGCCTGACCCATCCTGGTCATTACTGGGCTCCTGACCAGAGCATCAGCGAGAGTCCTCACCATGAAACGCAACTGAGACCTCACTTTGCCCGAGAGTGGCTCTGTGTTAGAGTAGTGCTGATCTACCTTGGCTACCCTTTGCCATGCATCACACAGACCCAGTCCTAATGTCAGGACATCTGGGAGCCTCAGGCAAGACAGAAACAATTCATGTGAGTCTGGGGTTGGAACGTTAGAATAGGAAAAGTTAAAGGAGAAAACACCCTAAAATCCCATCACCACACAAAACACAAGTCAAGTCAAGTCAAATTTATTTCTGTAGCACTTTTTACAACACTGCATTGTCTCAAAGCAGCCTTTCAAATATATTGGCTTAAAGCCCTAGTTGAGCAAGCCTGAGGCGACTTCTGGAGGACCAAGTCATAACTTCTGAAACTTCTGGAGGACCAAGTCTTAACTTCTGAAACTTCTGAAGGACCAAGTCTTAAATAGGGACCCGACCTCCTTGGATAGCCTGGATGTTAAATGTTAGAATTAAGCAATATATAAGGAAAATACACTTCTTAAAATTAGAATAGAATAATATATTGGCTAAGATGGCTTAGCACTTAGGCTAATGTACTGTCGTCCCAAAGATTGAGGGTTCAAGCCCAAGTAGCTGCCAGCCTGCCACTGCTGGGCACTTGAGCAAGGCCTTTAACACCCAATTGCTTGGACTGTACTTTGTTTGCTTAGACTGTTTCAGCTGTATATTGCTCTGGATAAGGGCGTCTACTAATTGATCCAAATATTAATGTTACATCTGGAATTGTTCCTAACAAATTGTACTATGTCTGGATTTGACAGGCCTTTGAAGACATATACATTGAGAAGAGAAAGACCATAAAGATGATTTTGGAATATGCAGATAAAGTTTTCACATACGTCTTCATACTGGAGATGCTTCTGAAATGGCTGGCCTATGGATTTGCAAAATATTTCACCAACGCCTGGTGCTGGCTTGATTTCTTAATAGTGGGGGTATGTATTTGTTTTAATAACTTGTAACCAGTGTTTTATAGCTTTTGGGTTGTTGTTGTTGTTGTGTTTTGCAAATATGTGTTGCATGATGATTTGTGCCTGTCCATAGTGTGTTTGAAGAAGAGATGATAGCAGCTGCAGGGTGGTGTGTGTCTCTCTGGGTGTGCTTCTGTTGAAAGGCACTGAATGGATTATCCATTTGTGGGTCTAAGGCTGCCACTCATGGGAAGGACTAAAGTGATGGAGGAGAGAGAGATAAGAGGAGAGAAGTGGCTCCTAATTATATCATTTGTATTTATCCGTTTTGTGTGTGTGTGTGTGTGTGTGTGTGTGTAGGTCTCTCTGATCAGCTTAGTGGCCAACGCCCTTAATCTTTCAGGGCTCGGTGCCATAAAATCGCTCCGTACTCTGCGAGCCCTAAGACCTCTGCGAGCTCTGTCGCGCTTTGAAGGCATGAGGGTAAGGCGCACTTCCTCCACTCTAGCTACTGACAGTAAGACACAAGCTTTGTTACTGACAACAAATACTAGCAATATTATAATTTACTCTGGTTTGTATTAAACACATTTTTAAGCACAATACTTCAATACAGAATGAACACCAGCTATAGTCTGGAAAATGCTTATTTAGTTTTGATTGGGTCAATAAAGGAGGGAGGATTTTATGGACAGTACTGTGCAAAAGTCTTAGGCCACCATTAGATTAGATATACAATTGTTTTAGTGACCATACTTAATTATTTCTCAGTCTCTTTATGAGAATACAACTAAAATACAGGGAATTTGTATGCAGTATTAAAAAACTGGGTATTTAGTGGGACCTCCCCTTACACTTGAGCAATAGCAACATCTGGCAGCTTCATCGGGACGCCAAGTTGACCCTTCTACAGTCTGAAGAAGCTGGATCAGGAATGATCTTTTTGGAAGGGTAGCAGCCAAGGAACCACTTTTTAAAAAGGGGAACAAGGTGAAAAGGCTAAGATGTACTAAAGCTAACAAAGACTAGAATGGAGATCAGTGGAAAAGAGTCCAAATTCAAGTTTGAAATTTTTGGGTCCAGTTGTCAACAATATGTAATATATGGTCATTATACTACGAATCTAATGGTGGCCTAAGACTTTTGCACAGTACTGTATATGCAGGTGTGCACCGTTTATTGTCCATCTGGTAAACTTCCGTTTGCTTTAATGTACTAAGGACTTTTGTAATAGGAAGTGATAACAGGATATAAAAATGCCTTATGTACATCTAATTCACGTCTGAATGACAGAAAACTAGTAGGGGCGAAACCTTGCCACGCCTGCTGACAGAAAAGAGAATTGCTTTCTTGAAAGATGTTTTTGTTTTCGGTTAGTGTATGAGGTTTTACACAAAAGGTACAAAGATGAGAATTACTGTATTGTACAGCACCGTGCTGTACTAAATGTTCTCATTGTGTTTTATTTAATATCATTGTTTAAAATAAAACTCTATGTACTGAGTATCTAATCTACTATGTGACTATAGTCATGAGCAATCAATGTCGATTTTGGTCAACGTTCCTGTTTCACAGTAAGTAATGTGGATATTGAAAGGCTATACCTGTACACTATACAGGCTACATTTTATCAGTTTATTCACTTTTGCTGCAACAACCCCCTTCATGGTTTTGGAACAGGGCTGTGAGGTCTGTCACTGCTTACCCTGGTTCTCTTCAAAGGAGTCTGTAGGAGTTAAGGTCTCTGTGCGAGCAAACAAAGTGCTCCATCAAAGTTGGCAAACCATTACTTTATTGACTTTGTTTTAGAGTGCTATATTGAAAACCACTAAGATGTTCATTACAAACCGTGTTAATGCCACAGCCTGTATGCTACATATTGTGAACCTGTTAGCAGTGAGTGTGCCTGATATAATAAAGATCAGAAACTGTAAGGAGTATTGATACAGGTCCATTGACATAAACTCCCATGGTTCTATAAGGTATAAGGTTATTATCCTTATAATTAAAGCCATATATTACCTTACCAGATACATTAACTGATGTAGTACAGCAGCTGTAGTGACACATGTAACAGCGCAGCCTCTGGTGCACATTTTATTAAACACAAAGGTTTATTAAACACTGAGCAGTGCTTGGCTTGCGCTGCGCTCCTTATGTAATGTATTTAATTACTTAATGAATATATTTTATTTTAGATTTTATATGCAATATTGTGCAAAATTCTTAGGTCACCATTAGATTTGTTGTTTTAGCACTGATATTATGACCACATACAGTGGTGCTTGAAAGTTTGAGAAGCCTTTAGAATTTTCTATATTTTTGCATAAATATGACTTAAAACATCATCAGATTTTCACACAAGTCCTAAAAGTAGATAAAGTGAACCCAGTTAAACAAATGAGACAAAAATATTATACTTGGTCATTTATTTATAGAGGAAAATGATCCAATATTACATATTGGAGTGGCAAAAGTATGTGAACCTTTGCTTTCAGTAGCTGGTGTGACCCCCCTGTGCAGCAATAACTGCAGCTAAACGTTTCCTGTAACTGTTGATCAGTCCTGCACACCGGCTTGGAGGAATTTTAGCCCATTCCTCCGTACAGAACAGCTTCAGCTCTGGGATGTTGGTGGGTTTCCTCACATTAGCTGCTCGCTTCAGGTCCTTCCACAGCATTTCCATTGGATTAAGGTCAGGACTTTGACTTGGCCATTCCAAAACATGAACTTTATTCTTCTTTAAACCATTCTTTGGTAGAACGGCTTGTGTGCTTAGGGTCGTTGTCTTGCTGCATGATCCACCTTCTCTTAAGATTCAGTTCATGGACAGATGTCCTGACATTTCCTTTAGAATTCTTTTGATATAATTCAGAATTCATTGTTCCATCATGTGATGGCAAGCCGTCCTGGCCCAGATGCAGCAAAACAGGCCCAAACCATGATACTACCACCACCATGTTTTCACAGATGGGATAAGGTTCTTATGCTGGAATGCAGTGCTTTCCTTTCTCCAAACATAACACTTTTCTTTTAACCAAAAAGTTTTTATTTTTATCTTATCCATCCACAAAACATTCTTCCAACAGCCTTCTGGCTCGTCCACGTGATCTTTAGCAAACTGCAGACGAGCAGCAATGTTCTTTTTGGAGAGCAGTGGCTTTCTCCTTGCAACCCTGCCATGCACACCATTGTTGTTCAGTGTTCTTCTGATGGTGGACTCATGAACATTAACATTAGCCAATGTGAGAGAGGCCTTCAGTTGCTTAGAAGTTACCCTGGGGTTCTTTGACCTCGCCAACTATTACACGCCTTACTCTTGGAGTGATCTTTGTTGGTTGACCACTCCTGGGGAGGGTAACAATGGTCTCAAATTTCCTCCATTTGTACACAATCTGTCTGACTGTGTATATAATATTGGATCATTGTCCTCAATAAATAAATGACCAAGTATAATATTTTGTTGCATTTGTTTAACTGAGTTCTCTTTATCTACTTTTAGTACTTGTGTGAAAATCTGATGATGTTTTAGGTCTTTTATGCAGAAATATAGAAAATTCTAAAGGGTTCACAAACTTTCAAGCACCACTGTAGCATATCTTAGCCTATTCACCCTGTTTGCTACTGAAAAAAATTGTTTACTGGCTGCTACCCTTCCAAAAAAACATTTTTGATTAAGCTTCTTCAGACTGTAGAAGGGTCAACTTGGCATCCCAACGAAGCTGCCAGATGCTGCTATTGCTCAAGTGTAAGGGGAGGTGACGTTAAATACTTTCACTGTCGCTCATAAAAAGCTGTTTTGTTCATTTTTTTTAAAACTGCATACAAATTGCCTGTATTTTCTGGTTGTATTCTAGTAAACACAGTAGGACACAGCACTGCATCTTTGCACTGTTGTTAAATGCGCTCGCTTCTCACAGCTTTGGCATGATTTTTAGTCAGTTCCCTGCTCATGTCGTAAGTGCAACAGAAAATATGTTGTGCTGTCACATAAAGACAGTTTCTAATTCCAGAAATGTTTGTACTAGAAAGAGGTAAGTGGTAAGGAGGGGCTGAGCAAATTACGGTTTACAGTGAAATGATTTTCCTATTTTCAGTAGTCAAAAAAATAGAAAATCAATATGTCGTGGTCAGTGTTGATATGAATTAAATCAAGGAATGGGAAATACTGCAGTATCTTGAATATTTTGTCAATACAGGTACACTACAGTATTCCATATACCATTGCTATATAATATGTAGTACAAAAGTACATACACTGCTCAAAAAAATAAAGGTAACACTCAAATAACACATCCAAGCACAGGGCACCAGTGGTGAATTTGCCAATCCTGGTGTTCTCTGGCAAATGCCAAGCATCCTGCACGGTGTTGGGCTGTGAGCACAACCCCCATCTGTGGACGTCGGGCCCTCATACCATCCTCATGGAGTCGGTTTGTAACCGTTTCTGCAGACACATGCACATTTGTGGCCTGCTGGAGGTCATTTTGCAGAGCTCTGGCAGTGCTCCGCCTGTTCCTCCTTGCACAAAGGCGGAGGTAGCAGTCCTACTGCTGGGTTGTTGCCCTCCTACGGCCTCCTCCACATCTCCTGGTGTACTGGCCTGTCTCCTGGTAGCGCCTCCAGTCTCTGGACACAGCAAACCTTCTTGCCACAGCTCGCATTGATATGCCATCATAGATGAGCTGCACTACCTGAGCCACTTGTGTGGGATGTAGAGTCCGTCTCATGCTACCACGAGTGTGAAAGCACCACCAACATTCAAAAGTGACCAAAACATCAGCCAGAAAGCAAAGGTACTGAGAAGTGGTCTGTGGTCCCCACCTGCAGAACCACTCCTTTATTGAGTGTCTTGCTAATTGCCAATAATTTCCACCTCTTGTCTATTCCATGTGCACACCAGCATGTGAAATTGATTGTCAATCACTGTTGCTTCCTAAGTGGACAGTTTGATTTCACAGAAGTTCGATTTACTTGGAGTTATATTGTGTTGTTTAAGTGTTCCCTTTATTTTTTTGAGCAGTGTATATTTAATATGGTGTTTAAACAACATCCAGCTCAAATGACGTCCAGTTTCACAAAACGCATGGATGTTAAGCAACGCTTACCTGTATACTTGCATATATCTATATAGTAATGTAAATAGTGCATTTTATAGAAAGGATCAGTCCTGAATCTTTGTCTTCTCCTCTGACTGCTGATGTGTTTATCAGAACATTAGATTCAGCCTCCATTATCCTATAAAAGTAGTGAGCTACAGCATACTATCTGTATTAATATTGGGGGGACAAATCTCTTGGTGATTTATGATGTAAGACTGAAAAAGCATTTTTTTCTGCTTTGGACCTTCATTAGCTTTACACGGTGTCAAGTTTGGTCATCCTTACCATTGTTTAACTTCGATTCACACCAACAGAGAAGCGCTCTGACAGTATGTAGAGGTGTGTGTGCTTAATAGTGGGAGAGGATGTCTGGCAGGCTTGAAAGCACTCCCAGATATTTAATTTGGTATTGATCAAATGGCTGCAAATGCTTGTTAGGCAGCGTGGGTTTTCCATGCCAAGCTGCAGTTGAGCTGGGTTTTCCTCAGTTGTACAGTTTTCCTCAATAAATGTATATTTTTGTTCTAATATTGCAATCACTTACATATATCGTCATTACATTCAAGCATGTAAAGTTTTATTCAATCCCAACAAGTCCTTCTTGGTGCATTATTTATTTATTTTTTGCCAATGAGTGCACTTTTTAAGACATCAGCTCCCATGATGCAAGAAGCTCAGCTCTGCCCTGGTTCGGAATTCAATGGTTCCAATGAAACAGCAACCTTGAACACAAAACAGAACCTGGTGACAAGAGTCCACACCAACTCGAAACACAGCTCAACCCTCACTTCACCAGAACCAGTGCCCTACCAATGATTCATGCCCCTGTCTCTGGCAAGGTGACGTTGAGGCTGAAAGGTTCTGCCAGGACCCTGGTCACTGCGTTGATAGGCTAGAGCATTACCTCTGCGAGATCTTGAGTGCAGAAATGATTTAAAAAATAAAACTTTTATCATCAATTTCCTGTGTTAGTACAGTTTACATTACATAAAAACTTAATACAACACTGCATGGTCTGAAATAAGTACTACTAAGATACTATTAAGAGGTCTTTTGAGATTGTATTCTGTTGTAATCCAGTGGTTTTCATTTCTCCGATAGGTGGTGGTCAATGCTCTTTTTGGCGCCATTCCTTCCATTGTGAATGTCCTGCTGGTGTGTCTCGTCTTCTGGCTCATCTTCAGCATCATGGGCGTCAACATGTTTGCCGGGAAGTTCTATGGGTGTGTGAACATAACCAACGGCACACCCATCGATGACAAAATGGTCATAAACAAAACAGATTGTGACCTACTGGGTAAAGACGTTGCCCGCTGGAAAAACTTGAAGATTAACTTTGATAACGTTGGAGCAGGATATCTGGCCTTGCTGCAAGTGGTAAGTGCTGCGACTACTCAAGTGTAAGCCTTAATATAATGACTATGAGTCAAAGACATTAATGACATAAAGTTATGTCTGGTTTTCTCTAAAGGCAACATTCAAAGGCTGGATGGATATTATGTATGCAGCGGTTGATTCCTACAAGGTAAACTTATGTTTTGTACCTAAGTGTCAGCAAGCGTTGAGAAACAATGTCATAAACAGCACTGGAAAAACCAAATAACAAAGAGGATGTAGTGTTTTTAGATGTCAATTGATATACTGAAATGTTCATAAATCAATATTTCAGTCACAACATTCATGTGTTGTGCACTTGTTCTTCAATAAATAAGATTTGGCTCAGGTGGTCAACTAATCAATACCTCATTAACTAAAATGAGGTGTGTCTATGTTGGAATTAATCTGATACTGGAACGAAATTGCCCCATACATGTAGATATGCTGATTTAAAGAAAATAAGTGGTTTCTTAATTCTCCCATAACCGTTCTCAGAGTTTTCTACTCATTGTCTCTGTGTAGGTAGATTTACAGCCCATATTTGAGCAAAATCGTTACATGTACATCTACTTTGTGATCTTCATCATATTCGGGTCCTTCTTCACATTGAACCTCTTCATTGGCGTCATCATCGACAACTTCAATCAGCAGAAGAAAAAGATGAGTATCTAATGAGTTCTAGGCTTAGTCTGTCAAAGTACAAACTTACATTTAGAAGAAAATGATGATTATGATCATCCTGGACTAGTCTAACACAGATGCAGTTTTTTGCAAAAAATGTAACTTCTTGTTTCACCAATTTACTTTGGAGGTCAGGACATTTTTATGACAGAGGATCAGAAGAAATATTACAATGCTATGAAGAAACTTGGGTCAAAGAAGCCACAAAAGCCAATTCCCAGGCCATCAGTAAGTAATTCCACTGATATACAATGTGGCCTGAGGGCACTAGTGAAAATGCTTTATGGAGAATTCATCCTACTGGAAGATCAAACACGATCAAGGATTGTCATGGACTTTCCTCCATAGTCATGTGACCTGAGGCCTGTTGAGCATATAGTGAAAAATAATCAGGTTGTACAAAGTCTTGTGGAGTCCATGGCAGCTCGAGTGCACGCTGTCTTTACAGCAAAAGGAGGAACATATCAAATACTAATCAAGTCTGATGAATACAGTTCTGTGCAAAAGTCTTAGGCCACCTTGTCCCCATTAGATTGTTGTTTTAGCAATGGTATAAGAACCATATATAATTATTTATCAGTGTCTTTATTAGAATACAAACAGAAAATACAGCAGATTTGTATGAAGTATTAAAAACTGAAAAAAACCCAGCCTCTGTAGGCGACAGTGGCATGTATTTAGTGTGAAGAAGCTTGATCAGGAATGGTCTTTTTGGAAGGGGAGGTCACAAAAAAATATTGACTTTTGCCTGCAGAAGCCAGTTTGTCCTGAAAACTGTGTTTTTGGTGATTGTGTGTACATATTTCCTATATTTTTTATTTGGATCTTAATGAAAAGACTGAGAAATAATTAGATATGGCCATTATACCATTCACAAATCTAATGGTGACCTAAGACTTTTGCACAGTAGTGTATATATTTTGTAGATGATGTAGTCTGTACCGGAAAACTTTTCAAGAAGCATTTTCTCTAGTAGTCTCAGACTAAACAAGCGTTTCAAATTTTATGTAGGAGGATAAGAATTTATAAATGCGTATTACTATTGTAAAATTAATATTAGCTACCATCAGTAACTGTTATCAGATCATAAAGTGTTAAGTATTCTAGATACCCACTCACTTTTCCCCCCATTCCCTTTACTGATTTCATTTTTTCCCAGAACAAGTTCCAGGCACTGATCTTTGACTTTGTAACAAATCCAGCCTTTGACATCGTTGTTATGGTCCTTATATGCCTTAATATGGTCACAATGATGGTGGAGTCGGAGAATAATTCGAAGGAAACACGTGAAGTTTTGAAAACCATCAATCACGTGTTTGTTGGAGTCTTCACAACGGAGTGTGTGCTAAAGTTGCTCTCTCTTCGCCATTACTTCTTCACTATTGGCTGGAACATCTTTGACTTGGTTGTGGTCATTCTCTCAATAGTCAGTAAGTTTCGGTGATTGGCGCATGATTGGAAACTGCATATCGGATAGCACCCTGTAGCGTTTGTAACGCGCGCTCTTTTTTCATCAGGTCTGTTCGTCGCCGCACTCATTAATCGGTTATTCCCTCCAACCCTGATCCGTGTCGTTCGTCTTGCACGGATTGGCCGAATTCTGCGCCTCATCAGGAGTGCCAAGGGAATACGCACTCTTCTGTTTGCGCTGATGATGTCCCTTCCGGCGCTTTTCAACATCGGCCTTCTTCTCTTTTTAGTAATGTTCATCTACGCCATTGTTGCCATGTCACAGTTTGCCTATGTGAAGAAGGAGGCTGGAATAGACGACATGTTTAACTTCGAGACTTTCGTCAACAGCTTGTTATGCTTGTTTCAAATCACCACGTCCGCAGGGTGGGACGGCCTGCTCTCGCCCATTCTCAACAAAGTCCCAGACTGTGACCCACATAAGGAGAACCCTGGCAGCCAGGTTAAGGGGGACTGTGGCAATCCGTCCATTGGCATAATTTTCTTTGTGAGTTACATCATCATATGCTTCTTGATTGTGGTGAACATGTACATCGCTGTGATCCTGGAGAACTTCAGTGTGGCCACTGAACAGAGCACAGACCCCCTAAGTGAGGACGACTTTGAGATTTTCTACGAGGTGTGGGAAAAATTCGACCCGAAAGCCTCGCAGTTCATCGAGTATCGCAAACTCTCCGATTTTGCCGATGCTCTGAGCCCTCCTCTGCGCATACCCAAGCCTAATTTGATCCAGCTGGTCAGCATGGACCTGCCAATAGTGAGTGGGGAGAAAATACATTGCCTGGATATCTTGTTCGCTTTTACCAAACGTGTCCTTGGGGAGAGCGGCGAAATGGACATCCTTCGTATGCAGATGGAGGACCGATTCATGGCCTCCAACCCCTCCAAGGTTTCTTACGAGCCCATAACCACAACCCTACGCCACAAGCTCGAGGACAAGTCAGCTGTTGTCATTCAGAGAGCCTACAGGAGGCACTTTGGCAGACATGAAAAACACCTCTCCAAACCACCCAAAGAAGCACAGCAGGAGAACGGGAAGATCGCAAGCAAGGACGCAACGGTCTCAGACAGGTGTAACAACCATTCAGCTTCGGGGAAAAGTGATATATCAGCCTCCTCGGCTGTTCTGCCATCATACGAGAGCGCAACGCAAGGTGTTAAGAATAAATATGAGAAGGACAAGAAGGAGAAGGAAGTACAAGGGAAGGATAGCAAAAAACAGAAGAAATGAGGGCAAAATGATAAATGTACACTCTTCAGAAAGAACATATTGCAGTATAATGTTTATACTGTATGGAGTATGGAAATGTATGAAGATCAGCTGCACTCTTTTTCAAAGTGCGGCTTATATACCACAGTGATAGTAATCAAAGCATTCTTGTTTTACATAAAGGCAAGTGTCCAGAATGTGGCCGGGTGTAAATGCTGGAAGCTGCTTGTCTGGCTGTAGACCGTACGGAGGAATAGCCTTTCTTGAGAATGCACATTCCTCTGTTGGCTTGCATTTGAATATCCCATTGCTGAACTTCTGTTTTTTAAGATTCGTTAATCATACGTTAATGTCCTCTATTACTGGTCTCAAAGTGGAATCCTCATTTTAATTACAAATGCCATTACAAGTATTTTAGCATCTTCCATACAAGGTTTTTCTGACACGCCTACCGGGGTCAGGGATGCTTTTGCTACGTATTACTGCTCGATGTCAACTCCAGTGGTTGGAAAATGGAGGATTGACCTTCTTGCCATTTCTGAAGATGCTTGGTTTTATAAAATGCACGTACCTGCCAGTATGTCAGCAGAGATGAACGTGCTTGGTCGATTTGAGCCACACGCTCTCTCTTGCTCTCTGTGGGACTACAGCCATGCTTCCAAGCTATGCCATGCCCTTGTGCAAAGTCTTTGATAAGTGGCCTTTGACTGGAACATTTTTTTCTACGTTTGTATGAACTCCAGTAAGTCCCATTAAATACAAGGGAATTTGCTTTTTGAAGATGAAACCTGTGTTTTGAGCACAGAGCTCGGTCTGTAGTCATATGATTTAGTGAGGATAAAAGTGTATAACATACAGCCAACACTCTCTCGTGAGATCGTGAGGAAACAATTGGTTTAGGGATTGGTGGTGCCTATGAAGGCATGATCCATTACCGCAAGATAATGGAACCAAATATCTGCAGCTGAGTCTGTATTTTGTCACGGCAGAATGTAGTAAGAAGAGGATGAAATACAGAATTCTGCTGAAACTTCATTATCAGATCCTGGGATGATGTTTGGTGCCAAGATTATTGGTGCGTACGCAGAAGTGATCCTTCAACGTCAACCCAAGGTCTTGATGTGCAACTTTTGAGTTTTTGGCAGAATGTAGCGACTCAAGAATTCAAGAGGAAATGATTAGTGTCATGACTGGTGGTGGATTTATCCAGTAACACAAACCAAAGGATGCTTATAACCCTAAGAAACTACTGAAACTGCCCCTCACGTCGACGAGGTTCTGCAATTGTCCTCCTGCTCATTTTTCAGGTCAGAATTGTAGTGAGAACTGGAAACACTGCCAAACCTGCCTTATCAGACCCAAGCTGTTGATGCCACGACTGGTTGTGTCTATGCCACTAATCAGCGACTAATATTAACCAAAGACTTGTGATGCCACCTTGACACTTGCCGTATAATCCACAACTGACAGAAACAGCCTAAACAGGTTGGAAGTACTTTGTTTACTTGATGCCGAGTGCGCAGGGTGTATTTTGCATTCAGGCACAGCCCCGGTGAGCAGTCTGGAGTCATTTGTGTTTCAGGTAGTGCTCAAGAAACAATCACACACTAGCCTTAAGAGCTACATTATAGGTTGTAATGTGCAGAATTTCGTTCAAACACAAGAAAATGGCTTGGTCACTAAATTTGTGGACAGTCATTCAACAGAGCTTGAGAACGTTTTGAATCTCCTCCAGTATTCAGAAGGCCCTCTGTCTCTCAGGTGCCTGTTCATCTTTCTTGATACCCATTAGTACATGTGCCTAATGACATCATGATCATACAGTACTGTACAAAGAAGGGCAGCAGCATAAACTCCACTGAACAAATCTTACATGTATGTTTCTTCTCGCTTGTTTTGTAACTCTACTGCACATTAATGCATCGGCGAAACTTTTCCTCTTTATCGTGCCGATGTTTGTTCGCGTTCTCTCACTTATTTCGGTAACACCTCAAATTACAGCTCCGGAGTTAGTCCCCAGTAAGTAGCTGTTAAATAAGGCAAATAAGTACATCTGCTGTCATAGTGGTTAAGGTACTGGACTCTCTGCCACTGTTGGGACCCTTAACCCACAATTGCTTGGATTGTAAGACTGTACCAATTGTAAGTCGCTCTGGATAAGGGCGTCTGCTAAATGCTGTAAATGTAAATGTAAATGTAAAGTGCTGAATGAAGAATTATATTGGGATGTGGTAGCCTGGTGGTTAAGGTACTGGACTATGGACCAAAAGGTCCAGGGTTCAAATCCCACCTCTGCCAAGCTGCCACTGTTGGGTCCTTGAGCAAGGCCCTTAACCCAAAATTGCTTGGATTGTAAGATTGTATCAACTGTAAGTCGCTCTGGATAAGGGTGTCTGCTAAATGCTGTAAATGTAAATGTACTTACTTGGCACTTAATCTGCAATTAAGTCAAGTCAAGTCAGATCTATTTATATAGCGCTTTTTACAATGGAGCATTGTCTCAAAGCAACTTTACAAGTTTAGATTATCTCCTAATAACTACGTCCATTCCCAAATTGAGCAGGCCTAGGGCGACAGAAACAAGGAAAAACTCCCTGAGTGTTATAGGAAGAAACCTTGGGAGGACCAAGACTCAAAAAGGGACCCAACCCTCCTTGGGCGGCGTAGATGATAAATCTAAGAGCGAGACTAAAGTCATGGAGCTGATGACGGAAGCAGCTTGAGTGGAGCTGCAAGCGGATGAACATCATGTGTGGGGCTGGAACCGGCACCGGAACACAGCTTGGAGAGAAAACAGAAAATGCAATTAGTTATTGATTAAGAGCACAGTGTCTATTAACAATCACTGATGCCATGTCAATCACTGATGTCATGTGTAGCATGAGACCCCGGCAGCATTAGCTATAGCAGCATAGCTAGAAAGAGGAGAACTGGTAGGAAACACAGCCAAGAGGGATCACATGAGACATTGGCAACCCAACGTCTCTGATCACCATAAGACTCTTTGACTATGAACCCCCCAGCTCTGCCCTTATTCTAAGTCAACGATGCACGAGTCAAGATCACGAGGACCAAAGCCCAGTTCAGTCAGACCGCCCACTCGACACTCCCCGGCTAGCGGACAAGGCAGGCAGGCCAGACATGACTCCAGACTCCGGCCCCAGTGACCCAAGCCATGCATCCTGGTCTAAAATCTAGTCAAAAGCCTGTGTAAATAAGTATGTCTTTAGTCTAGACTTAAAAACTTTGGAGAGTGTCTGAGTCTCGAACTAAAGTGGGAAGTTTATTCCATAGTTGGGGCGCCATGTATGAGAAAGCCTTTCCCCCTGCTGTGACTTTTTTAATTCTAGGAACTAAAAGAGGGCTGTAATTTAAAGTGTTACCCTTATTTCGATGCACCCAAAATCCTTGCAAATATATTGCCCCTGTAACATTTTGTCTATGAACACAGATCTTGATGGGTGTCATTTAACCAATGAACGCTGTTCAATCAAAGAAACTGGTACATAAATGCAGGAAGGAACTAAGTGTTAAATTATACGTGTTACTCCATTACTCACACCACACACACACCTTGGTTGCACCTTTTTATTTGCTTACTTGCTCTCGGTAATGCAATGTCTATCAGTCTCATAATGTATGTGAAGAGATGGATGTTCTACACGAGCTTAAACGTTGTCTAATCATAAGTGATTGCGGATCTGTGCCTTGGATAGCGTGACATATTTGATACTAATTGGTGCATTTGTTTACATCATTCGGAAGATTTTTATCATGTAGGTTTAGCTGATCTTCAGAACACCTGCTTATCTTTGAACTCCTATTCCATATGTCCTGCATTCATACTGCTGTGATGCTGTTTTTTGTGTAGTGCATTATATATACTGAAAACACTTGATGCTAGTGAGATATACATTTATATGAAAGGAATGGTTTGCTTAGTTAAGCACAGGTAGCAGATGACATTTTGCCTATGCATTAAGCTTGTAATCTGTAGTTATACTGCATGCAAGTTACTGCTATGAGTCTTCTGATTAGGTCATAATAAAGATGTCATGTAACTCAGGTATATGTGTGCTGTTCCTTTGTATTCATTTCATTTCGGGGAAATACGTCAGTTTCATCGTCAATTTAAGCTGAAAAAGAGCTGTCATTGTGAATGAGGTAAGAATATAGGAGTGATGGATATCTAGTGACAGCTGATGAACATGTTTGCTCATAATTTTTTGTGGTTTCATACTCATTGACCAAAAAAACTAACACAGCTAGATTGCTGCAAAGCTCAGCGTGCAGTTCTGTCTCAGGCAGATATGTAAATGATTACAGGTGTGTTCTGACTAGGCACTCGATCTTGACACTATAAAAAGGCTCTCAGAGGTACCTCTTGGTGAGAGATCATTGACTGCTAGACATGTCTCTCTACGATGCACTCAAAGACATTATATATATATATGGGTGGTGCTTGAAATTTTGAGAACCCTTTAGAATTTTCTATATTTCTGCATAAATATGACCAAAAACATCATCAGATTTTCACACAAGTCCTAAAAGTAGATAAAGAGAACCCAGTTAAACAAATGAGACAAAAATATTATACTTGGTCATTTATTTATTGAGGAAAATGATCCAATATTACATATTAGTGAGTGGCAAAAGTATGTGAACCTCTAGGATTAGAAGATGTTTTCAATCAATCTGATTCAAACATTGATCTATCAAAGTCTGCTCTTCACAACACATGTTTATTGTAGTGTATCAAGGCACGAACAAAGGAGATTTCTGAGGAGCTCAGAAAAAGAGTTGTTGATGCTCATCAGGCTGGAAAAGGTTACAAAACCATCTCTAAAGAGTTTGGACTCCAATCCACAGTCAGACAGATTGTGTACAAATGGAGGAAATTCACGACCATTGTTACCCTCCCCAGGAGTGGTTGACCTAAAAAGATCACTCCAAGAGCAAGGCGAGTAATAGTTGGTGAGGTCACAAAGGACCCCAGGGTAACTTCTCAGCAACTGAAGGCCTCTCTCTCATTGGCTAATGTTACTGTTCATGAGTCCACCATCAGAAGAACATTGAACAACAGTGATGTGCAAGGCAGGGTTTCAAGGAGAAAGCCACTGCTCTCCAAAAAGAACATTGCTGCTCGTCTGCAGTTTGCTAAAGATCACATGGACGAGCCAGAAGACTATTGGATGAATGTTTTGTGGACGAGTGAGACCAAAAGAGAACTTTCTGGTTTAAAAGCAAAGTGTTATGTTTGGAGGAAACACTGCATTTCAGCATAAGAACCTTATCGCATCTATGAGACATGGTGGTGGTAGTATCATGGTTTGGGCCTGTTTTGCTGCATCTGGGCAGGACGGCTTGCCATCATTGATGGAACAATGAATTCTTAATGATATCAGAGAATTCTAAAGGAAAATGTCAGGGCATCTGTCCATGAACTGAATCTCAATCAGTAATCCAATGGAAATGTTGTGGAAGGACCTGAAGTGAGCAGCTAATGTGAGGAAACCCACCAACATCCCAGAGCTGAAGCTGTTCTGTATGGAGGAATGGGCTAAAATTCCTCCAAGCCGGTGTGCAGGACTGATCAACAGCTACAGGAAACGTTTAGTTGCAGTTATTGCTGCACGGGGGGGTCACACCAGATACTGAAAGCACAGGTTCACATATTTTTGGTTTTATATATATCGCCATTTAGGCGAGATATTTTTTTTGTCAATGAAAGTAATTTGTTTTGGTTTTTAGTGCTCTCTCGGATCGCTGCGAGAACCCATTGTTTCTGTGTTTTTCCTTTTTGCTGTCATTTTTCACTTATTTTTGTTCCAATCAAAATGCGTATTAAGAACAACGCTATCTGCTTCGATTCTGATCGGCAAATTCCCAAACTGTTTGTGGAAATAATTGTAACGACGTATGTCCCTAAGACAGACATATATGCATCGTATGTTCGATGTGCCCAAGCAGTGGGCTGTTTTATGGCCACAAGCTGCTGTCTCAAGTGACTAACCACACCTAATTAAGAAAGCATTAGCGCGCTGTGCTCTTCCAGTCACCCTTTTTATGTTTTTCACCATGCTCATTTCAACTCGACCACACGATCAGCATTAGGTCTTCCATACTGCCGGAAAAGGGCCATTTTTTAGTGTCAATTTCTTGTATAGCAGCTAATGAGCACTTAGATGGTTCATTTTCTCATCCTCAGATGGTGAGATAAGAGGGAGGGTGTGTGCGCTTATGTGATACGTTTTTTGTGTGTACATGAGCTGAACATTGTGAGCACTGTTTGTGCTTACTCTTCTTTGAGCATTTTTAGTATGACCTGTGTTCATATTTAAGGAGTTAAAATTGCACCACGTCTCTAGGTCTGAGAAACTATAAAAGTACAGGTTTAATATTATTCGTAAACAAGTGCATTAATCGGGCACTTATTTCCTGAATCTTGGTGAATCTGACAGTTTTTCGGTGTAACCTCTTTGTTATCCTTATTTAATCGTGTACTGCATAATATACAGTACTGTGCAAAAGTCTCACCACCACTAGATTAGATATACCATTGTTTTAGCAATGGTATAATGACCATATATAATTATTTCTCAGTCTCTTTATTAGAATGCAACCAGAAAATACAGAAAATGTGTATGCTGTGTGAAAAAAACTGAAAAAAAGGCTACAGTGGGAAATATTTAGTGTGACCTCCCCTTACACTTGAGCAATAGCAGCATCTGGCAGCTTCATTGGGATGCCAAGTGGCACAGTCTGAAGAAACTTGATCAGGATTGCACTTTTTAGAAGGGGAGCAGTCAAGAAACCACTTTTTTTCAGAACGGGAACAGGGTGAAAAGGCAAAGATAGGGTAAAGCTCACGGCGATTGGAATGAAGATCTGTGGAAAAGAGTATTAGCGGTTGGTCGAGCCAAGATTAAAATGTTTTGGTCCAATTGTCAACAATGTTACATATGGTCATTAAACCATTGCTAAAACAATAAATCTAATGGTGGCCTAACTATTTTGCACAATACTGTAACTACAAGTAGTCATCATGGTATTTGGGTTTCCCAGTGGTCACCACCACAGTGACCAAGGTTTGAGTCCTGGCAAAGCCACATTGGGCATCACATGCAAAATACTATTGAGAGAGCTGGGATCCCGGAGGAAACCCATGCAGACATGGAAAGAACATGCACTTCACACAGGCAATGGTTGAGCTGGAAATCAAACCTGGTTCTCCGGAGCTGTGAGGTGACAGTACAGATCACTGTGCTGCCCCTTTAATAAATCATTTTACCTTAATAGTGGTCTATTACTAAATATTACATTATATGCAGCTTCGGTGGCTCAGTGGTTAGAGCCAGCTCCTGGAAATAGCAATTCCTGAGTTCCTGGGTTTGGAAACTAGCTAGCACTTTCTACACAAAGGTTGGGTGGTGCATTTACAGGACTTACTTTGCTCAGGGTGTAGCTCAGGGAACATCCCGCGAATTCTGGGTCAGGCTCTGCACTCAGATCCTGACCACGATAAGCAAGAGTGAGATAGGATCCAAAAACATACGAAACATAAAAAACGTTTGGGAATCTAATATGTGCCCTGACCACAAAATATAGACTGCTGCCTCTCCATTAAATGCGCGAAGGCAGAGCCGATGAAATATGTGAGCATATTAGCTGCTATTAGGAGCTATTGACATTCTGTGTAAGTCATTCCATTAATTATTCAAGAACCACCGTAAGCTGGCTTGCATTGAAAACATGATGCAAGCTACAGAACTATCATCCGGAAACAGTGTGAACCTTGTGACACTCTGTAGCATAATACTGTATAAATAGACATCATGAGAGATAATACTGCTGTAAATACTAAAACTACAAATATGCTGGTTGCAGATTGAATAAGGCACTGAAAGCAGGTGATACAATATCGGAGACCAGTTTGAAGAAATCAGGAATGGGTAAACCACTGCCTTTTCTGGAGATTAGCAATATTAAGAGTTTGTGAGCCACTGGCTGTCAAACACAGGTAGCTCTTTTATCTGAGACATGTTCCAGACTTTCCTAGTCTGTCACTTATCACATTTTCATCCTGGCTTACTACCACAAGACATTCAATATGACCTGAAGGACTGAAAGCCTGATACCTGATAGACACCTGATAATGTATGTTCATAAAAGTACATCTTTATTATATTAATATCTGATCTACACTCATTGCACAGTGATAGTTCAGTAGTTGAGCTACTGACCTGCTGAATTGGCCCTTTGGCCCTCCAAGCTGACATCCAAAATTGTCTCTTTGGATTTGAAGATCTGCCAAAATGTGCAAAAGTAAATGTACAATAAACTCAGGAACTTGAACTTTACTGTGAACTTTTACAGTAAGTTTAAAGTTGAACCATAATAGTTTATATAGACTTAGTTTGACCAGTTTTAGAGTTAGAGTTTAACAATGAGTACAACAGTGAAATGTTGTACAATGTTGTACAAATGAGTAATGCTACTGTGAAGTTCATGGTCATGGTTCGTGGTTCCAGTGCGACAGAACTAGTACATGTTTACAGTTAAAGGGACTATGTAGACCGGATCTTAAAGTTTGCAGTAAATTCATGAACATCATGTCCATAGCTGTAAACTGGTGAGCTTCACAGTCAAAGTAAACTGTAACATTGATAGTAAAACTTTCCATCAATTTTCAGTTTAACAATCAATTTATAGTTTTCTCCTGGGAATGTAGGCTACATACTGGTTCCCATCCAAGCTCCTCATAGAAACCCCTAGGCATGAATAATGGGAAAACATTTAAGCTTTTAATATTGTTAACAACAAATCATTAGAAAGAAACTTGGTAAGGGATAGCTTTCCACATCTATTTATTTACACTTTGAAGCATTTTACAGAAAGAAGAGTCAATATTGTTCCACTCAACAGTAATGGATTTAAACAGTAGATGAGCAGTTGAAAATATTTTCCTAGCTAGTTTGTATTGAATGTGAGACCAAATATTCTACAGTGTTTAAATCTGAACTCTGACTGGGCCAAAACATGAATCTGATGGATCTGTTCTCAAGTTACTTCTTTACTGTGTGTGCAGGAAAATTGTGCTTCAATCACCTTATTATCTGCTTAATCCTGGATCGGGTTGTGGGAGGACATAGGGCGCAAGGCAGGAACAAACCAAGGCAGGGCGCCAATCCATCGTAGGGCACACACACTCATACTAGGGCCACTTTAGCATAATCAATCAACTTAAAACATGTCTTTGAATTGTGGGAAGAAACCAGAGCACCCAAAGTAAACCCACACGGACATCCCACCTGGGATTGAACTCAGGACCTTCTTGCTGTGAGGCAACAGTGCTACCCACCATGCTACCTTGCTGCCCAGGACTGTTGTCTTGTTGAAAAATAACATCTGGGTGTTCTTCTGTAGGTAAACAAAGTTCAGTTATGGAAAGCCATATTCATATTCCATATTCTTTTGTACTGCAAAGCATTAACTGACTTTTCACAGTGAAGCAGCTCACAAGTACCAGCATCTGAAAAGTCTCCCCACACCACGACACCTCGTTCCAGTGCTTTACCGTGCGATGGCTGCAGTCACTATTCACAAGGACTTCGAAGACAGCTTCACACAAATCTGCTGAACCACTCTGAACCATCCTTCCATATTCTGCCAATGTTTCTACCAATTCTACCAATTCTTTGATGTTTTCTCAGACAGCCATGGCCTTTTAATGCATCTGTTCCAAATTTTGGACTTTGCTTTACAAGACCCTGGTGAAACACAAAATGTAGAGCATGGCTGATTTTCCATCCCCAGCATCCACAAACACATTATAAACTCCCAAAACAAAAGGCGGTTCTTTGTTTTTTCTCATTTCCTTATGTATTCAATGTTCTCAAATGACAATAAAAGCATGTAGGTGAATATTTTGGCTCAGGTGTCTACTTCAGTTTAAGCCATGAAGGATCATTGTGCTATATTAAAACTTAAAATTACTACTGTTATAATGTAATACTGCAAATTCCTTGAAAACGAGCTTAAAGTTGTATCTGCAGCAAGGGGTTTAACCCTTTATCAGTGTGAGCACGTTGACCATTAAAAATATTTTTAATTGCTTCATTTTGAACATCATTGAGAACATCTGCAAGCCAGTGCATGCTAAGTATTTTGGAAGTCAAATTGCACATAAATGGCCTGCCTACACTGTGTTTTAATGACTTCCTACTGCCACAAGAAATGTTTTTTGTTGTGTGTGTGTACATTACAATGTGTAAACTGCCCTCGCTAAGTGCTCTGTTGAGACTGATCAGTGAAGATTTTTGTGAAAGAACCACAATGGAGTAGGCCACGTACAGGAAGAAGTATTTCTGAAAGAGGATCCTGACCACTAGGTTCCTGCTTAGGGCTTTACAGGTCTTTTGGGAGCCACTGTATACAATCCTAATAATTGTACTCTAAACTATTATTGATCAGCTGCTTTATGACTGAGGGTCTGGTACAATTAAACATACTTTGTCATCAAGACCAGACCAAAAACCAAACCAAACAAGTTTAGAGCTTAATAGAGTCCATTATTTCCTGCATGTATATAAAAAGTGGTAAAGTCCTGCTAGCGAAAACTGTCCAAAAAGCCATTATAATAGTCTTTGTATGTAGCAGCAACACAGAGCCATGCTTTGTTTTGCCCCTAGTCTAAGCTCAATAACAATGTGATTAGTTCCACCATTGATGAATTCTGTCCAGGCTAATGATTATATGCCAGCGCATGTATGGAATGATATCTGACAGGCCAGGCTAAAGCCTCCGCTGAGACTGAGGACATATGGGTCCTCTGTTTGGCCTGGGCTCAGGGCTAGATGTTGAACCAACAGTTCCTGTGCTGTTTTGTACCAATCTAGACGTCCTGAGCTTGGATTTCACGATCAATATCATCAATTAAAGGTTTGTAATTCTGAGATGCTACTAATGAGTTTGGCAATTTTTCTGTTCCAGACACTGATATAGTATTTCACTATTAAGCTATATAAGAGAGAATTTGACCCTGATATGTCTATTTTGCATTTTATTGTTGTAGGTAATATGTATTAATCTTTTAGTCATGCCTATTATTATAATAAAATGAAAGCTCCTGGCATTTGAAGCACTTGATCTTCCAGTAGAGCCATTGCACTGGCGTGGAGGCATTCCTGACCAAGAGAATAACTCAGCACAAAGTTTGCATTCATTCAAAATAACCTTTGTTTGGTTTAAACACAACACCCAGGCAAGAGCAAGGACAGGGCTGACCGGAAAATAGGAGGTGCTGCCTCAGTTTGAATACAGTGTTCCAAATAGTGTTATTTGTGGTCAAATGTAGCATAATCTTGTCAAGTCCTCGCTATTATCGGATGTATTTGAATGAATGAACTGGCTTAAGTATTAAAACAATGACTCATTTAACAAGTGGGAAATAGATGTGACAATAAAGTGGCCTTGCTGGTTGCTGTGAAGCCTGGACCTGTGGCTCAGAGTAGCTTGTAGCTAGAGTGAAGTAAGGCATTTGAATTAAAGTGACCCAAAACAAGCACAGGAATAGGAGTGGAGTTTGTTTACCTATAACACACCTCTTCTCTATACCATCACTCAGACTATGCACAAGTGTTCATAACCTTAAACCTTTGAGTTGTTTGCTGACCATGAAACATGGATGTCTGACTCACTGTTTGCTTTCATTTTATACACAATGCACTTATACATTAATGCGGTTTTGCACCTGTTTGCATCCCAGCTGAACAAAAGCTTGAACCCCACTGGTTATAACTGTGTACACACAGCGGCCTTTGGGCTAGTACCAGTAAAGATCACCAGTACAAAATGATGGTTTGGAAGTATGATGGCCACCATTAAGGGATGCTGATATGTGAGCATGATGTTGGCCAGTATGAGATGCTGGTTTGTAAATGTGGTTCTCACCAGTAGGAGATGCTGGTTACAGTATGATGCTCACCAGTATGAGATGCTGGCTTGTAATGGCCACCAGTAAGGGATGTTGATATGTGACCGTGATGTTGGTCTGTCAGTGTGGTTCTCACCAGTATGAGATGCTGGTTTGTAAGTATGACTTTCACCAGTATGTGATGCTGGTTTGTAAATATGATGCTTATAAGTATCTTACAATCCAGACATTTTATAAGGTGGTTTTAGAAGGTTTGTAAGCAGGTAGATGTAGCTAACACTTAACATATGGCAAAATAGGTCATTTTAAATTCTAGAATACAACAAGAAGTCGGGGAATGGCCACGTAAAGACAATTACAACTGTTTGGATAGGCACACAGACTCAAAAGGGTATTTAAGGTAAATAACAGGCTCGATAAATGGTGGTCCCCACAGTAATAAAGTATTAGGACGCCATCGTGTGGGCTGATGAAGAGTAGCAGAGAGAATTTTATGAGAGCCGTATCTCTAGTTTCCGGACAAACATGGCGACGTCTGTTTGGTTACCAAGACGCTTTGCATGATCTCCAAGATGGCGAGAAAAGATTAAAACAGTATTCCGGGTGTTATATGTCTGTTATATTAATTTTGTCTGCGATTCGTTTGTTGTAAACGGGTGCGGTAATGGCTGAAGTGGAAGACGAAGAGGTAACACTGGTGAGTGTTGTTTATTCATCTCCTGATACATTAGCATATAACTTCATGTCGTTTCTTTTCTGCAGACTCGTGTATTAATTTTATTTTTCGGTTAATAGTTATGTTTCAACGGTTTGTACGATTATACAGACACTAATTGTCTTTTTTATCAAGTAGACCATTTGCATGTTTGCCTAGGCTGACACAAAATAAGGCGGCTATTAAACTTTATGTATGGGACATGAGTAAACGATATGCCATCTAGGGTTGGGCAATATTACAATATTTTATCGTATCGTGATGAATTTGGTTATCGTGATAGACGATATGCTTTTCTGAGCATATTGAGCAAATCATCAGTGCTTAAAGAACACTGACCAACTGCAAGTTTCATTATAAAGAGTGTAATTAGTCCCGTTTAATTGGATGAAGTGCAGAACATTTGAATAAAAATCACTTTACTAAGTATGGGATAATATTTGAATAGAACTTTTTGACAATCTGTTGCTACTGATGCATTACCAAGGTTTCTTCCTTATAACGTTTAGGGAGTTTTTCCTTTTCACTATAACACTAGGCTTGGTCAATTTGAGATTGGCCCTAGATATTAGATGATAATCTAAAATTGTAAAGCTGCTTTGAGACAATGCTTCATTGTAAAAAGCGCTATAGAAATAAATTTGACTTTGACTTAGATTTTGTCTGCGAAGACCTGCATCACGATAAGTATCATGTATTGTGAAAATGTCTTTAAATATTGTGATGTTTTTACCATATCACCAACCCCTAAGTGATATCACAAATGCTATATTATTTATTTGCAATTGACTAGAGTATGTAGTTGTCCATTTTGTTTGTGTTCCCCTGTAACACTTTAAGCTTTGACTGGTCAGAATTAAGATTTAAGTTTATTATATATACACTGTGGTGTGAAACAGTGTTTGCCCTCTTCCTGATTTCCTATTTTTTGCATGTTTGTCACACTTAAGTGTTTCGGAACATCAAATCAATTTAAATATTAGTCAAAGACAACACAAGTAAACACAAAATGGAGTTTTTAAATGAAGGTGTTTATTATTAAGGGAGAAAAAAAATCTAAACCTGCATGGCCCTGTGTGAAAAAGTGATTGCCCCCCCCTTATTAAAACATAACTATGGTTTATCACACCTGAGTTCACTGTCTCTAGCCACACCCAGGCCTGATTAATGCCACACCTGTTCTCAATCAGGACATCACTTAAACAGGACCTGCCTGACAAAGTGAAGTACACCAAAAGATCCTTAAAAGCTACACATCATGCCGAGATCCAAAGAAATTCAGGAACAATTGAGAAAGAAAGTCACTGAGATCTATCAGTCTGGAAAGGGTTATAAAGCCATTTCTAAAGCTTTGGGACTCCAGAGAACCATAGTGAGAGCCATTATCCACAAATGGGGAAGACATGGAACAGTGGTGAACCTTCCCAGGAGTGGCCGGCCGACCAAAATTACCCCAAGAGCGCAGCGACGACTCTTCCAAGAGGTCACAAAAGACCCCACAACAACATCCAAAGAACTGCAAGCCTCACTTGCCTCAGTTAAGGTCAGTGTTCATGCCTCCACCATAAGAAAGACACTGGGCAAAAATGGCCTGCATGGCAGAGTTCCAAGATGAGAACCACTGCTGAGCAAAAAGAACAATAAAGCTTGTCTCAGTTTTTCCAGAACACATGTTGATGATCCCCAAGACTTTTGAGAAAACATTCTGTGAACTGACGAGACAAAAGTTGAACTCTTTAGAAGGTGTGTGTCCCATTACATCTGGCGTGGTTAGTTTAAGCCCGAAATTGATTAAAGGCCTCTTGATTGCTAACTTAATTCATTTAATTGCTAAAATTCTCATGGTTACTTTAATATAGCAGTACTGTTATACTTGGGCAGAGTGTGTTAGCCAAATTTGTCTCAAAGCAGCTTTACAAAACTCTAATCCCAAAACTCTAATTTGGTAAGCATGAGAGTGACAAGTTCCCTATATTTTATGTGGAAGAAACCTTGGGAGGAACAAAGACTCAAAAAGGTTCTAAATCTTGCCTAGATGATATATGTAAAATGACACATTACCTAAACAAATTACCTAATTAATAAGCTTGTAGGAATAGTTTAAATAGACAGACGCTAAGTATAAAAATTAAAAAGAGAACATAAATAATGAATAACATAATATATGGACAATGATAAATTAAAGATCATACAATATTATGAAGAAAGTAATAAAATACAGAACATAGAACTAAAAAATCCAACACAATGGTATATATAAAAAATATTGATAATAATAAGTCATGTAGAATATGTTTATCAGCAAGATGTCAAAATGCCAGCAAAGTGCAGGCATCGGCGTCTAAGGGTTAAGCGTCATAATGTCTGCTTTATGAGATTATGTGCTTACATTTTTGAGGTTTGTCTTATTATAAAAGATTACACCTGCTTGTGTTTCTCACTGTGCCTGCTATGTACGAGTGTAAACTGAAACCTCTAATCTATAACATTTTTATAGGCCTTGCTCATATATTACTGCCAGGAAAAGTATTCCAATCACGTCGTGAATATTTCAAGCGAAGCTCTGAGAAAGTTCAGCGGTGAGCCGGTCTTTGGATTCTTCCATGCCTATGGACTTCTCATGCAAGGTAAATCCTGTTTATATATGTAACATAGAGTATATGAGTATAATGTGCAGCGAATTCCTCTCTACTGCTGAAATATTTGCACATCATGACACCTGGCCACAGTTCGATTCACGATATTGACTTCATAATTCGATTCTCTTCAGTTTTTTTTTTTTTTTTTTTTTGTTATGGAGTGACAAATCCAGATTTAAAATTTTTGAAAGCAGTAATCAACAATGTTATATACAGTGGTACTTGAAAATTTGTGAACCTTTTAGAATTTTTTGTATTCTGCATAAATATGACCTAAAAGTAGACTTAGACTTGGCCATTCTAAAACATTACCTTTATTCTTCTGTAACCATTCTTTGGTAGAACGGCTTGTGTGCTTAGGGTCGTTGTCTTGCTGCATGACCCACCTTCTCTTGAGATTCAGTTCATGGACAGATGTCCTGACATTTTCCTTTAGAATTCTCTGATATAATTCAGAATTCATTGTTCCATCATTGATGACAAGCCGTCCTGGCCCAGATGCAGCAAAACAGGCCCAAACCATGATGCTACCAGCACCATGTTTCACAGATGGGGTAAGGTTCTTATGCTGGAATACAGTGTTTTGTTTCTCGAAATATAACACTTTTCTTTTAAACCAGAAAGTTCTATTTTGGTCTCATCCATCCACAAAACATTCTTCCAACAGCCTTCTGGCTCGTCCACGTGATCTTTAGCAAACTGCAGACGAGCAGCAATGTTCTTTTTGGAGAGCAGTGGCTTTCCTCTTGCAACCCTGCCATGCACACCATTGTTGTTCAGTGTTCTTCTGATGGTGGACTCATGAACATTAACATTAGCCAATGTGAGAGAGGCCTTCAGTTGCTTAGAAGTTACCCTGGGGCCCTTTGTAACCTCACCAACTATTACACTTTTTGCTTTTGGAGTGATCTTTGTTGGGCGACCACTCCTGGGGAGGGTAACAATGGTCTTGAATTTCCTCCATTTGTACACAATCTGTCTGACTGTGGATTGGTGGAGTTCAAACTCTTTAGAGATGGTTTTGAGCATCAACAACTCTTTCTCTGAGCTCCTCAGAAATCTCCTTTGTTCGTGCCATGATACACTTCCACAAACGTGTTGTGAAGAGCAGACTTTGATAGATCCCTGTTCTTTAAATAAAACAGGGTACCCACTCACACCTGATTGTCATCCCATTGATTGAAAACACCTGACTCTAAGTTCACCTTCCAATGAACTGCTAATCCTAGAGGTTCACATACTTTTGCCACTCACTAATTTGTAATATTGGATCATTTTCCTCCATAAATAAATGACCAAGTTAAGTTTTAATGTTGGTCTAAGACTTTAAATCCATAACCTCTGTTTGTTCATTATCTGTGTTTGTTTCTGCTCTCTGGCTCAGCCTGACATTAGCCTTCTTTCTTTGGCTGAAATGTCGGTGCATCTCAAACTGTGTGTTCAAATCCTGTTAAGCTCCTGCTGTTGCGCCCTTGAGCAAGGCCCCTAAGCTTCAGATGCTGTGCTATGGATCAGGGCGTCTGCTAAATTTGTAAATGTAATGGTAGTCCAGGGCAGAATACCTCTATTTTATTTTGAATAGTCTGATGTTATAAGATTGTCAGTGTGCATTTTTGCCGGCTTGGTTTACTTAATTTAGGATCGTTTTTGTTTGAGGACAGATTAAAATGTTTTTGTTAGGTATGTTTTTCCATTTAATAATCAAAATGGATAGAATGGATGTTATTGTTGTATTCAGGTGACTTTATGTGGTGATTCTGATTAAGTTTGAGAGAAGACGGGAAATAGTCATCATCATCAGTTCCTTCCAAAAGTTACATTGCCTTAGTATGACTAAGACTGTAATATAATAATAATAATAATAATAATAATAATAATAATAATAATAATAATAATTAATACAAATATTAGGCTATATATAATTTAGTGTTATATTTTACAATATAGACGATGGAATATAATAATATTTATTAATATGTAACATGTATAGTAAATGATTTCATTACACGTTGTTATTTAATTACTTCAATTTTTTCCTTTTATTCTTCTATGATGAAAAAAAAAATCTTAATCTGGTCTCGGTTCTGACTCGGACTCGCCTACTAACAGTCTTGGTCGTGACTTGGGCCCGATGTGTCTTGGTCTTGACTTGGACTCTGCTTTGGCAGTTTTCAAGATAAATCACTGCTAAATAAATAGCCATTAGTGATGAACATCGGCGATATTTTCACACCAACACTCTTGTCCTACTTGCTTGTCCTGTGGATATTGATATTTTAATTCTTTTTGTTTTTTACCTTATTAGACCGTGTACAGGAGGCCATTCAGGAGCTGGAACAAGTGAAGGACAGAAGAGATTTGTCTCTGTGTTCACTCATGGCTCTGGTCTACGCCCAGAAAAAAAGACCTAGCCCAGGTATGCAATGGTGGCCCAACTCGGTCACAATATCAAATTATTTAATTTTGCATTTCCATTTTCCAACTTTCAGGTTCAAACATATGCATCACTTTCATTTAGGTACATCATTCTCCGGCTTTAGGAGTGACCTATGTTGTTTGGATGTAAATGCATTTGTGATTTAATTTGGGCTTCAGATAGAGATACCATCCAGGAACTTGATGCCAGGGTTAAGGAGAACCGTAAGAGTGCCAGCCCAAAAGCTCTGTACTATGCTGGAATGTTTCTCTGGCTGCTGGGCCGCAATGACAAAGCCAGAGAGTATGTTGACAGGATGATTAAAATCTCCAGCGGCTCTACGGAGGTAAGATTCTGTTAATTATATGATGTAAGCAGAAGCCTTACAGGTCCAGAGCTGGTTTGACTGTTTTTGCTTTTGACTTGGCCTATATATATAAAACCTGTAAAATGTTTGCCATATAAGGGACTGTTTTATTCTCAGCACACCCTCCCAGTGTGACCTGACCCTATAACTAACTATACACGTACTGTATTAACCCTTTCAGCCCTGTCGACACCAAATGGAGTCGGACTACAAAATCTGTTTTACAAAAGCTTACAGGTGCTCCCTGATATTAAGCTCCTCGGTTTACAATATATTCAGCTTTATGATGGGAGGGGTTTATCAGAATGTGAGCCCATTGTAAGTTGAGTGTATAGTAAACCGAGGAGTTTATTATACACTTTATACAAAAGTAGTTAGTAGTTAGTTTTGATGTCACTTTCTGATTGGTTGAGAGGAGTTCTCACCGTGCTGATATTAGTGATAAAGGCACTCCTTTTTCACTCTGCAGACTCGTTGCCAGGTAATGACAAGCCCATTAATTAACTAAATTCTGTCATTTAATTCTTAATGTGCTCTATTTTTTGTTTTGGTCCCGTTTTCCTTTCACCTTTGCTTAACAGCAACTTTGCCTTTTAAACTAACATTACTTGGTAGTGTAATCTCATCCCGTGGGGTCAAAATGATCATGAGAACGGTGAGCAAAAATCCCAGAACTACACGGAGGGACCTGATGAATGACCTGCAGAGAGCTGGGACCAAAGTAACAAAGGCTACCATCAGTAACACACTACACCGAGAGGGACTAAGATCTTGCAGTGCCAGGCGTGAAGCATGGGGGTGGAAAGCTCATGCTTTTTGGTGATGGCTGGGTCTTCCAGAATGACAATGATCCCAAACACACTGCTCGGGCAACGAAGGAGTGGCTCCGTAAAAAGCATTTCAAGATCCTGGAGTGGCCTAGCCCGTCTCCAGACCTCAAACCATAGAACATTTGTGGAGGGAGTTGAAAGTCTGTGTTGCCCCAAAACATCACTGCTCTAGAGGAGATCTGCATGGAGGAATGGGCCAAAATACCAGCTACAGTGTGTGCAAACCTGGTGAAGACTTACAGGAAACGTTTGACCTCTGTCATTGCCAACAAAGGTTATGTTACAAAGTACTGAGTTGAACTTTTGTTATTGATCAAATACTTATTTTCCACCATGATTTACAATTAAATTAATGAAAAATCCTACAATGTGATTTCCTGGATTTTTTTCCTCATTGTTTCTCATAGTTGAAGTGTACCTATGATGAAAACTACAGACCTCTCTCATCGTTCTAAGTAGGAGAACTTTCACAATCAGTGGCTGACTAAATACTATTTTTTGCCCCACATTATGTTGCAAGTGAATATCTGAGTTACGAGTGAGCGAAAATAAATCATCCGCCACTAGGAGGAAGCGTTAGAGCACTTTTTTTTTTTTTTTTGGCCATGCACACGTCTTTGTCAGATGGTTGTCACAGAGTTCATTGAAGAAAAAAAAAAAAAAACAAACCCTGAAAAAGTCTTAACAGGTTGTTCTTGGGGCTGTGCCTCATTCATTTTCGGGAACATTTTGAAAGGGAGGAAGAAACAAACATCCTTGGACAGTGTGAGGAAAGTGTTCATGAAAAGGCAAAAGTCAGTGAAGAAGGAGAAGATGAGGTGAAAAAATGTCGCACCTAAACTATCGAACTTCAGCGATCTCCTCCGCCTCTTTCCGCCAGCATCTTCGTCTGAATTTCACTTAATAAAACCAGTTATTTCTTTACATTCTCTTTCGGTATTATTATTTTTATACATTATTTGTTGTTTCTAAAGTTCCCTACATTTTTGTTATTAACCAATGTAACGTTTCGATTGTTCTAATTATACTGTGTGTGTTTTTCAGGGGATGACACTGAAAGGGTGGATAGATCTAACCTCTGGTAAAGACGCCTACATAAAGAAGTCTGGAAAATATTTTGATGAGGCCCTGAAGGAGAAAGTCAACATTTTTGCTCTGATGGGAAAGGTAATATGAAAATGAAAGGGATTTCTGTGATCTAAAATACCGTATCTCTTGTATTCAGTCTCTGTACTTGTTGAAACACTGCTCAGTTTGTGGTAGTGGGGATATGCACAATATCATTATGAGACCCAAAATTGCGTTTGTAACCTGTTGTGATTGTAGTTCTGAGTTTTAATGTTGCGTGGTGAGAAGATGCATTGTTTTGTGTAACATTTACAGCATTTAGCAGACGCCCTTATCCAGAGCGACTTACAAGTTATACAGTCTAACAATCCAAGCAATTGTGGGTTAAGGGTCTTGCCCAAGGACCCAACAGTGGCAGCTTGGCAGAGGTGGGATTTGAACCCTGGACCTTCTGGTCCATAGTCCAGTACCTTACCCTCTAGGCTACCACAGTAAGAATGCAAAAAAGGTAAAAACAGTAAGGAGCAAATTTGCTGCTTTGTACTGATCTGGCCAAATATTTATAGCAAGGCAGGTGATTTCCAGTGAGGAAAACTTGATGCACACGGAAACAATTGGTCCAATAAAAGCAACTTGGAATGCCGACAAGTCTATTTGAATTTTGTAAATGAGTCCATTTGCAGCATCAATAAACACCTGTGCCTCGTGGATTTTTTGTGTTCTCCTGTTCATTTCCAATCAGGAACGCTAGTGGTGTTCTAGCTTACCATAGATCCCTGTTTGGGCCACAGTACATTTGTCTGTGCCATAACTGAGCCATAGGTCCAGAACTGTCTGGTAACTTGGTGTCTAGAAGCAAAAGGCTGTATTTTATTCATTTCTGTATTTCACTTTTGGTCCATAAAACATTAGTGCATGTAATCCAGTCTGCTAAGAGCAAACTCATGGGTGTGCTTCTCTACATCATAGTTATACCCAAAAGCCTAACTTTGTACCTTCATTTTCATTTCTTTTACAGCATTTAGCAGACGCTCTTATCCAGAGCAACTTACAATTGATACAGTCTTACAGTCCAAGCAATTGTGGGTTAAGGGCCTTGCTAAAGGACCCAACAGTGGCAGCTTGGCAGAGGTGGGGTTTGAACCCTGGACCTTCTGGTTCATAGTCCAGCACCTTAACCACTAGGCTACCACAATCCCACAGTTCCAGTTCCACTTACCTTGTTTTATAGCTCTTTAAGGCCCAAAGCAAACACGTAGACAAGACATTTTTGGCCTTACAAGGCGAAATTATAACAAGCAGAATTAGACGAGTTTAATGTGGGAAACAAAACGAAGCCGAATCCATGGTCACACCCATCATTTCGAAGCTCAGACTTGACATATGTAGACAGAAAACCAATTTCTCATCATTAAAATCACATAATTTATTCTTTAATTAAGACCTCTAGATCTGAGGTGTCGGTCTTGGCTCTCGATTACACGACTTGCTTCCTTCCAGGTGCAGTATAATGAATTCCGGCAGAATTACTCCGGTGCTTTAGAGACGGTTAACCAGGTCGTTGTGAGCTACCCAGCCTTTCTGCCAGCCTTGGTGAAGAAGATGAAGCTGCTGCTCAGCCTGCAGGACTGGGAACAGACTGTAGATGCTGCTCAGAGGTATTGCTCTTTTTGCCGCTGTTCAGCTCTGGTTTACTTTCTTTTTTTTCCGGTGAATGTAACAGTTTGTTTAAATGCAGCTTGGCAGTCTGAGCCGAGCTCCTGATTTTTTAAGAGATATCTCAGCACTAAGCCGGTGAGAGTCTGTGAGTCAGTGGGTGTTCAAGTGTTAAGGAAAATCAAATGTGATGCCACAAATCCAGGCTGTAAGACTGGGCCATTGTTCTCTTCTTCTCTCCCCTTTGGACGAGTGCCAGAAGGAGGTAGAATCAAAGGAGGCTTTGAGGCTGAAAAAGCCACACAGGACCCGGAGTGCGCTGCTGAAGGGTGTGTGTGCGTGTTTGTGTGTCTGTGTGTGTGTGTGGAGAAAGGCCATTCACTCTGTGCTTTAGGATTTGGTTGTGCCCACAGTGCCAACCTCCGCCATGAAAGGAAAGATTTTCGCACCTGTTTTTTCCCCACCTAATGTCCTTCTAATGTTCTGAATTGCAAAATCACTGGCCTGATTTAGCCAAGTGTCAAGTAGCTGTTCTTGTTGTCTAAAACTGTAACTGTTGTTTGATTATGTGATTACTTTAACAATGCAAGAAGCAACAGTAACTATAAATGTCAGTGATACATGTAGGTTGCATCTAGCAGTAACATACAGTACTGTCCAAAAGTCTTAGGTCACCCTTAGATTAGATATAAAATTGTTTTAATAAGGATATAATGACCATATATAGTTCTTTCTCCATCTCTTTATCAGAATACAACCAGAAAATACAAGAAATTTGTATGCAGTAGGGTTGGGTTACACAATTCCAAAAAGAGGGTACAGTGGGGCAAAAAAGTATTTAGTGAGCCACTGATTGTGCAAGTTCTCCTACTTAGAAAGATGAGAGAGGTCTGTAATTTTCATCATAGGTACACTTCAACTATGAGAGACAAAATGAGGAAAAAAATCCAGGAAATCACATTGTAGGGTTTTAAAGAATTTAATTGTAAATTATGGTGGAAAATAAGTATTTGGTCAATGAATTTGGTTCAACTCAATACTTTGTAACATAACATTTGTTGGCAATGAAAGAGGTCAAGCGTTTCCTGTAAGTCTTCACCAGGTTTGTAGCTGGTATTTTGTCCCATTCCTCTATGCAGATCTCCTCTAGAGCAGTGATGTTTTGGGGCAACATGGACTTTCAGAATCAGGTTTATTGCCAAGTAAGTTTTCACAAACAAGGAATTTGTTTAGGTGTATTGGTGTATGACAAAAACAAAAAAGAATAAGACAGAAGAAATTACAAATTATATTAAGTTAAATTATATTAAATATATCCATTAGGACACGCCTAATGTAAACAAGGTGCAGGCATTCACAGTTTGAGATTAAGCATTATTATAGCATACCATGTGGAGTGGTACGGTATTATGCATATGTGCAAATAGGTTACTAACATTGAGGCTGTCAGTGGGAAATCCGGGCGTCATTGATGAGGCCGACTGCAATTGGGAAGAAACTGTTTTTATGTCTTGCTGTTCTGGTCAGAGTAGACCTTAGCCTCTTGCCTGAAGGAAGTATGCTGAATAGGTTATGTCCAGGATGAGAGGGATCAGCCATGATTTTTCCTGCCCGTCTCAGTGTCTTGTAGGTCCTGGAGAGATGGCAGGTTGCAGCCAATAACCTTCTCTGCTAAGCGGATGATGCGCTGAATTTTGTCCTTGTCCTTGACAGCAGAATACCAGATTGTGATGGAGGATGTCAGAATGGACTCGATGATGGCAGTGTAAAAGTGTACCATCAATGCCTTTGGCAGATTGAATTTCTTCAGCTGCCACAGGAAGTACATCCTCTGATGTGCCTTCTTGGTCAGGCAGCTGATATTCCTGTGTGATGATGGTGCCCAGAAACCTGAAGGATTCCACGATGTTGACTGGGGAGCCACAATGAGTGATGGAGTTGGGTGGAGCGGGGTTCTTTCTGAAATCCACAACCATCTCCACCGTCTTGAGTTTGTTGAGTTCCAGGTTGTTATGGTAGCACCACGACACCAAATGGTCGATCTCGCTCCTGTAGGCTGACTCATTCCCATCAGAGATGAGCCCAATGAGGGTGGTGTAATCTGCAAACTTCAGGAGTTTGACTGACTGGTGACTGGAGGTGCAACTGTTTGTATGAAGGGAGAAGAGCAGCGGTGAGAGTACGCAGCCCTGAGGGGTAACGATGTTGGTAGTTCGGGGGTCAGAGAAGTGTTTTCCCAGCTTCACAAACTGCTTCCTGTTAGACAGGAAGTCAATGATCCATCTGCATGTGGAGTCAGGCACATGCAGCAGGGAGAGCTTTCAACTCCCGCCAAACATTTTCTATGGGGTTGAGGTCTGGAGACTGGCTAGGCCACTCCAGGACCTTGAAATGCTTTTTACGGAGCCACTCCTTCGTTGCCCGAGCGGTGTGTTTGGGATCATTGTCATGTGGGAAGACCCAGCCATGTTCCATCTTCAATGCTCTCACTGATGGAAGGAGGTTTTGGCTTAAAATCTCACGATACATGGCCCCGTTCACTCTTCCCTTGACACGGATCAGTCGTCCTGTCCCCTTTGCAGAAAAACAGCCCCAAAGCATGATGTTTCCACCCCCATACTTCACAGTAGGTATGGTGCAACTCAGAATTCTTCTTCCTCCAAACACGACGAATTGAGTTTTTCCCAAAAAGTTCTATTTTAGTTTTATCTGACCACATGATATTCTCCCAATCCTCTTCTGGATCATCCATATGCTCTCTGGCAAACTTTAGACGGGCCTGGACATGTACTGGTTTAAGCAGGGGGGCACGCCTGGCACTGCAGGATCTGAGTCCCTCTCGGCGTAGTGTGTTACTGATGGTAGCCTTTGTTACTTTGGTCCCAGCTCTCTGCAGGTCATTCATCAGGTTCTGGGATTTTTGCTCATTTTTGATCACATGATCATTTTGACCACCCGGGATGAGATCTTGCGTGGATCCCCAGACCGGGGGAGATTATCAATGGTCTTGTATGCCTTCCATCTTCCATTTTATTCACACCACCCTGCTTGCCTATTGTAGATTCACAGGTGTCTTTTATACAGATAACTAGGTCAAACAGGTGCCATTAATACAGGTAACGAGTGGAGAACAGAAGAGCTTCCTAAATAAGAAGTTACAGGTCTGTGAGAGCCAGAAATCTTGCTTGTTTGTGGGTGACCTAATACTTATTTTCCACCATGATTTACAATTAAATTAAAAAAAAAAATCCTAATGTGATTTTCTGGATTTATTTTTCTTCATTTTGTCTGTCATAGTTGAAGTGTACCTCTGATGAAAATTACAGACCGCTCTCATCTGTCTAAGTAGGAGAACTTGCACAATCAGTGGTTGACTAAATACTTTTTTGCCCCACTGTACATGTACAAATGAATATCAGTGGAAAATAGAATTATGAGTGATGGATCTAAGTTTGAAATTTTTGGATCCAGTCGTCGACTGTTACGTATGGTCATTATACCATTGCTAACTATAATGGCGGCCTAAGACTTTTGCACAGTACTGTACGTCTTTGTAATGGTCTGAATGAATTGTGGTTCAATATAAGAAAATTAGTTTAAACGAAGACCAATATTCCATGGCAGACTATTTAATAATAATTTCCGGTTCACTCACTTTTTCACTTTAGGCTTCTTCAGAGAGACCGAACCAATCTGGAGGGATTGAGAATGCTGGCGCTGCACACACTCTGCAGAGAGGGAGACATCGGTGAGGTCTGGCACTTACTCTTTCTCCTGAAAGCAATGTCAGTTAAGTTCAATTACTCATGCAATCCTAAGTTCTCAAATGCTTTTAGTGTTTAACTCTGGCTTCTTTCTCACAGTCGGTGACGCAGCTGTCGAACCTGATCAGCAACCTGAACGCGCAAGAGCCCAGCAATCCAGAACTGTGCTACAGAATGTCTTTGGCCTTCACTCGCGTGGTACGCTGCCTTTGTAATTTACTCGTCATAGTGTAGAGTTTGCGAGTGTTTATTGTGTCACTTTGGCATTTTTATTTAGAAGGCATAAAATGGCCAAAATGAATTGCAGTCCTTTCCTGCTGTCTGAATTCCCTCTATAGCATATGCAATTTTAATACCCTAACCCCGTTCATACAACTAGCTTCTGCTCTAATGTATGGCAAGCTATTATGCTTTGAGCAAACATGTATTGGTGAATTTAACTAGCAGTTTGCCTCTACCTTCATCCTCCACTTCTCTCCTGTCAGTGAATAACAGAAGCTTTTAGTTTGTTTGTATTTTATTTATTCATGTTTCCCTCTCATTTTAACCCCACTTATTCCTGGTCAGGGTGTGGATGGGTTGGCGCCTGTCCCCAGAGAATACAGGACATGGGCACTGTTGCATTACAGTGAGATGATCCCCTGAACATCCTCCTCTCCCTCAGACACAGACAGTATTGTCTAAAAACCAGGCGAATGGCACCACCAGAACTCGAACACGAAAGCCGTGGTGGGCTAGTGTGTTAGTGCTGTGCCAATGGAGTACCGCTTCTGTTTTGTTTAGTGGTTAATTCTAACCTTATTATTATTTGTTTGTCTCCCTTGATCCTCCGGTTGACTGAGGTGTGCTGTACAAAATAATGCTGATATGCACATTTTTATTTCAAAATGTTATATTCCTTTACACTATTGTCTTAAATGCTATAGTTTTATATTTTCTGTTTTGTTATATTTTTCGTAATATTACGTTATCTCTAATTTATTAGTCTACATACAGTGGGGCCAAAAAGTATTTAGTCAGCCACTGATTGTGCAAGTTCTCCTACTTAGAAAGATGAGAGAGGTCTGTAATTTTCATCATAGGTACACTTCAACTATGAGAGACAAAATGAGCAAAAAAATCACAAAAAGTTCTATTTTGGTTTCATCTGACCACATGATATTCTCCCAATCCTCTTCTGGATCATACATATATTCTCTCTGGCAAACGTCAGACACACGCACTGCTGACCTGAGAGGTCTGTAGAGATCGGGATTTCGGCCCAACCCCCCCTTAGGTGATATCGAGGTCCACTTCAACTATGAGAGACAAACTGAGCAAAAAACACAAAAAAGTTCTATTTTGGTTTCATATTGAACACATGATATTCTCCCAAATCCTCTTCTGCGATCCATACATATATTCTCTCTGGCAAACGTCAGACGGGCCTGAGGGGACATGTACTGCTTAAGGCAGGGGAGACACGCCTGGCACTGCAGGAGTCCCTCGCGGCGTAGTGTGTTACTGATGGTAGGCCTTTGTTACTTCGGAGTCCCAGCTCTGTGCGGGTCATTCATCAGTCTCTACTGTGTAGTTCTGGGATTTTGGCTCACCGTTTCTAATGATCATTTTGACCCCACGGGATAAGATCTTGCGTGGAGCCCCAGATTGAGGGAGATTATCAATGGTCTTGTGTAGCTTACAGTTTCTCCCACAGTTGATTTATTCACACCAACCTGCTTGCCTATTGTAGATTCACTCTTCCCAGCCTGGTGCACGTCTACAATTTTCTTGCTGGTGTCTTTCGACAGTTCTTCGACTGTTTGAGGCTGTGGACAGGTGTCTTTTATACAGATAACGAGGTCAAGCAGGTGCCATTAATACAGGTAACTAGTGGAGGACGGAAGAGCTTCATAAAAAAGAAGTTACAGGTCTGTGAGAGCCAGAAATATTGCTTGTTTGTGGGTGACCTAATACTTATTTTCCACCATGATTTACAATTAAATTCTTTAAAAATCCTATAATGTGATTTCCTGGATTTGTTTCTCATTTTTTGTCTCATAGTTGAAGTGTAGCTATGATGAAAATTACAGACGTCTCTCATCTGTCTAAGTAGGAGAACTTGCACAATCAGTGGCTGACTAAATACTTTTTTGCCCCACTGTATTATATTTTTAAAATGTGTTATCTCTGTTAATATTAATTTCATGTTTATTGAAACTATTACTATAAACTTTAGTTAACTTAGTTTAAATCTTACATGCAACATCTAAGCCCAAGGAGGTCGGGTTCCTTTTTGAGTCTGGGTCCTCCCAAGGTTTCTTTCTTACAATGGTTAGGGAGTTTTTCCTTGCCACTGTCACCCCAGGCTTTCTCAATTTGGGATTGGCCTTAGATATGAGAAGATAATGCAATGCAATGCAATACAAAGACTATGCTCCATTTTAAAAAGTGCTATAGAAATAAATTTGACTTTGACTTCATTTTACCTTGTAGCATCTAGTGATAAAGACGTGCACTGTGACCCAGCCGAGGTGCCCTTTTAATTTAGACGCTTACAGCTGGAAACGTTTTTTAGCCGATACCATAATTATGCTGGCATGAGAAGTTGGTATATGATAATACACACTATCTCAGTAGTTCCCAAACAGCAATACCCCTTTTGTAGATATGAATATTTTCGAGCCCCTCTCCGACACACACGTACACCTCTTTTGCGTCATACTATATGCATTACGTATCTTATGATTTCTATCTGAGATTCTTCTGACTCCGCCTCATTCATTTGCCCTGCTGTACGAACCACACCCCACTTTGGGAACCATTTTCCCGAAGCAAGTTTAATTTGAATACAGTACAGCTGAACGTTTAGGTAGAGATGAAATTTGTTATGTTATAATAAAAAACACAGCTCTGTCATTGTAGTGCCCGGTATACTCATTACTAATAATCTCCTACAGTGTGGCAGAGCAGAAAAGGTGCTGCAGCTCACCCATACGCTGGTGGAGCGAGCGTTCTCGCAGGCATCAGGTGATGCCGAGTTGGCCACGGAACTGGGCTACCAGCTGGTTCTGCAGGGCAGAGCCAGGGAGGCGATGAAGTGGTACAAAACTGCCATGACCTTGGATGAGAGCAGTGTCTCTGCTCTAATCGGTGAGCATTCTTTTCTTTACTACGACTTTGCTAACAGGAGGCATTACTGCATGTTAAGCTAAAATGATCCAGATTCTATCCAGTATGGCATGTGGGTAGTAAGCCTATCTGTGTTCTGTAAGGAACCTTTGATGGAGACTAAATAAATGGCACGAGTTTTAAGCGAGAACCTATAATAACCAGTTATCTGATTAAACACTAATCCTATTTCTTCTCACCACCAAGTTGTATCGTCTATTCCACTGAAATTACATGTAAATGTTAATAGTTATTCATGTTCTGTGAAATATTATGTAATGTGGGGCCACCCCTCTCCTCACGGGACCTCAAAAATCTTAGGCCACCATTAGATTTGTCGTTTTAGCAATGGTATAATGACCATATGTAACATATTATTGACGATTGGACCCAAAAATTTCAAACTTGGATTCGTCACTCCATGGTCCTCTTTTCCACCGATCTTCATTCCAATCTTTGTGAGCTTTAGTATATCTTAGCCTTTTCATCTTTCTCCCTTTCCAAAATACTGGTTTCTTGGCTGCTACCCTTCCAAAAGGATTCCTGATTAAGCTTTTTCGGACTGTAGAAGGGTCATCTTGGCATTCCGATGAAGTGTAAGGGGAGGTCACAAAATGCTTACCACTGTACCCGCAGTGTTTGTAACTTTTTTTTTCAGTTTTTAAATTCTTGTTTCTCCACTCATTGCCCATTTGATCAGTTCCACTTCCCATATAGAAGCACTTTGTAGTTCTATAATTACAGACTGTAGTCCATCTGATTCTTTACATACTTTATTCACCTTTGTTCTGTTCTCTAATGGTCAGGACCCCCACAGGACCGGCACAGATCAGGTACTATTTGGCTGCTGGATCATTCTCAGCACTGCAGTCACACTGATGTGGTGGGGGTGTATTAGTGTGTGTTGTGCTGGTACGATTGGATCAGACACAGCAGTGCTGCTGGAGTTTTAAACACTGTGCTCACTCAGTGTGTACTCTGTTAGACACAATAAACAATACTGCTCCACCTTTTAGGTATAAAGTCAGAGACAGTAGCTCCTCTGTTGTTGCACAGTTTGTGTTAGTCATCCTCAGTCAGTGCAACACACTGATCTGTGCTGGTCCTGTGGGGGTCCAGACCATTAGAGAACAGAGTAAAGGGGACGAACAAAGTACGTAGAGAAACAGATGGACTACAGTCTGTAATTATAGAACTGCAAAGTGCTTCTATATGGTAAGTGGAACTGAGAAATGGACAGTGAGTGTAGAAGCAAGGATCTGTACCTAATAAAATGACCAGGGAGTGTATTTTATCCATTTGGCGTTCCATGATGGGGCTGAGGGCTGTATTGTTTGCATTAATTATGTGCTTGCTTTGGATAAAACTTCTACACTTGTGTATTGAGAATAACGAACATTCTAAGTTCTGTTCTAAAAAACATTTTTGTTGTCTTCCTCTGATGCTAGACTTAAAGAACTGCCTGTAGGTAGTGCTGCAAAAAGTTTAACTTCATACATATAGTGCTTCTAACAAGAGCCGTTAGACCCCAGCCAGAGGCTCCAGTGGCAATCCGAAAGTCCCTGAGCTGCATAAGGAGGAAGGTTTGAATGGATCCAGGCTTGAATATTGAACACAACCTTTTCAGGGTGAGCCTGGAAGGCGGGATTGAGTTCTTAATCTGAGTACTTGGAACAGGTTGTCTGTGTCTGGGGTCTGGTTGGTTTTCCTAAACTACTTTCCTGTCATTACACTTTACAGTGTAGTTTGTGTGAAAGGGGATTCAATACACATGTCATAATAAGCTTAAATGTGTCTGCGCTGTGTCCAGTGTGAAACTCTGTATGGTATTTGGCAACGAATGCGTTCTGTGCGATATCCGAGCAGCACAGGTTCCTCGTAGGTCACGTGCTTCTTGGGCTTTCCTCTGTCATAAAGAATTTTCATGTTCTGCAGGAATTATTCGGTGTCAGCTGAGCGAGGGTCACCTTCAGGATGCTGAACAGCAGCTCGAGTTCCTTACCGAGATCCAGCAGTCTATCGGCAAATCAGCGGTGAGAACTTGTTGTACCGAATAAACCCACAGGGGAGCCTAAGGGTTTCTTTTCCTTTTGTGTTCTTCTATTAATGTTTACGCAGGCAGTTTTGAGATGCATTCAAAGAATAAAACACCTTTTCACAAACTTCTGTTGTGGCAACACAATTAGGTGGATGGAGGCTTATCATCGAGGGAATGTAATTAATGAATGCAGAGTGCATTAGCAGGCGTGTGGCTAATTAACAATTAGTGCTTTGGTATAATCAAATATCTCTTCCACTGCATTTTAATTATTCTTAGCCCAGGGGCTAAACCTAGGGTTATATTAACTGTACTCAAACATAACAGCAAGAAAATGCATTTGTGTCCTCTTCCAGGCAGCAGTGTTTGGGGTAATGTGGTACGAAGAAATGCAATCGATTTCCTTTTTCCTGTAATGAAGTACAGGTATGCGGTGTTTAATGACCGTATTATGTTCTGTTCGGCCAAAACTGGACATTGGCCAGACACTGTATGCTTCTGTAACATAAATATACTCATTGACAAAAAAAATTACGCACCAAAATAGAAATGTCAGATTGCTGCAAAAATTATGCAGTTCCGTCTCAGGCAGATGTGTAAATGATTACATTTCTGGTCTGACTAGAAACTGGGTCTTGCCACAAGAGGGCGTAAAAGTCCTCATTGCCTATAAAGGCTCTCCGAGGCTACTTTTGGGTAGTGTACCTCTTGGCGAGAGATAATAGATATGCCAACGCACTCGAAGACATTTTGCCCAGTTGACACACTTCGAGGGGGTGTACATCACTGAACTGACAGAAGCAGGCGATGGTGAAGTGCCCACCATCTAGACCATTCTGACCTAGGTGTTTGGAAGTGTTGGGTATCAGTGGTTCTGTGAGGGCACACACATACACAAAATGAGCAGGCTCTGGACGGTCCAGACAGACCACCAGTAGAGAGGATTGTTGCCTCTCTTGGCAGGGCTTCCAACTGGCATTTTTCAGCAGGATAATGCTCACCCAAGCACCAGCAAGAATACAACATGCTCTTGGCCTGCCTGGTTGCCAGATTTATAGCCAACTGAGCATTTATGGGACCAGCTGGGACTCCAGGTCAACAACCTACGAGTGTGCAGGATCTACAGGCTCAGCTGTAACATCTGTGGGCAGATGGATACCATACAGAAACTGTATGTCTCTATGCCCAACCATATCTCATCTTGTATCCAGGCTAGATGCGGCCTGACAGGGTACTAGAGCCTCCTTTCAGTTGTACAGGCTTCCTCAATACGTGTACTTCGCTCTAATACTGTAATCACGTAACATATGTGATCCTTACATTCATACATATGAAGTTTCAGTAGATCCTAACTTCTTCTTGGTGAGTATTTTTTGTCAGTGAGTATATAAAGGGTGCTTTAACAAGAAAACTGAGTGCAAACGATATGCAAGTGCATCAGCAATACCACTGAAAACATTGACGCTTCCATGTGCTCTGCATCCCATGCATTACTAATGTTAGCATACTTTGTTTTGGGAAGTGGTTTGTACAGAGAATATTGAGGTAGTGGAAACTTATTTCCTTCATTTGTTATACTGAAATACCAACGTGTGCTGGCCTCTTTAAAACGGGTCATAGTTCTGAACATATATTTTTGGTATTATGACGACACAAGGTATAGACAAAATGCTTTAGTCTCTGAGGGTCCGTGTATAATCTAAATAATCTCTTTATCTGCTCCGAAAATCACTTCTATCTTCAAACAGTTCTCTCTGTGCATCTTCTTTTCTGCACGATGTAGTTGTGTCATGCTGACTCATTCTTGTTCATGAATGGCTCACATTCTCAGTGCTCATTAAATGCTCGGCAAATCGTTCAGACACAGCTGTCATACTTTGACGCAGCCACTGTGCTCTTTGTTTTCCACAGAGCCCTCTGCGGCGTGTAATGTGTCCTGTTCACATGTCAGCCTCTTCTTAATGACATCAAACAGTGTGTGCTTAACTGGGCTCCAGAAGTGAGCATGTATTGTAATGGAAATCTCCAACTGCTAAATAAACAGGATGTCCTGATAGTTATAGTGTGTCATAGCAACCACAATTGTGCTTTATGTATTTGGGTGTAATGAAATTTGAGTTGTATAGTTTGCTTTTTGTGTTAACATTTTGCTGGTCCCCAGCTTGAATTGCTTCTTTGCAAAAATGGCAACTTTTATTTGAAGCAGTTAAGAGAGCAAAGTATTCCTTTTGGTTGGTGAGGTTAGGAGTAGGTGTAGCATTGCTAAGCTACAGTAATCATTATGTCAGTGTAAAATACGCATAAATATATGTTTCGTGTGTGTGTGTGTGTGTAGGATCTGCTATTTCTGCGTGCAGTGTTGGCCATTAAGAAAAGGAAGTCTCAGCACGAGGTGACCGGCTTGCTGAATGTAACGGTGGAAACGCACTTCTCCACTCTCCAGAATTTGCCCCTCAGTGTGGAATACTATGAGAAGCTCAACCCCGACTTCCTGTTGGAGATTGCCAAGGAGTACCTGGCACTCTGTCCCTCCAAGGTCTGTCTCACTTTGTTTTATGTGTTACTATGTTCTCTGCTTGACAAACAAAATGAGAGTAGCTACTTCCAGAGCTTTCCGAGTACCAGCTTGCATACTGAATTCACTCTGTCTGCTGTTGTTTGTGTTTTGTGTGCTTATATGACATGTTACTGAATTACAGGTATGTGCTGTTTGACGTCTGCTTTACGTTCTGTGAAACAGGATGTTGACAAAAATGTTGACCGGACATGTACATAGTAGTTTAGATACTTTGCACATGGTGTTTTATTTTAAACAGTTATTTATATATACACTGCCTGGCAAAAATATTTTATTGGACCACCTTTAATTATGGCACGCATTCGCTGTGGCATCGTCTCCACGAGCTTCTGTAATGTCATAACATTTATTTCTGTCCAGAGCATTCATTTTCCCCCAAGATCTTGTACTGATGATGGGAGATTTGTTCCACTGCGCAAAGTTTTCTCCAGCACATCCCAAAGATGCTTAATGGGGTTCAAATGATGTCTCATGCTCCCTGAGCCACTCTTTCACAACTTGAGCTCGATGAATCCCTGGCATTGTCATCTTGGAATATGCCCGTGCCATCAGGGAAGAAAAATCCATTGATGGAATAACCTGGTGGTTCAGTATATTTAGGAAGTCTGCTGACCTCATACTTTGGGCACATAGGCATGATGGGTGCATCACTTCAGCCGTGTCTCCTCTTCCCCTGATGCGCCCATCACTCTGGGACAGGGTAAATCTGGACTCATCAGACCACATGACCTCCTTCCATTGCTCCAGAGTCCAATCTTTATGCTCCCTAGCAAACTGAAGCTGTTGTTGCCGGTTAGTATCATTGATAAGTGGTTTTTCTTAAGGCTACACAGCTGTTAAGTCCCAATCCCTTGAGTTTTGTTCACATTGTGCGTGTAGATATGCTCTTACTTTCACTATTAAACATATCCCTGAGTTCTACTGTCGTTTTTCTATGACTTGATTTCACCAAATGTTTCAGTGATCGCCGATCATGATCATTCAGGATTTGTTTCCGACCACATTCCTTCCTCGGAGATGATGTTTCCCACTGTCCTTCCACTTTTTATTAATGTGTTGGACAGTTCTTAACCCGATTTTTGTAGTTTCAGCATTCCTTAGATGTTTTCTCTGCTTGATGCATGAGAATTGTGCTCTTTCTTTCTGTTTTTATTATTATTATTACATTTTATTTTACTCTCCATTTGTTATGGCATCTAATCACAAGTTTCAGCATCTATTCCAGATGTTAGTATGTGACCAGGTACAAACTCTAACCTCAAACCAAAACACATACATGAGAAGAATGTCAGATTTGTGCTTGCCTTTCACACTTGTCATACACTTGGTACAAATTGAGTTGAGCAGATGTGTGTGCCGGGTCTACAACAAGAGCATATTCTGCTCCAGGACTGACCCAAATTTTAAGGACTTGTCATGTCTGTAATTGAAATGTGTGAGCAGTATAGACATGGAGTCATGTCTGCAAGGCAAATCTTATACTGAACCAATGGGCTACAGACTCCAGTGAATACAGTTGTAGTTCAGGTTGTACTTGTATGATTACCAAAACTCAGATTGCTCAATACTGTATTCAGAAGCCTGGGAGGGGAGATGCAGCAGAAAATCACACGTCCACCGCCATAGTAATCTGAGTTTGAGGGAGCGCTGCAGAAAAAGTTGAGAACCACTGCTCTATTGTGGAAGGCCCTGCTGGCCAGCACCACATGACTGGAACGAATCACCTTATCTTGATTAGATGCGCTTGGCTGGCATCACATGTCACAAACAGATCCGCTGATCCAAAATAGAACTAGCTCTAATGCCGGGGACCATCGAGACCCAGGGACTCAGAAACGGGAGGTAATCCAGTGAATACTCCCAGAGCTGATTTAAGAATGCTAAATGATGTCGTACGGAAATTTTTGTTCAACTTTTCTTTTAATGGAAACTTCTTTACTGCCAAAGAAAGATAGCTGGGGTTGCTAGCTTGTGTCTGCACATATTCGGCGGGATGATGTTTTAAACGTCTTGTTAAATTTGATGTTTCAAACATTTTGGAGCTGTTCTCATTTTGGAGCTGGGCTTGTTTTTGCCCTCCTTATTTTCGTAATCCAAACAGCAGTCTGTGAAGTGCTTCGACACTGAAGACATGGCTGTGTCTGAAATAGATGCCTACACCCTCTTTAGGATCCCTACCCCCTCTTTAATACTGTGCTGTATAGGGAGACTATTTAGTTGACTAAGTAGCACTCAAAAACACAATCAAAATCTAACGCTTCCTCATCATCACTGTGGCAGCCTAGTGGGTAAGGTACTGGACTATGGACCAGAAGGTCCAGGGTTCAAATCCCACCGCTGCCAAGCTGCCACTGTTGGGTCAGTCGCTCTGGATAAGGGCGTCTGTTAAATGCTGTAAATGTAAATATATATAAACAAACTGCAAGTGGCTGAACCGTGTCTAGACACATGAACTGAGTTCTGAAAAGCATTGTGCTGTTCATGTGTGGTTGTGTTCGTGCTGCTGTTGCCATCGTTAAATGTGACCGGGACAGAATTGCTTATACGAGACTGATCGCCTGAAAACCGGTCGGTCAATCGAGTCTCCTCTAATTAGGACACAAACCCACATTGCCACATTTCAAGCGCTGTTGTAGTTCCTTCAGGAGATGTGGGTATTGCTTTTCCTATTGGATTCCTGTCAGTCAGTGAGTATAATGTCTGTGGATGGTCCGCTGGCTCCAGTGTGTATCTCATCAGAAAATCCCTCTCCATCCTGCCACCATCACCCTTTATTGTTCCGTGGATTGAATTGATTAACTTAAGCGCTCGTGTGTTGGAATATCCCTTAACATCCAAATTGACTTTCTTATGAAAGAAGCCAAAGCGACTCCATAGTCTTTGGAACTGTTCCGTCTGTGTTCCCTGTACTGATGTGTTCAATCTGTCAGCCTCCAGCCCAGGGCCAGGCCCCTGCCCCCCAGCTACAGCACTGCACCTCGGTGCTGGACGCAGTGGTCAAGCTCGCCCCCGGACTCCTCCAAGCCGTGTACCTGATGGCAAAAGTCCGATTCCTGTCAGGTGAAGGTTTCACATCGGCGCCTTCGTTAAGACTACTCTTCCGAAACTCCCCGTGCGCTGCTGACATTTTCGTCTCTCCCCTTTAGGCAACATCGAGGCAGCTCAGAGCAGCCTACAGCACTGTTTGGATCAGAAGCCCTCCTTTGCCGATGCTCACCTGCTGATGGCACAGATCCACCTCCTGCAGGGCAACTTCAAACTTTCCTCGCAGTCTCTGGAGCTCTGCCTCAGCCACAACTTTGAGGTTTGGCAGGGGAAATAGGTTGGGGAAGGTTTGAGATGAGGATATCCAGTGCATTTTAGGCTTTTTATGACCCTGTATGACGAGTGAATGTGAATTTGTTGTGGTAGTGAGATCTCAAGCTCATAATCTCAAGGGATTATGCGGTTTTCACCGATCGCCGTTTGATCGTTTCATTTCGAGGGTGTTTCGATATGAAACACGCTGGGCAATGTGTACCATCTGGTGTTTCACACTGACTCAGCCCTCATCCAAAGGAGTGCTGAGATTCCTGAGCCTTTGGTGAGGCGGAAACATCCAGGCAACACATTTGAAACACACTTGAAATGCCAGGAAACTATTCACTAGCAGTTAACAGCGCCAGCAGGAGAACGGAGCCTGGAAACAAAGCGCAACTTGAATACACAACTGAAACCTCACACTGTGTAGTTAAGCAGTGCCGAAGAGTGCTTTAACGCTGGTTCGTGTCCCGCCTCTGGCGAGTTGTGGTCTGTCTCCTGGCACCATACAGTTCAGTATGGTTCCACTGCACAGAACGTCATGCTATCATTCTGGATCAAATGCAGCTTTTTACCTGCCCTCTCCTCTCTCCCCCTGTGCTGGTCAGGTAAGGGACCACCCTCTGTATCACTTGATTAAAGCTCAGACCCAGAGGAGGATGGGTGAGCTTCAGGAAGCCATTCAGACGCTGCAGTTGGCCATGAGTCTACCAGGCGTGAAAAGAACTGGCTCTTCAGCCAAATCTAAGACCAGGAGAGTGGAGCTCAGCACGGCGGATTGCGTTTCTGTGTATCTGGAGCTGGCAGAGGCACTCTGGCTTAACGGGGAACAGGTGATATTTGTGAACATAACCCTTGAGTTATGTCTTGTACAGTACAAGCATGTACCTTGTTCCAAACACATCCCTGATTGGCTTGGAGTCTGAACGTTTCTTGTCGCCACAGCACGAGGCAGCTAAAGTCATGCAGGATGCAATAAACGAGTTCACGGGCACTCCAGAGGAGCTGCGCGTCACCATCGCCAACGCCGACCTCGCACTGCTGCGGGGCGACGCGGAGCTCGCGCTGAGCATGCTCAGAAACGTGACGCAGGAGCAGCCGTACTATGTACAGGCCACAGAGAAAATGGCCGATATCTACCTGAACCATAAGAAGGAGAAACGCCTCTATGTGAGCTGCTACAGGTGAGCAGAAATGTGCGTCTTGGAGTCGATGCTCACTTAATAAAACTGTCTTCAATGTCAGAAGGATTTTTAAACTTGTTTTTTGTGTTTGTGTAAATACCTGCATCTCTATTAGGTGTGAATCTGTCATGTCACGGATATGTTATTATTTATTCGAAAAATTCGTTTCCCCTCTCTTTCAAATTTGCTTTAAAATCTTTCCATGCGAGCCAAGCTTTTTCATTGCCTGAATTGGTATGAAATAGTTGTCTGTAAGTGTTTTTAAATCTAACATACATGTATGCGTCACATAACGTCCGTTCGCTTGTACAATACTGTGCATAAGTGTTAGGCCACCATTAGATTTGTTGTTTTAGCAATGGTTTTAGAAAAAAGTTTCGAACTTTGTTTCGTCACTCCATGATACTTTCTGCCACAGATCTTCATTCCAATCTTTGTGAGCTTTAGCATATCTTAGCCTTGTCACCCTGTTCCCCTTTCAAAAAAGTGGGTTCTTGGCTGCTACCCTTCCAAGTAGACCATTCCAGGTCATCCTTAGAAGTTCTGAACCCTTATAATATGGCTAAACATGTTATTTGACCAGGGGGTGCCCCGATTTTTGCATAAGACTGTATATGAGAATGCCTCTACAACATGCACTCATACAGAGAAATGAGAAATGTTGTTTGTTTTTCTTAAGCATGCACACACACACACGTTTCTCTTGCTATCCTTGTGAGGACATTCCATTGGCATGAATGACAATGAAGGACTACTGCAGCTAATCAGTGCTGGACCTACAACTTCCCCTAACCTTAACCTCAGAAACCTAAAGCAAGTCTTTTTGCTCTTTTGGTTTTTCAGATAAACGTATTCAAATAAAAGTTTTTGTAAAATTGCAGTTACAGAAGTGAGGACCGGAACAATTTAAAATTCCAGGCTTTCCTAGCATTGTAGGGATATTTGGTCCTCACAAATAACAAATACAGTTGTGCAACAAAGTATTTAGTCCGCCACTGACTGTGCAAGTTCTCCTACTCCGAAAGATGAGAGAGGTCTGTAATTTTCATCATAGGTACACTTCAACTATGAGAGAAAAAATGAGAAAACAAATCCAGGAAATCACATTGTAGGATTTTTAAAGAATTTAATTGTGAATTATGGTGGAAAATAAGTATTTGGTCAATAAAAACTTCAGACGGGCCTGAACATGTACTGACTTAAGCAGGGGGGCATGCCTGGCACTGCAGGATCTGAGTCCCTCTCAGCGTAGTGTGTTACTGATGGTAGCCTTTGTTACGTTGGTCCCAGCTCTCTGCAGGTCATTCATCAGGTCCCTCCGTGTAGTTCTGGGATTTTTGCTAACCGTTCTGACCCCACGGGATGAGATCTTGCGTGGAGCCCCAGATCGAGGGAGATTATCAATGGTCTTGTATGTCTTACAGTTGCTCCCACAGTTGATTTATTCACACCAACCTGCTTGCCTATTGTAGATTCACTCTTCCCAGCCTGGTGCAGAGCTACAATTTTCTTCCTGGTGTCCTTCGACAGCTCTTTGGTCTTGGCCATAGTTGAGTTTGGAGTCTGACTGTTTGAGGCTGTGGACAGGTGTGTTTTATACAGATAACGAGGTCAAACAGGTGCCATTAATACAGGTAACGAGTGGAGGACAGAAGAGCTTCTTAAAGAAAATGTTACAGGTCTGTGAGAGCCAAATATCTTGCTTGTTTGTGGGTGACCAAATACTTATTTTCCACCATGATTTACAATTAAATTTTTTAAAAATCCTACAATGTGAGTTTCCTGGATTTTTTTTTCTCATTTTGTCTCTCATAGTTGAAGTGTACCTATGATGAAAATTACAGACCTCTCTCATCTTTCTAAGTAGGAGAACTTGCACAATCAGTGGCTGACTAAATACTTTTTTGCCCCACTGTATCGGTACACACACACACATGCATAACCCTAATGCGTTTATGACTGCTTTTATACAAATGGCGAATGAAATGCATCTTTGCTTTTATCAGGGATTTGGTGGATAAGATGCCCAGCTCACATACGTACTTCCTGTTAGGAGACGCCTACATGAACATCCAAGAGGTTGGTTTTGCACTCAGTGCCAGTTTATTGAGGACCCACCCTATACTTATCAGACACGCCTTGTGTCTAAGTGTCATTTGCAGCTACTCGGTGTAGTCTGTTGTCATGTACATTTTGTCATGGACTGCTCTAGGACCACCACAGGCCAGTACCTCTGCTACTATGGTACTTGTCACAAGAAGCACTAAAATATGAAGCCACCATGATGTGGGCAGGAGCCGATAACTGATCGAGGAGGATTAGGGAGCATTTGTGGATTGAAAAGTGTCTGTATAAGGTCCAAGATGTGCGACTCTCTCACTGATCATGTCACTGCTGTGGTGAAATATGTGCTTACTTGTGGACTCACTAACTGACTTTCCATTGAGGTACAGGCTTTATGTAGGAAACTGTTTGCGAATGTATAATTCAGGCACATTTGGCTCTGGTCTGAGTGTGTGCATGGTAGGAATGTGTGTTTACATTTATCTTTATTAAATTTCCATTGCACGTGAATCAGTTTAGAATAAGGTCAAGTCTCCTGAGAAAATATTTGGTCAAACGGGATTTGCCTCAGCTATTGTGCAAATAGTTGCACTAAATAAACAGTGTGTTAGCTCAGTCAGGAGGAGCTGATCCACTGCTCAGACATTGCAGTCCTGCTGGACTTCCTACCTCATTGTCAGTGAAAATAGTTCACCAGCCAAACCACAGCATCCTGTAGGCATCCGGATGAAGGATTAGAGGACGACTAACACAAACTGTACAGCAACAGATGAGCTACTGTCTCTGACTTCATATCTAAAAGGTGGAGCGCTAAGATGAATGTCTTTAATAAAGTGGACAGTGAGTGAGTACAGTGTTTAAAACTCCAGCAGCACTGCTGTGTCCGATCCGATCGTACCAGTTAAACACTAACGCGCCACCACCACGTCAGGGACAATGTAAGGCTGAGAATGACCCACCACCCAAATAGTACCTGATCTGTGCTGGTCCTGTGGGGGTCCTGACCATTAGAGAGCAGAGTAAAGGGTACGGACAAAGTACTTAGAGAAACAGATGGACTATAGTCTGTAACTATAGAACTACAAAGTGCAGTGACCACTGAAACGTCAATAAAGAATAAGCAGAATATAGGTGTGTCAGTGAGTGTGAATACATAGTGTTCCTAATAAACTGGCAATTAATTGAATATTATATCAGACTTCTATTAAATTTCCATTGCACATGAAACAGTTTAGCATAAGGTCAAACATCTTAAGAAAATATTTGGTTAAACAGGATTTACCTCAGCTATTGTGCAAATATTTGCACTGAACAAACAGTGCTAGCGCAGTCATTTCTGATATGATCTCTCACATCTGCTGTGTCTGAACGGACCTGTTTGCTTGCAGCCTGAGATGGCCATCGAGGTTTATGAACAGGCTTTGAAGAGAAATCCTAGAGACGGTGCCGTGGCCAGCAAGATTGGAAAAGCTCTCGTGAAGACGCATAACTATGCGAAGGTAAGCGCAAGCAGAGGCGATGTTCCTGTCATACTGTTTACCCAAACGTCTCCCAGAGTTCTTCAGCAGCCAGCTGAGACCTAGTGTTGTCTTTTGTAGGAAAAAGCAAGTGCTGCATTCTTGCTTTTTAAAATTCAGCATAACTTTACTCTCCCTGGATTGACTTTTGTACCCAACCTGATATCCAATTCCGTTCACATGCAGTGTTGGTGCTTTGCTCATAGAGCGCCTTCCCAGAATTTCTTGGGTCGTTATTAAACAGATAAACTGGAGGACGTGCAGGTAAAGCACACTGTCTGTTTCTTTAGGCCATAAACTACTACGAGGCCGCTCTGAAGACTGGACAGCAGAACTTCTTGCGCTATGACCTGGCTGAACTGCTCATGAAGCTGAGACAGTACGAACAATGTGAGAAAGTCCTGCAGGAAGCACTCTCGCACGACCCTCAAGAACTTAACGCATATGGTGAGCCAACTTACATGGTCCTTGTGTATATACACAGTTATTTTACCATTTCTTAATCCTCTCGACAGTTATTGACACCACTGTTAAGGATGAGTAAGAAGTGTGTTGGTGTCATTCGTTTTATTTATAAAGCACATAAAAAAACAAGATGTTGACCAAAGTGCTGTCCAATAGATGTAGCCAAAAAGACAAATAAAATATAGTATTGAAGACATGAGAAAATGACAAAAAACTAATAATGTCTGCTCTAATACAGAATTAACCGCCAAATAATAAAAATGAGATTTGAGATGGAATTTGAATATGGCCTATATAGGGGTGAGCCTAACTCATTCCAAAGTTTAGGGGCTATGACTGCAAAAGCACCAACTTCAACCTAAATTTGGGGACCGCCAGAAAGAGCTGATCGGCTGATCTGAGTGGCCTTGAAGGTACACATGGCTGTAACAGTTCAGAGAGAATTATTGGAGCTAGCTTCTAAGCAAACAGAATCAGAAAATTTGGGAGTAGCCTAATGGTTAAGGTACTGGACTGTGGACCAGAAGGTCCAGGGTTCAAATCCCACCTCTGCCGAGCTGCCACCGTTGGGTCCTTGAGTCCCTTAACCCACAATTGATTGTACGATTGTGTAAGTTGTAAGAGCATTTGCTAAATACTGTAAATGCAAATGTAAATGAAAATCAATCCTAAAATGTACCGGAAAACAGTGAAGGGAAGCCAGTACAGGAGAAACTAGGTCTCGCTTATGTGTTCTAGTTAAAAGATGAGCTCTAGTGTTTTGGACCACTGTAGCCAACATAAAGAGCATTACAATGAGATACATGAGATATGTATAACCCTTTCAGAATCAGTAATCACTGGCCTTTATCAGGGTGGCTCGGTGCTTTAGTGGCTTTAGCACTGTTGCCTCTCAGTGAGAAGGTCCTGGTTTCGATCCCAAGTGGAGCAGTCTGGGTCCTTTCTAAGTGGAGTCTGCATGTCCACGTGGGTTTGCTCCAGGTGCTCCGGTTTCCTCCCACAGTCCAAAGAGGTTAATTGATTACGCTAAATTGCCACGAGTGTGTGTGCCTGTCTGTCTAGGGTTGTTCCTGCCTTGTGCCCTATGGCACCGGCTCTATCGCGACCCTGTCCAGGATTAAGCAGATAGGAACATGAATGAAGGTGTGTCCTTTACACAAACTTTTTTAGATAAGGTCTTACATATGGATCCAAAAAACCTAAATCACATCCAAAGATCATAACCTCAGAGTGAATTAGCATAATTTCATACTGTAAAAGTGAGGGGGAAAAAAAAAATCAGCCTTCACTTGGAGTAAATTTAGCCTCAGGGAAAAAAAATCCCTCATCAAGAAAGAATTTTTGTTGTACAAAACCAGATGTTCCACAATAATTGGAACCTCTGCATTTGCTACTATGTACAATCTCTGTTTGTCAGTAAAACAGCACTTCGTCTTCTCCTATAACACCTTATTGGAGCGTTGGAGAATACAAAACCGGGTGTTCGAGATCATTTTTCTTTACATAATCTCTCCATATGTCGAGGGTCCTAGATCCTCTCTTTTGCACCCTCCTCTTTATCTCACCTCACAGGTTTTCTGTGTCGTTAGATCAAGAGATTCCTCGAGATTAAGAGATGACCATGACAGAAGCTTGATTTTGTGTTCTGTAAACCATTTGTGTTGATCTGGAAATATGTAGTGTCTTGGCAGAGGCAGAGAGATTTTTATTTGATATGTCTTGATATTTTGTGGAGTCCATAATCCCATTTTGCCCTAATGAGGCTCCATGGGGCTTTGCAGAAAACAACCCTCGACATCACTGACCCTCCGGTGTACTTACCAGTGGGCATCGGGTTCTATTCAGCATAGTCATACTTATTTTTACACAGTATGGTGTTTCTTGCCAGTAGTTGTGTTTCATTTGACTGTAGCACTTTTGGAAAGGCTTTTCTGGCAAGCCTTCCAAATAACCTGTTGGCAGGAGGTGGAGGTGGCACCTGTTGGTAGTTTTGGAGACTTGGTGACCCCGGGATGCTATTTTGTTTCTCTAACTCTTCAACAGTGATCCTTAGGGACTCTTGTCTTCCTCCTCACTGTGCATGAAGACAACATAAACGTGGGTCCTTATCTAGGCAAGTTTGTTGCTTTTTTGCCATAGCTGTAGATATGGGCATTTGAAGGAGGGTTCCAACATTTACAGCATTTAGCAGATGCCCTTATTCAGAGCGACTTACAATGGGTACAATCTTACAATCCAAGCAATTGTGGGTTAAGGGCCTTGCTTAAGGACCCAACAGTGGCAGCTTGGCAGAGGTGGGATTTGAACCCTGGACCTTCTGGACCACAGTTCCTAGCCATAGACATAAGGTCTATTTTTTCAGTGTAAGATGAATCTAATTTAGCAAAAGTTGAACTTCTCATAACCCTTTTACTCATCTTCACCAGGGACGCCAATAATTATGGAGGAGAATGTATCTACTGGGTTTGGTAATCTGTGTGTTTTGTCTGTTTTAGTGAATGAGCTGCATTTGCTGACAGAAGACTGTCGTTACCTTGTACTGCTGGCCAAGATTCAGAGCAAAGTCAATAAGAACGATGAGGTTTTGCTTTCTTTGCATCGTGTGAGTCACCTCATTATTCTCCCTTGGCTTTGCTGATGGTGGTGTTGCACAGTGTTAAAACATTATTAAAGGCTACTGTAATTATTATTCACCAGAGTCTGATGTTCATTCTATTGACTAGAATGTCATGTTTTTCATCTGGTGTGTGTTTGCTCAGGCGAGGGATGTGCAGGCGAAGGTGCTGAAGCGTGTTCAGTTGGAGCAGCCCGACGCTGTCCCCATGCAGAAGCAGCTCGCCGCAGAGATCTGTTTCGAAATTGCCAAGCACTGCAGCAACCAGCGTGGCTATGAGAGAGCTGTCAAGTTCTACAAAGAGGCTCTTGTTTACTGCGAGAGTGACAGCAAGGTCAGTGTCTGCAGTGTGCTCTTCTTACTGCAGCTGTGTTCCACCACTTAAATAACACTCTCTTAATAATTCTCTCAGTACCCCATTTGCCCCTGACAGCATGCCATCATAACAGCAGCTTATAGTATGCCATCAGCACTTTATAGTACCCTAATGACATCTTATAGTACCCTAATGACATCTTATAGTATGCCATCAACACCTACAGTATCCCAACAGCATCTCATAGTACGGAATCGGCATCATATACTATCATGGCAGCATCTCATAGTACGCATCAGCACCTTAATATTAGATGAATGATATCTTATAGTATGCCACTGGCATCTTATAGTACTAAGATGCCTTATTGGGTTACTATAAACTTTACAGTAGCCCAAAAAGACATCTTATGGTACTGTAATGGCATCTTGTAGAACGCCATCAGCACCTTATAATACCCTAAAGGCAGCTTATAGTACCCCATCTGCACCTTACAGTACGGCATCAGAACCTTATAGTAGCCTAATGGTACTATCCTAACGGAATCTTACAGTACGACATTGGCATCATGTACTATCATAACAGTGTCTTTATAATAGCCTAATGATATCTTATAGAACCAAGATGCTTTTTGGGGGTACTGTAAGCTTTATATTACCCTAAAAAGGTGTCTTATAGTACGACATCAGCACTTTATAGTACCCTAATGACATCTTGTAGTACGTCGTCAGCATCTTATAGTACCGTAATGGCATCTTATAGAATGTCATCAGCATCTTATAGTACACTAATGGCATCTTGTAGTACACCAACACCTTAGTACCCTAATGACATCTTGTAATATGCAACACCGTATAGTACTCTAATGACAACTTGTAGTACATCATCAGCACCTTATAGTACCCTAATGACATCTTATAGTACCGTAATGACATCTTATAGAACGCCATCAGCACCTTATAGTACTCTAATGGCAACTTGTAGTACACCAAGACCTTAGTACCCTAATGACATCTTATGCCATCATAACTGTATAGTACCCTAATGACATCATGTACTATCAACACTTTAGTACCCTAATGACATCTTGTAGTACACAACACCTTGTAGTACCCTAATGACAATTGTAGTACATTGGCAGCACCTTATAGTACCCTAATGACACCTTATAGTACCGTAATGGCATCTTATAGAACGCCATCAGCACCTTGTAGTACTCTAATGGCAACTTGTAGTACACCATGAACATCTTAGTACCCTAATGACATCTTATGCCATCATAACTGTATAGTACCGTAATTACATCATGTACTATCAACACCTTAGTACCCTAATGACATCCTGTAGTACACAACACCTTATAGTACCCTAATGACATGTGCCATCAACACCTTATAGTACCCTGATGACATCTTGTAATATGCAACACCGTATAGTACCCTAATGACAACTTGTAGTACATCATCAGCACCTTATAGTACCCTAATGACATCTTATAGTACCGTAATGGCATCTTATAGAACGCCATCAGCACCTTATAGTACTCTAATGGCAACTTGTAGTACACCAAGACCTTAGTACCCTAATGACATCTTATGCCATCATAACTGTATAGTACCCTAATTACATCATGTACTATCAACACCTTAGTACTCTAATGACATCTTGTAGTACACAACACCTTATAGTACCCTAATGCCAATTGTAGTACATTGGCAGCACCTTATAGTACCCTAATGGCATCTTATAGAACGCCATCAGCACCTTGTAGTACTCTAATGGCAACTTGTAGTACACCATGAACACCTTAGTACCCTAATGACATCTTATGCCATCATCACTGTATAGTACCCTAATGACAACTTGTAGTACACTGTCATCACCTTACAATATGTCATCAGCACCTTATAGTACCCTTTCGCATCTTATAGTACCTTAATGCCATCATATGGTACTCCATAAGTATATGCCATTATAGAATGCCATCAGCACCTTATAGTACCATATTGCTATCTTCTAGTACATTATCAGCATCTTATAGTACCTCAATTCCATCTTGTAGTACCCTAACGTCTTATAGTACACCATCACCTTATAGTACCCTAACATCATCTTATAGTACAGAGCTCCTTGGATTATCCAAACGGCATGAGATAGTATCCTAACAGGACCATATAGCACACCAGCAACACTGTATAGTACCCTAATGGCACATTGTGATACCCAACTAGATAGCACCGTGACGGGATCATATAGCACTAAACACCTGTTGGTGCCTCATTGGCACCTTGTGGTACCCCAAGAGATACTTTTAGTACTTTAATCGTACTGTGTAGCATCTTTAATGGCACCTTGTAGTACCCTAAGAGTTCCTTGTACTACCCAAATGGCGCATGTGGTTAGCGCAGTTGCCTCACAGCTCTGAGATCCCTGGTCGATCCACACTCCGGAACCTGCCTGTGCATTGTTTGCGTGCCCTCCTCTTGTTCATGTGAGTTTACTCTGGGTTCTCTGGTTTCCATATAACCAGCACTGTTTAGTACCCTAATGGCACCTTGTGCTACCCCATCAGCACCTTGTAGTACCCCAAGAGCTGCTTTTAGTACCTCAATATTACCACGAATCATGTTTAATGGCACCTTGTAGTGCCCTGAGAACTCCTTGTGGTACCCAGACAGCACCTTGTATTACCCATTTAGCAGACACTCTTATCCAGAGCCACTTACAACTGAAGTCTTACAATCCAAGCAATTGTGGGTTAAGGGTCTTGCTCAAGGACCCAACAATGGAAACTTGGCAGAGGCGGGATTTGATCCCTGGACCTTCTGGTCCGAAATGCGTTAATCGCTAGTCTACCACAGACCTAATGCCAGCTTATAGTGGAGTTCTGATGTGGTTTATTATTCGTATCCATTAGCCCTGGAATTTGTTTCTGCAGGATAAAGGTGTATAAATGTAATATTGTTTGCTATTACAATCTATTTATGAAATATACTTTTGTTATCTTTCTTTTGAACCAGGTGTTGTTGGAGCTAGCTCAGCTGTATCTAACCCTGGGTGATGTCGAGGCCTGCCAGCAGCAGTGCACCATCATCCTGAAGAACGATCCCGTCCATGAGGCCGCGGCGCTGGTTTGTTTCTCCCTGATGCCTTCCTGATTTAGTCTGACTGCGCCATTCTTTCTGCTGACCGCGGTCCCTGTGCGTTCTGTAGATGATGGCTGACTTGATGTTCAGGAAACAGGACTACGAGCAGGCTGTCTTCCATTTTCAGCAGCTGCTTGAAAGGAAACCAGGTATGACGGGCTTAATGTCTCCATCCACGTCTTTCATCTCCTCCAACCAGTGTCCCGTCAGGACAAAGCTAATGAGGGAGTGCTGAAAGAAACCCGTGTCATATGTACAAACAGAGGCCTGTGCTGTCAGTTTCTTTCTGCTAATGTGCCCCCCCTGTGTCTTGTCTGAGTCAGACAACTACCCAACACTTTCACGCCTGATTGACCTTCTGCGTAGAGCTGGCAAACTGGAAGAGGTTCCCAGGTTTCTGGATATGGCTGAAAAGCACTCACCCAGGGCCAAGTTTGAGCCTGGCTACAACTACTGCAAAGGTCTTTACCTGTGGTGAGAAGACAGACTTGCTTTTGTATTATGTTATTCTAGAAGCCTTTCTTAGTCGTTGTCATGCCGTACCCTTATTCTGCCTACTTTGCACTTCCTTCTCAAACACACCCCGGCAAGTCCAGTTCAGGCTTGTTAATTGGCCGAACTGTGTATGTGTACCTCATTTAACCATCGATTCAACTCATCAGATAATTACTAAGGCTTTTACAGGTTTTTTAGGTATTACAAGCCAAATACAATATATGGACAAAAGTACTGGGACACACCTCTTAATCATTGAATTCATGTTTTTCAGTCAGTCCCATTGCCACGGCTAGAAATGCAGGCTGCCTTTGCAAACATTTGTGAAAGAATAATTTGTTTTAAAGAGCTCGGTGAATTTGAGTATGGTGCTGTAATGGGATGCCGCCATGACAACAAGTTACTTAGTGAAATTTCTTCCTTTTTAGATATTCCACGAAGAGCTGTGAGTGGTATTATTGGACAGTGGAAGAATTTAGGAACCATAGCAGCTCAGCCGTGAAGTGTCAGACCACGGAAAGTTACAGAAAAGTTACAGCGCATGGTTACGTCAGCACAGAAAATAGTGCGCCAGGAGCTTCATGGCATGGGTTTCCATGGTCGAGCAGCTGCATGTAAGCCTTACATCACCAAGTGTTGAATGCAGGGGTGTAAAGCATGCTGCCACTGGACTCTGGAGCAGTAGAAAGGCTCTGTGGAGCAACGGTTTTCACTTTTCTTTCAGGCAGTCTGATGGATGAGCATAGCTTTGGAGAACTATAAAGTTTGGTGAAGGACGAATAATGCTATTGGGTTATTTTTCCGCGGTTTGGCCTAGGCCTGTTAGTTCGAGTGAAGGGAAATCTTCAGCTTACCAAGACATTTTGGACAATTGGATGCTTCCACCTTTGTGGGAACAGCTTGGGGAAAGCCCTTTTTTGTTCCAGCATGACTGTGCCACAGTGCACAAATCAAGCTCCATAACGGCATGATTGGTGAGTTTGGTGTGGAAGAGCTTAACTGGCCCACACAGAGACCTCACCCCTTCGAAGACCTTTGGGATGAACTAGAACTGAGTTTGTGAGCCAAGCCCTGTGATCTTACACCAGTGTCTTGTCTGACAAAATTCCCACAGACACAGTCCAAAATCTGTAGAAAGCCTTCCCAGAAGAGTGGAAGCTGTCAAGCTGCAAAGGGGAACCAACTCCGTATGAAAACCTATGGATTTAGAATGGGATGTCAAAAAAGCTCCTGTAGGTGTCCCAATATTTTTGCTCATATAGTGTATGTGTAGACACGTCCCTGCTTCCTTGCAGGCCGTTACCTGATGCAGGGATGATTACTGCATCACACTGAATTACTGCAGTTTTCACAGCAACAAGGACAAACCTGTTTTAGCTAATAAAGCGGAGGATCGAATGTGATTATCTTTGTAATATAGGTACACTGGTGAGCCCAATGAGGGTTTGCGCCACTTCAACAAGGCTCGCAAGGACAATGACTGGGGTCAGAACGCAGTGTACAACATGATTGAGATTTGCCTGAACCCAGACAATGAGACTATGGGAGGAGAGGTGTTTGAGAATCTGGATGGAGACATTGGGTGAGTAGTGAAGAGCAGTCAGAATGTAAAGTGAACTATAGGTGCACATAAAATGCACATAATCCCTGTAGAATTTCATCTAGCATATGTATAAATAAATATCAGGTTAAGAGTTAATCAAACTGAATGCTAAAATGAAACTTGCATTGTACACCACAGCAAAATTGTGATATACAATAACAAAATATTCTTTGTACCTGCTCACGAGTTCATAGGTCTATGACCCGTTGAGTTTACAGTGGGGCAAAAAATATTTAGTCAGCCACTGATTGTGCAAGTCTCCGACTTAGAAAGATGAGAGAGGTCTGTAATTTTCTTTTTCCTCATAGGGACACGTCATCTATGAGAAAAAAATCCAGGAAATCACATTGTAGGATTTTTTAAAGAATTTTTTAATTGTAAATCATGGTCGAAAATAAGTATTTTGGTCACCCCCAAACAAGCAAAGATTTCTGGCTCTCACAGACCTGTAACTTCTTTAAGAAGCTATTTTTGTCCTCCACTTGTTACCTGTATTAATGGCACCTGTTTGACCTCGTTATCTGTATAAAGACACCTGTCCACAGCCTCAAAACAGTCAGACTCCAAACTCAAACATGGCCAAGACCAAAGAGCTGTCGAAGGACACCAGGAAGAAAATTGTAGGCCTGCACCAGGCTGGGAAGAGTGAATCTACAATAGGCAAGCAGGTTGGTGTGAATAAATCAACTGTGGGAGCAATTGTACGACAATGGAAGATCTCATCCCGTGGGGCCTAAATGATCATGAGAACGGTGAGCAAAAATCCCAGAACTGATGAATGACCTGCAGAGAGCTGGGACCAAAGTAACATAGGCTACCATCAGTAACACACTACGCCGAGAGGGACTCAGATCATCATCATATCACATCACTGCTCTAGAGGAGATCTGCAGGGAGGAATGGGCCAAAATACCAGCTACAGTGTGTGCCAACCTGGTGAAGACTTACAGGAAACGTTTGACCTCTGTCATTGCCAACAAAGGTTATGTTACAGAGTATCGAGTACTTTGGTCAATAACAAAAAAAAACATATTTTACAATAAAATTCTTTAAAAATCCTACAATGTGATTTCCTGCATTTTTCTTTCTCATTTTGTCTCTCATACTTGAAGTGTACCTATGATGAAAATTACAGACCTCTCTCATCTTTGTAAGTAGGAGAACTTGCACAATCAGTGGCTGACTAAATACTTTTTTGCCCCACTGTATGTCAACTAAATGCTTATATTAGTGAAAATATAAACAGAATTAAATAAAAATTTCTTGTTTGAAACTGAAATTTAGAATTTTTCTGAGCTGAAAACCATAATGTTTGCTAGTTAGTTTTGTTTCAGTTTGCACAGTTTTCAGTTTTCTTGTTTGACACAATTCCATTAATTATTGCCTAATGATGGATTTATGCGTTTTCATGCATGTACTTGTTTTTGTAGCCACTATTTGATTTATAAATGTCAGCACAGTTTTGTCAGTTCATTTCTGTAATCTCTGTTGATTATGTTGATTAAGACTAAATGAAATTTATCCATATTTCACCTCATTTGTCATGGAGTCATGGATATATGTGTGTGTGTGTGTGTGTGTGTGTGTGTGTATACACTTATATGCACACATTATTTTTGTGTATGTTTGTCTGTATGTATGTGTATATATGTATTTTATTTTAATTAGGGATGCACCGATATTGAATTTCTTGGGCCGATACGATAACCGATTTTTAGCACATTATTATGTCCGATACCGATGTTAAAATCTGATAATTAGTCTTGAATTGATACAGGCAGCAACAAGAACAATTAAGTGTATATAAGAAAGCTTATGACTGAGAAGCTCCAAGTATTCATATGTAAATATTATAAATATCAGTTATAATATTGGCTAAAATTTTAATATCGTACCGATGCTAATATCTGAAAAAAGTCCATATATCGGCCCAATAATCTATCACCCGCCGATATATCGCGCATCACTAATTTTAATTTATTTTTCTTACTGCTTTAAAACGAGCAGGAAGTCCACAGAGAAGCAGGAGTCGGAGCAGCTGGCAGTACGAACAGCAGAGAAGCTGCTGAAGGAGCTGAAGCCTCAGACCCCGCAGGGCCACGTGCAGCTCCGGATCCTGGAACACTACTGCTACATGGCCACCAAGCAAAAGGCCAATGTGGAGAAAGCTCTTGCCGTGTTTACAGAGATTGCAAACAATGAGGTGTGTAACAGGCTGGGATTGTGGAACAGTAGGGCTGGATTGTGGGCATGCAATAAATACACTCTCTGATTCCTACACACCCATGTAAAAGGACTTGTGTAAACAAAGGCCTGGACGCAGATGAAGACTGAGTGATGTAGTTTTCAGGTTCTACCGAACAAAAGGCCTGCTGACGATTAGCTTGTACTACATTAAGACAGTGTTATTTAACCTATTTAAGTCCAGTCAGTTTTATTTCTATTGTCTCAAATCGGCTTTACATTTTTAAATCATCTTCTAAATTATAAAACCAGTCTCAGTTTGAGCAAGCCTGGGGCGACAGTGGTAAGGAAAAGCTCCCTAAACGTTATAAGGAAGAAACCTTGGGAGGACCAAGACTCATGAAGGAACCAAACCTCTGTGGGTGGCTTAGATGTTATATGTAAGAATTAACTAAGTTATCTAATTATCAAAAACTAAATAAATGGTAACAGAGATAACAGAAAATATAATAATTAAAATAGCACATAGACTAACATTTTAGAGAACATTAAATATTTTGAAGAGTATAATAAAATATAGAATCTAAAAGCTATAGAATGTATACCAATAATAGAATAATGTAAAAAAAATTTCATATCTGCATTATTTAGTCAGATACACAGTACTTTAGGATCTTGCGTCCTTGGCGAGCAAGTCCCGGTGGCCTGGCATCCCCAGTCGACCGGAGGAGGGAGAGTTACTGCCCTCTGTGGTCTGAGTAACAGTGGAGCTGGAGCTGATGATGGAAGAACAGCTTGAGTGGATCTGAAGCAGAGAAACATTTCAGTGTGTGGGGCTGTGAGCGGAAATCTGTCATTTGTGTCACGGTTGCCAGGTCTGCTTATTCTAAGGGACTTTTGGCTTAGTTTCTAGGTAGCTGCGGGTAAACAATTGCCAAGCACGGTCTATTTCCCAAATTTGCTTAAATGAATAGAAATTGTACATATCCCCATAAGACCTGATAATTCATTTTTATCGTCTGTGGGGACAGGAGTTCACAAAGAATATTTCAATAACAATATAATCTACAGAGCTGAAAGCTGATGCGCCATCTAGAGGACATCCTGGCCTTTACACTGATATGTCATTAATGGAGGGGGTGTCATTTGCATCCGGAGATATGCTTTTTCAAAATGGCTGCAATCTCAGCAACCATGTTTTACAGACACAAGAGAAGTAAATTGTTGAAATATAATATATAAATGATTTTTCTAAAGCTTATCATTTCAATGTTTTACATAGAAAACAGGTTTAGCCACTTTTCAAAGAGTTTTTTTTTTACTGATTTGCACTCATGTTTAACCACTTGCACATTTTGACAGTTCTTTCACTCTCTCGTTTGGCAGAAGGACTACGTGCCTGCCCTGTTAGCGATGGCCACAGCCTACATGATCCTGAAGCAGACTCCTCGAGCCAGAAACCACCTGAAGCGCATTGCCAAGATGAGCTGGAACATCATCGATGCAGACGAGTTCGAGAAGAGCTGGCTGCTCCTGGCCGACATCTACATCCAGTCAGGCAAATACGACATGGCAGGAGAGCTCTTAAAACGCTGCCTGCGCCACAATAAGGTTGGCATGGTCTGAACAGAAAGAACAAAACAAACAAGCAAAAATGTGGTCGAACTATTTATAGGTACCTCAAATTGTACCTGGCAGGATCTCTTTCTGTCTTCTGCATGACTGACGTGAGCCCTAATCCTTCTGTCCAGCAGTGAAGTCATCTCTGACCTTAACTTGGCTCCAAATTAATGGTGTCTTTTTATAGATTGGGGCGATACAGACTAAATACAGTGTAGAACCTGCAGGTCTGTGAGATGTACTTTCGTTTCTTTGGCCAACCATGAAGGGATTTAAACCCATAGGCCTGTGGTTATGGAGATGAGGTACTGTGCGACACCTCCGCCAGAGCTCAAACTATGGCTTCCAGAATGACATAGACGTGTCATTACGGGTGTTATTAATTGTTATTGTCATTGCTATGTAAGCAGTAGGTCTACTCTAAGGACGCGTTGATTAAGTTAAAGGGTTTGAATGTACAAATATCTTAAATACATAAATGCAGTGCAAAATTTACACACACACATCGTGTTGCTATCCATGTGACAGTGAAGGATCGCTCTAGCAAATGAATCCTACACCTAACCCTAATCTTAACCTTAGTAACCTAAAGCAAATACAGTGAGTGGTACCTCGGTTCTCCTTGTTAATTTGTTCCAGAAGGCTCATTGAGTACCGAAAACGTCAGGTACTGACCAAATTAGGTAATGTAATACTTATAGGAATAATGTAAATGGAATGAATCCGTTCCAGACCCCCAGAAAATCCATCCTGTATAAGCATTGTATGCATTAATAATGTATTGTACAGGTGCTCCCTGACTTATGATGGAGATATGTTCAACAAATCCATCATAAGATAAATGTTCTACGAACCGATGAAATTAATATGTTCTATACTCATAGTGGAGCATATCACATGTTATTAAAACACATTGACTCTTATTATTAACCTTTTTAGGATCCATGGATCATTATTTTCACTAAGAATACATTTCTGTAGATGTCAAAATAAAGAACAACCACTATAAACACCACAGAGATCTTCACTGAGCAAGAGCTGATTTGAATCTGTATCTCTGCGTACTGAATCGTGAATCATGAATCGAGTTTTGGCTGAAACGAGTCGCGTGGCTCGACTCATACAAGTTGAAGCGAGTGCCGAGTACCAAGCAAACGTTGGTCAATACTGACTAGAGAACTTGAGACTTGAGAACTGACTTTGACGAGTTCCGGGGTGGTCGAGAACCGAGGTGCCACTGTATCGTGGCTCTGTTCGTTTTTCAAATAAAAATTGCTGTTTTTGTAAAATAAACAGTTAAAGAAGTGAGGACTGGGCGGCTCGGTGGCTCAGTGGGTAGCATTGCCGCCTCACAGCAAGAAGGTCCTGGGTTCAATCCCAGGGTGGATCGGCCTGGGTCCTTTCTGTGTGGACTCTGGGACTGTGGTAGCCTAGTGGTTAAGATGCTGGACTCTGGACCAAATGCTGGACTCTGGACCAAATCCCACCTCTGCCAAGCTGAAACTGTTGGGTCCTTGAGCAAGACCCTTAACCCACAATTGCTTGGATTGTAAGATTGTACCCATTGTAAATCGCTCTGGATAAGGGCGTCTGCTAAATGCTATAAATGTCCTAAAAATGTCCTATGTCCTTCCCATGTCTGCATGGGTTTACTCCGGGTACTCCGGTTTCCTCCCACAATCCAAAGACATGCATGTTAGATTAATTGATTACGCTAAATTGCCATGGTTTGAGTGTGGTCTTTGGCGACAGACGGAGCGACTCGTCGGCTGGAGTATTCTCGGTCGCATCGAGTGGTAGTGGGCGGACGCCACACCCGCGGGACAAGCGCCAGGAAAAAGCAGAAGAAAGCAGTGAGGACTGGCAAAATGGTCCTCACAAGTGAAAATTACCAGATTTTCCTAATATCTTCATGACATTTGGTCCTCACAAGTACAGCAATACCAAAACACACACACACACACCTGGTAAACATACGTTTTGAGGACATAAAGATTATTGTAGCCAATTAATACTAATACCTAAAACACCTACCTCTACTCCTAACCTTAACCTCGGTAACCTAAAGCAAATTTGTTTGTTTTTTCAAAAGAAAGTTGCAGTTTCTGTAGGAAAGTCGTTTTCCCACATGGGGAAATGTCTCCACAAGGAAAAAAAATGTCTTTCTATCCTCGTGGGGACATGTGGTCTTTACTGATGTGAAGCTGAGGCAAAACATCACAGCACATTTTCTCCATTTGTTTCATTTTTAAAATTTCTTTTCCCATCATTTTTTCTTCCTTTTCCCTTTAGCCTATCCCTGGAGACGACACAGGGCGCATGCATAAGCCTCGCCCTGATTGGAACACCGGTCCGTAGCAGAGCTGGGTAGGGGTCGCTGCTACGGTATCAAGGGCTGATCCCCTGACCGGCTCCCTTTTGTGCACGTCATGCCCAACCCGGCCCACCAGGACTCGAACCCAGGTCCCTGCTGTGGAGGGTTAGCGTATTAGATTGCTGCACTCTTTTCTCCTGGTTTCAAAATCATCCCCATACCGCTGTGTATGAAATACAGAGCTTAATGACTTTGTGATTGTAAAATTTACAAATGTGTTTTGTTCTGGTTCTAATTATGCATTTTCTAAACAGCCTGCATTATGTCATCAGCCATTATTAGAAGCTGATTATAACATGTCTGTTTTCCAGTCTTGCTGCAAAGCTTATGAGTACATGGGTTACATCATGGAGAAGGAGCAGTCATTCAGAGATGCAGCTATGAACTATGAACTGGCCTGGAAATATGGCAATCAGACCAACCCCACCATCGGTATGTCTGTCATCCTGTTGTTGGTGCTCACACGGTCAAGTTAGGTTTGGCAGATTTCTTAATGAAAATGAGATATAACATCCTTAAAGCGGACCCATTTCTAAATAATGCATGAGGAATATACATTATAATATTTGCAGATCTGTTTTGGAAGGTCTGAGTACTGAACTGACTGGTTATGCCATGTTCCGTGCAGAGATAGAGTTAACTTCTATTTATTAAAAAAAAAAAACAACAAACATGTAATTTGACCAGGGTGCTTTAACTCTTATGTCGGCCTGTGTGTCTACCCAGTCTTTGATATCTCTTTATACTTGGTTTGTGTGTTACAGGATACAAGCTTGCCTTTAATTATCTGAAGGCAAAGAGACACTTTGATGCCATTGATGTTTGTCACAAAGTGAGTAAAATTATCAGTTTTATTAAAACGCTTGTTAAGTATAAACTAAACCGAACTCTGATCATGGAATAATTTTTTTTCAGGTATTGGATGCACATCCAAACTATCCAAGGATAAGAAAGGACATCTTAGACAAAGCAAGAGCTGCTTTAAGATCCTAAAGTGTGTGTGTGTGTGTGTGTGTGTGTGTGTGTGTGTGTGTGTGTGTGTGTGTGTGTGTGTGTGTGTGTGTGTGTGTGGGTACATCTGTGGACATGTCTGACAAAAAAAATCAAACGACAGTTTTATTGTTTGAGTTTTGAGATTGTTGTAGTGTTATACAATTTGTATTACCTTGTGTATTACTTTGTGTTACTGTGTTTGATATTTTAGGATGCCTTTAGCTAATTAAACACTAAAATCAACAAAATACTTCATGACTATGTCTTATGAGCTGCAGAAAAATAATTATTTTGTTAACAATTATTTCTGCTCTGTTTATACAGAATCTGTCCTGCTTTGTATTATTATAGTTCTTGTTGTTATTATTATTATTAGTTAACCTTTATTACCTGAGATGTACGAATGCAGTTGCTGTAGATTTGGAATGAGATCTGGTGACAGTGATCTCACTGTCATGTTCACGAATCCACTTGGAGATGATTTGAGCTTTGTGACATGGTGTTATGTTGCTGGAAGTACAGGACATCAGAAGATGGTACACTGTGCTCATAAGGGGATGGACGTGGTCAGCAACAATACTCAGGTAGGCCGTGGTGTTTAAGCGATACTCAGTTAGTATTAAGGAAGCCAAAATGTGCCAATCTCCCCCGCACCATTGCACCACCACCAACAGCCGGAACTGTTGATACAAGGTAGGATGGGTCCATGCTTTCATGTTGTTTACATCAAATTCTGACAAATGTCACAGCAGAAACCGAGACTCTTCAGACCAGGCAACACTTTTCCAATCTTCTATTGTCCAATTTTGGTGAACAGAAGTGGCACCTTGTGTGGTCTTCTGCTTCTGTAGCCCATTCTGCTTCTGCATACCTTGGTTGCATTGAGTAGTTATTTGAGTTACTGTGCCTTTCTAACAGCTTGAACCATTTTCACCCAGAGAACTGCCCTCATTGGATATTTTCTCTTTTTAGGTCAATTCTCTATAATCCCTAGAGATGACTGTGTGAGAATCCCAGTATATCAACAGTTTCTGAAATACTCAGACCAGCCAATTTAGTACCAACCACCATGCCATGTTCAAAGTCACTAAAAACACCTTTCTTCCCCATTCTGATGCTTGGTTTGAACAGGTTGTCTTGACCATATGTACATGCCTAAATCCATTGAGTTACTGATCTGAGATATTTGCATTTTGACATATATTTTTTAACCTTTCAATCGTTATGGTTTCTTCCATTTAGTTTTTTCCTACTGGAATAACTCACTAAAAGATGCATTTTTTGCCACTAATAGGTTATATCTGAAATCATTTAGAAAAATCTTCTTCCTCTTCATGTCATATGTTCTGTTTTTTAAAGTGTTTTCACAACCTTTACCACCACCTCCACTTCCCCTTCCTTCAGCTCTTTCCAGTGAGAGTCATAACGACAGCGATAGGCTAACAGCTCTGTACTCAATAACTTCATGCATCTCTACATGGTAGGCATGGAATAATTGAAGAAGAACTTCGTTTCATCTGTATTATTTCATTAAACCTTGAATTTAATAGAGTTTTAACTCTGACATTCAGTTTGGACTTTTGGAGAAAAATGTCTTTAAGGCTTTTTGCATTTGAATTGTTTCAAATGAAATTATTTCTACTTGAAGATATTTTTTGCTTTCTAATAAATTGATTCTACTTGAGACCTGTTATGAAAAGCTTCATGGGATTTCTCCCATTTATTTTCTGTGATGAGGTTTTTGCACCCCACAGTCTTTCCTTCCCCTATCCCTGTACCTACTGTTTATCTTTTTATAGTAATTGATGCTCAGTTAAGTAACTTCAGTTTTTTTTTTTTATTAAACCTTTAGGAAGTAGGAATTGCAGTTATATTAGCAAAAATAAATAAAATTATATATAGCTTCTGCAATGTTACATTTATTTCTGTCCAGTCGCATTAATTTTTCCTCCAAGATCTTGTACTGATGATGGGAGATTTGTTCCACAGCACAAAGTCTCCTCCAGCACATCCTAAAGATTCCCAATGGGGATCAGCTCTGGACTCTGTGGTGGACAATCTATGTGTGAAAATGATGCCTCATGCTCCCTGAACCACTCTATCACAATTTGACCTTTCTGAAACAGATGAACATATTTTCCATGACTGTGGTAGCTTAGCGGGTAAGGTACTGGACTATGGACCAGAAGGTCCAGGGTTCAAATCCCACCTCTGCCAAGCTGCCACAGTTGGGTCCTTGAGCAAGGCCCTTTACCTGCTTGGATTGTAAGACTGTACCAATTGTAAGTCGCTCTGGATAAGGGCGTCTGCTAAATGCTGTAAATGTAAATGTACAATAAGAAATAAATCTTGTGAATGAAATCATGTGTTCCACAGTTATTGGCACCCCTGGTGTTTGTACTTTGTACAACCATAATTGCCAACAAGACAGCACTTAATCCTTTCCTGTAACTCTTCACAAGATGGGAGAATACAGAAAGAGGAGTCTTCGACCATTCCTCTTTGCACAACCTCTCTAAATCGTCCAGAGTCCTGGGTCTTCTCCTATGCACTCTCCTCTTCAGCTCACTCCACAGGTTTTCTATTGGGTTGATGTCTGGGGACTGAGATGGCCATGAGAGGAGCTTCATTTTGTGTCTTGTGAACCATTTTTGAGTAGAATTGGCCCCATGTTTAGGGTCATTATCCTACTGAAAGACCCAGTGATGACCCATCTTCAGCAGAGGCCAACAGATTCTGATTCAAAATGTCCTGATATTTCTAAGAGTTCATGATCCCATGTATCCTTACAAGGCTACCAGCTCCTTTGGAGGAGAAACAGGCCCACAGCATCACCGATCCTCCCCCATACTTAACAGTGGGTGTTTTTCTGTGTACTCATCCTTGGTGTTACTCCAGAACCACTTGGAGTGTTTGTTGCCAAAAAAGCTCTATCTTGGTTTCATCGGACCAAAGCACACGGTCCCAGTTAAAATCCCAGTACTGCTTGGCAAACTCCACCCATTTAGGCTTATGAGTATAACTCAGAAAAGGCTTTCTTCGTGCATGCCTCCCAAACAGCTTGTTGGCATGTAGATGGCACCTGATGGTTGTTTGGGAGACCTTCTAAGACCAAGATGCTACCATTTGATTCAATTCTTTTACAGTGAACTTGGGAGAACTTTTTACTTTTCTTACCATCCTTCTCACTGTGCGTGGTGGCAAGATACACTTGCGTCCTCTTCCAAGCTTGTTTGTCACAGTTCCAGATGTTTTGAACTTTTTGATGATTGCTCTGACTGTAGATAAGGGCATCTGCAGGCGAGTGGCTATTTTATTGTAGCCATTGCCTGATTTATACCTGGTCGACACACATATGCCTTACTTGAATAGTGTGTTCTCTTGTCTTTCCCATGTTTAATAGTGAGTGATTGTATATACACACACATATATATATATATATATGTGTGTGTATATACAATCACTCACTATTAAACATATATATATATATAAATTAATTAATTAATGAATTAATTTTTTACAGAAGTTCTACGTGTAGTAACGGGGACGGATCTACTGACCTACTGACACACTGACCTTCCAGTGTACTTATCAGTGGGTTTTTTTCAGCATAGTCATACTTCTTTTTACACAGTACAGTCTTTCTTGCTAATAGTTGTGCTTCAGTTCACCATAGAACGTTTGGAAAGGCTTTTCCTGGCAAGCCTTTCAAATAACCTGTTGGCAGGAGGTGAAGGTAGCCCCTGATGGTAATTTTGGAGACTTGGTGACCCCAAGATGCTATTTCGTTTCTCCAGCTTTCCAACAGTGATCCTTAGGGACTCTCTTGCTGGATCTTTGTCCTCGATCACACCATTCTCAGTTTACTCTCGACACTGCTGCATGAGAAAACCACAAGGTTGTCAGTTTCTTAAATACTTGACCTGGCTAGTCTAGCACCGAAAACCATGCCTCGTTCAAAGTTGCTCAGATTGCTCAATTTACAGATTATGATGTGGATTCACACTGAAACTGATCCACAGAAAACATGCTCGCTTGTCTTTCTGCCACACTCCAGGATCATGTGTCCATTTCCATACATGTAAGGCAGGAGTCTCTGAGTCACTCAGCGTAGCTCTCGCATAGTATCGAGCACATTTACATTTAATCATTTATTCAAGCAAATGTGGGTTCAGTGTCCACCAATGGCAACTTGGCAGTACTTGAACCCTGGTCCTTCTGATCCTATACCAAAACCGCTGCACCACCACAGTCCACATCCTGTAATATCTCTACATTGTAAATGATTGTTCTCTCAACTTTTTATCATTTCTTGTTATTTTGGGGTGTAAAGTTGCAACTCCAACGTTCCAACTAAATAAAGCTTTCGTTATTTGGTTAAGTGGAACTCTTTGTACTTACAATCCATCTCGTCTAATTCGTTCACAAGGTGCAGCTCTTCTTTAGTTCCAAGAATTTAAAAAAGTCACAGCAAGGAGAAAGGTTTTCTCATACATGGCCCCCCAGCTATGGAACAAACTCCCCAGTTAAGTTTGTGATTCAGACACACTCACAATTTTCAAGTCTAGGCTAAAAACATTTATTTACGCCGGTTTTTGGTTACACTTAGACTGGGATGTGCTACTAGGGCCAGAGTCTGGGGTCATATCTGGCCTTTGGACAGGAGTGTCTGGTGGGAGTCTCATGCTACAGATAGTACTAGTGGTACAAACATGTTCTGTTAATAGACTGCAATCTTAACAACTAACTACCTATTCTGTTTTCTTTCCGAAATCTTGTTTTAGTACCAGTTCCAGCTCCGTTCCAGTCCCACACTACAATGTTCCTGCACTTTGGCTCCACTCAAGCGGTTTCCCATCATCAGCTCCAGCCTCACACCGTTACCCAGACCACACCAGAGGGCAGTAACTCCCCCCATGCTCTGGTTGACTGAGCATGCCATCAAAACGTTTTCGCTGAGGACACGAGATCCTACAGTGACTGTGTACTGGACAAAATAATGCCGATATGCATTTACTTTTACGTTATTTCAACGTTTTATTTATTTACACTATTCGTATATGCAGTAGTTTAATATTCTCTGCTTTATTATACTTTCAAAATATTACATTATCTCTGATTTATTAGTCTACATATTATTTTTATATTTTCTCTTTGTTAATATTTATTTAGCTTCTGTTTATTTAAACTAGTACTATAGTCTTGTAATAACTTTCTTTAGTTTTTATAAGTGTCATCGAAGTTGGCCATGGAGGTTGGGAGACTCTCTTTGAGTCTTGGTTCTCTGAATGTTTTTCCCTGCCACTATCCAATAGCTCAGTTTGGGCTTGGGATTAGATTATGGTAGATAAGAAAATTGTAAAGCTGCTTTGAGAGAATGCCTCCATCGTTAAAAAGCGCTATAGAAATAAATCTGACGTTGACTTAAAGAACCCCCTGAACCAGTTACTAGTATTTACTAGTATATTGGTTCTACTTAAATCCATTTAAGTTATTTAAGCTGTATGTAAGGTTCTTCTTACGAAGGTACAAGTCCAAGAACACTATGCCTTTGCCCCAGTCTTTTTGCTGTCAGTATGCTGCTTTTTGGGGGGGCACTGAGCTCTTTTGTTTTCATTCTGAAGACATCCAGTCTTCTATCCTATTCAACCGTTACCTCTTCCATGTGGAAGAAACCCCTTTTTGTTAGATCTGTGGGAACGCTTAGCCTTTGGGCTCTACCTTATGTACTAGAAGTTCAGCCCTCATCATATCTGCCAGAGGCACAACCTGCGATTATATTTTTAATCCGAATCGTGTCGTACCTTTACTTCTTTGGCTGTTTTACACAGTGAGGTGTCTAAAGGAAGGACAGAGGTGGAAGTCACGGTGGATCTGAACATGGTGCCCCTTTTTTGGCTAGCGTGACATCCATAAAGCTAACTCTCACAGCTATTTTTTTTCTCTCTCATCTCCGTCGGATCTGCTTTCTCCAGTTTGCGTTTTAAACGCTGCGCGCGAGGACACGCGAGTGCGAGCACGGATTAAAAAATCGCAACTTTACGCGTGGGACGGTAGGTTGGTTTTTAAGGCTAGGTTGTAGTACCGGAGTTTAGTTCCTTTTAGTTGAGGTCAAACTGCTTCTCGTGAGGTTGTCACTGATTGATAATCCGTTTAAAATAATCCCGATGAAGCTCCGTGAGAAGGCTGGCGTTCAAACGCGGACCGTGTCTGACTTTTAAGTGGACTGCGCGTCGCGTCGTGGGATGTTGGGCTGATTTTGTTTTGGCTGGAAGTTTAGTAGAAGTTGGGCTCTACGTTTATTAAAAGTTTGTTAAGCCTGTTATCTCTAGCCTTTGATGCCGTATCCCAGCAACCGGATCAGACCGTGAGGAAGCCGCTTAGCTTTACTTTCACCTACTGCTGCGTCCGCGAGCCCGTACTATCATACTAAATAGTGCGTCAAAATAGCAGGAGCACATCCCATCAGCATGCTGTAGGGTTACTACGCGCTGTTCAGTAGGTACTCCAGCAGCTATTCGGGTTTTGACGTAATCACCACTAGAACCACACGGCTAGAGTCGGCAGAAGTGCCACACTGGATGGTAAGTTAGTAATGTTTACTCACTTTCCGGTAATGTTTTATCTGAGGTTCGTGGTATGTATAGCGGAGCACAAACTATTATAACGTCTCTGTCTCTTTTGTACGTCTATTTCAGTCGTTATCTTTTCTTTATCAGTAAGCTACATCTTCCTACAGTAGCCTACTGTGCAAAAGTCTTGAGCCAACGGATTTGTTGGCTTAGCAATGGTATAATGACTGTCTATAATTAAGTCTCAGTCTCGTTATTAAAATACAAACCGAAAATACTGGAAATATGGGCAAAAACGTTTAAACCTGGTTGGTACCCTTCCAAAAAGACCATTCCAGGTCAGGGTCAGCTTGGCATCCCGAAGAAGATGCCAGATGCTGTTCCTCAAGGGGAGCTTTTTCTGATATCTGTATATACACATATTTTGTTTTCAGGTTTGCAATACTGCATAGGAATTTCATGTATTAGACTGAGAATTAATTGCGGAGAGAGAATTGATGATACCATGACTTGGATAGGCCGGTACGTGTGTACATGTATTTACAAAGTTTGTCAGTGTATATATATATATATATACAAGAAGTGTATTATAGAGGAACATGAAAATGATAATGTGTAACAGTAAAGCTACTTAGTACATAGAGGAATACGTATAGTAGTAGGTAGTATGGCGTCTTATCTATATGATAGGGTATACTATAAATAGAAGAGTATATATAGTAAGTAACAAATCGTATAAGGAGGGGGGGGCGGGGTCGTCTCTCTCTCGGTGCTCTTCGTTCGCTCTCTCTCTCTCTCTCCTCTCTCTCTCTCTCTTCTCTCTCTCTCGATCTCTCTCTCTCGTCGTGGGGGGTAGCGGTAACCGGCCAGCAGTAGTATAGGGATAGATATCAGATCTATCTATCGATAAGATCAGGAGACAACCCACATACATACCTAGAGTGATGCGGGAGGTGTAATGTGGGAGTAGAGCTAATGCAGAGTAGGGGAGACACTACGGTCATAATACGAAAGATAAAAGTACTACGATATGCTAAAGCTAGCAGGTAATTCGAAAACTAGAATATAGACAGACAGATATAGTCTGCGTCAAAGATAGGGAGGGGGGAAAGGGGGATAAGAGGGTAGCTAGGGGTGGCCAGATAGCCGTAGGATATCTAGCTACGGATCAGTATCAGGGGGGGTAATCTCGGGTGATAATAGGGTATGGTCAGAGGGTCTGGGGGGTATGAGTATCATAATGGAGATAAGAGCAGCCGCTGAGAATAGTTGGGGGTATCGTATAGGGGGAGAGAGGCGGCATCGGCATATGGTAGGGTCAGATACTATATAGTAACAAGACACGCGTAGCTTAAATGCGTACTCGTCTAGGAATCGGTGGACGAGTCTGACGTGTTCTCGGATCTAATCATCAATAGTATACACAATCACTGTAGCCGCAGAGTGCGTATGGGGTGGTCTGAGTCATGGTAGGTGGGTGTACCCGTCTATGGGAATCGTCGAGGAGGGGATATACGACTCGGCGGGATCGCACGGGAGAGGATAGACGGGGATAATTTAATCACCCACACCAGACAGACAGAGAGCGTATGTGGTAATAGGGATGGGATGATAGAGAAGAAGGGTCGATTCGACGACTGACGGGCTCGGGGAGCGATAGGGGAGGAGAAGAGACCGGGGGAAAGATAGGAACGTCTGAAATAGTGTATAAGAATAGATCGGGATAGAGATGAGAGTCTCCAAGGTTAGGGTGAGGGTACACTCAATAGAAGGCGACTAGAATAAGCGAATATATAATATCATAGCAGGCGAGTGGTCTGGTGGCTGCGACGAAGTGAGTCTTGGCGTAGGTAGAGTAATGAGAAGAGAGGTGCGAGGGTAGATAGTTAGAGGGTTAATAGTATCCGATATTCGTCGAGACCCCCCAGTAGTGTTGACGATCTTCAGCTACACATGACCTACAGCATAGATATGAAGGAGGTGGGTGTATATATATATAGGTGGTATATATATATAATTCGATATAGAGAGAGATATAGATAATAGATATATGAGAGACTATATAATATCAGGGTATTATAGTAGAGAAGCGATATATATACTATATAATCATATAATGGGGGGTATCATAATACATACATACCTACACAATATATATATAGTTCTGGTATATATATATAGTATATTATATATATAGTAATAATAGGGTGAGGGTGATATATAGATACATACATACAATCCATACAGTGACACCCACATATATAGTAAGCGTATTTGTTTTTGCTGGGGGGTTCCTGAATATATATATATATATATATATGAGGGGTATAGTATATATATATATAGTATATATATATACACAACATAGAAACCACTATCTTACTGTCGTGGGGGGGGGGGGGGGGGGGGGGGGGAGGGAAGGAGAAGGGGAGGGGGGGTGGGGGGGGGGAGGGGGGGGGAGGGGGGGGGGGGTGGGAGGGGGTTGCGAGGGGGGAGAGACGGGGGGGGGGGGGGGGGGGGGGGGGGGTGGGGGGGTAGGGGGGGGGGGGAATAAAGAGTGGAGAGGAGGGGGGGGGGGGGGGGGGGGGGGAGGAAACGGGGGGGGGGGTGGGGGGAGGGAGGGGAAGTGAGGAATGTCTCTCTCGCTCTCTCTCTCTTCGGTCTCGGCTCTCTTTCGCTCTCTCCCGCTCAAAATGAGTCCAGAAAGTAAGCGACCAGTACACCGGGTCACTCGATTCCCCCCGAGTTTCTCTGTCCCTCCGCAGGAGGCTAGCTTATATATATATACAGATATGTATAGAAGGGTAATAGTTAACAAAGGTTCTCTGTCCACACTGACTTCACAATTTAAGAGACTTGCGGCTCTTTTTCTGACTTTAATGCTGAATGCTGTTTAACAGCAAATCTGCTACAACACACCGTCATGTGACTTTCTAACTTCCCACTGCAGCTACATTTTTGCTCGCGTAAATTTGGAAGTAGCCTGCTGACTAAATGACGGTGATGAAAGGAGACTGGTTTAATTTTAAACCGAAGTACTAAAATAAGTCCGTGTATTTCATTTTTTCCCTCCTAATCTCTGGAACAAAATATCTGTGCAGTCTGCTGCCTGAGTGTGTGATGGCGTGGCCTAACTGCGTGAATGGGTTGCGGAGGTGATGTGTGCGCATGCGCGGCAGAAATGAGGTTCCTTTCTCTCTTTTACCTGAGAGCAGCACACCTGGATCCAGCGATACGGAAGTAGCTTGTCCAGATTCCCGAGGCGGGTACGCAGTCGTGTTCTGCATCGGCTTGGCAGCTGTACCTCACCGGGCTCGATGAAGCGCTGGATTATTTCTGTTTTCATTGGAATATCAAAAGTCCGGGTAGGTTCGTGATTTTCTTGAATGGTAAAAGCTGTTTCTTTGTGTAATGATCTGATTTAGACGCTTTGGTCCCTTTATGAGTTAAAACGAGATTTCCATTAAATCGTGACATGTGGGAAAGTAGAGTAGTACAAGATCAGCACTTCTGCTTTACTGTAAATGTTAGCCATGCTTCTTTTAATGTTCAAGGTTTATTTAATCTGTGTATCACCCAAATCAGGGTCGAACATTAATGTAGTGCTTATTGCAAGACGTCTGACTTGCCAGGGACAGATAAGACGCTATGAGTCACTTCTAACACTTTAAAGTAAATGTAATTATACTATATTTTGAAAGAGTTTTGAAGTAGATGCTTTGTCAGTGATTTCTTATGAACTACATAACTAGTATGAGATCTTCATGTCAATCAAAAAATGTCAGTTAGATACATAATTAATTATATCATAACTTATTTTATATAATGTAAAACATATATCGCATATAAAGCATGATTAAGAGAAATGCTTTGTTATTTTATCCATTCACTTGAAAGAAAAATCTTCTACCAGTCATACACTATATAGGCAAAAGTTTGTGGACACCCAAAAAATTACATCTGAAACACGAGAGTTGACTCCTAATTTTTACTGATACAACAGCCTTTGTTCTTCTAAGAAAGCTTTCCACTTAGTTTTGGAATATGACTGTTTGGTCAGCTTCTCACGTTAGACAATAAACCCCGGCTCACTTTTGCCATTCCTGGACATTTTAAAGGTGTTTATGGAGTTGAGGTCTCAAAGCTGACAAAACAGTTCTCTGTGGACTTTGTTTAAGGACAGCAGGGCTTTACAAGTAGATGAATTGACTTGTTGGAAGCAGAAACATATAAATATGTCATATTGAGTCACTGAGGTTCAGTACAACCCGTTCTGCTGCCACTGTTTGTCTGTGGAGAATCCAGAAATGCCTGCTTTATATTGTGTTACAAGTGAGCATTTATGTCATTTAGCAGACACCCTTATCCAGAGCGACTTACAATTGGTACAGTCTTACAATCCAAGCAATTGTGGGTTAAGGGCCTTGCTCAAGGACCCAACAGTGGCAGCTTGGCAGAGGTGGGATTTGAACCCTGGACCTTCTGGTCCATAGTCCAGTACCTTACCTGCTAGGCTACCACAGTCCCAGACAATTTTTAAATAGCAATGTTTAAATAGCAGAGCTCACCAATTGGAAGGGGTGTCCACAAACTTTTTTCTTTATAGTGTACTCTGGAAAATACATATATTCTGCTGTAAATGTCTCAAAGGCAAAGAAAAGAACTGAGAAGAATTTCCCCAGTCAGCCAAAACATATCCTAAATGTCAATGAAAACATTTCTATTGGATTCCCCGGACATTGCAACTGGAACGAAACCCCGGCACTTTTTTGTGCTGAACGTTATACTGAAAACCAGGTTTACTTTCAGCCCATTATCTGCATGCTAATAAAGAGTGTGCATATCATGAACAATTCTGGCTGTCTTTGTGCTCCACAGGTTCAGCAGTGAGTGATGTCACCCACAGGGTGTGTTTTAGGTGACACTCGGTGACACTCCAAACAGGCGTACCATTATTCGTTCCCACCACAGAAGAATGACTGTGCTCCGCAGGCTCTTGCGCAGGCGTTTGCAGCCATGGAAGCTTGCCGTCGTGGCTCTAGTGTTCGTGACGTTTCTCTTCCTAATGCAAAGAGAAGTGATCAGTCAGAGCTCACAGGAGGAGCCCTGGCTGAATGGGATCGTGCAGAAACGGGACAGCATGCTGGGCATGGTAATGGGGGCCATGAATAACTTCAGGGAGGCCATGCCAAAGATGCAGATCCGAGCCCCAGTGAGGCGGCAGGAGAGCGGGAGCAGCCTGCCCTGTCTGCCTGGATACTACACAGCCGCAGAGCTGAGGCCTGTGCTGGAGCGGCCTTTGCAGAATCCCACGGCCCCGGGGGCCTCGGGGAAACCCTTCCACACAGACAACCTCCGGCCAGAGGAGCAGAAGGAGAAGGACCGAGGCGAGGAGAAGCACTGCTTCAACCTGTTCGCTAGCGATCGCATCTCGCTCAGCCGAGACCTCGGGCCTGACACGAGACCACCAGAGTATGTACCACCTGCTGTTCAAAAACATTAGTGTGGCAGGATTTTTCAAACATACCACACAACAGCATACCAAATACACCAGTATCCAGATGTTTATGTCTGTACGAACAATAGGACAAAGGTAAACTTAAACAGTAGCTCTGAAATCCCACCCCACATTTTATTTACAGTCTTTATGCAAAAATCTGACCACCCCAGATGATGCAGACGTGGTCTGTGGCCTATCACCAGAGGACAGGCCAGTCCATCGCAGTCCTAGATGATGGTCCACTGGCTGGCCTCTTCTCCCTAAGACACAGCAAGTTGTGTCTGCATGCAGTGACCAACCCATCCAAAAGGCACAAACCTGTTGCCTCAACAGTACTCGGTTAGCTTATTAAACTATTGGGCAGAGGTGGCAGAAGTACACTTGCTCTTACCTTAAGTAAATGTACTACTAATCAGATATAATACATATATATATATATATATATACAATGGGCAAAAAAGTATTTAGTCAGCCACTGATTGTGCAAGTTCTCCTACTTAAAAAGATGAGAGAGGTCTGTAATTTTCATCATAGCTACACTTCAACTATGAGAGACAAAATGAGAAAAAAAAATCCAGGAAATCACATTGGAGGATTTTTTTAAAAGAATTTTAATTGTCAATTATGGTGGAAAATAAGTATTTGGGTCCCTAAATTTGGTTCAACGTCATATTTGGTAACATAACCTTTGTTGGCAATGAGGTTCAGACGTTTCCTGTAGTCTTTAACCAGTTTGGCACCACGTAGTTGGTATTTTGGTCCATTCCCTCCTGCAGATTTCTCCTCTAAGCAGTGATGTTTTGGGGCTGTCCGCTGGGCACCATGGACTTTCAACTCCTCCACAAATTTCCTATGTGGCTGAGGTCTGGATACTGGCTAGGCCACTCCAGGAGCTTGAAATGGCTTTTTACGGACCACTCCTTCGTTTGCCGCGCGTGTTTTTGGGGATCATTTTCATGCTGGAAGACCCAGCCACAATTCCATCTTCAATGCTCTCACTGAGGAGAGGTTTTGGCTTAAAATCTCAACGATACATGGCCCGTCATGCTTTCTCTTGCCACTGCTCAGTCTTCCTGTCCCCTCTTGCAGAAAAACAGCCCCAAAGCACGTGTTTCCACCCCATGCTTCACAGTTGTCTGGTTTCTTGGGAATGCACTAGCATCCTTTTTTCCCAGTTGTGTTTTTACCAAGCCTTTTTTACTTGGTCCCGCTCTCCTGCAGTCATTCATCAGGTCCCTCCGTGTAGTTTCTGGCATTTTGCTCACCGTTCTCATTATAAAGTGTGACCCCACGGGAATGAGATCTTGCGGGGGGGGGAGCCCCGAATGGAGGGAATTATCATGGTCTTGTATGTCTTCCATTTTCCTACATTTGGTCTTGGTCTGCCAATGGTTGGTTTGGAGTCTGACTGTTTGAGGCTGTGGCCATGTGTCCTTTTATACGATAACGAGTCAAACAGGTGCCATTATACAGGTAACGAGGGAGGAAAAAACAACCCCAGAAAAGAAGGTGTTACAGGTCTGTGGAGCCAGAATCTTGCTTGTTTGTGGGTGACCAAATACTTATTTCCACCATGAATTTAACATTAAATTCTTAAACATCCTACAATGTGATTTCCCTGGATTTTTTCTCATTTTGCCTCTCTAGTTGAATGTACCTATGATGAAAATTACAGACCTCCTCATCTTTCTAAGTAGGAGAACTTGCACATCAGGCTCGACTAAATACTTTTTTGCCACACTGTATCATGAGATGAATGTTACACTCACCCAGTGCTCTATAAGGAACATTATATTAATAGTGAGTAGAGCGTTTTACCGCAGCCTTTCTGTCAGCTCGAACCAGTCTGGCCATTCTCGGTGATTAGGACCTTCCATTCGCAGAACTGCCGGTCGCTCACTGGATGTTTTTGCTTTATTGCGTCGTTATGAGTAAACTCCAGGGATCTCTGTGTGGGAAAATCCCAGGAGATCAGCAGTTATAGACGTACAGGTGTATGCAGTGTTTAACCTCCATCCGATCAACGTCCACTCACTTTGATGTCTGAGGTCTTAATAAATATAATAGGAAATAAAATTCTGTCTTGTGTATATCTTATTGAGGTCTGAATGATAGAAAACTAGTACGAGGAAAATCTTGTGACACATGCAGACAGAAAAGAGAATCACAGGCAGAAAACAACATGGTAACGTTCCTTTCGTTTTCATGTTTCACATCGCTTGCGTGTTTCAAACTACTATGTGACTGTGGTAATGCCAGGTCAAGTCCATTTTGGTCAACGTCCAATTTCACAGAACATAATGCGGACCTTAAATGGAGCATCTGATACCAGCAATTATGCCGTGGTCCAAATCACTGAGATCACATTCTGATGTGAGCATTACCTGAAGCTACTGCCCATATTTGCATGATTTTATGCGTCACACTGCTGGCACACAATTGGCTAATTAGATGATTGCATGAATGACTAGGTGTACAGGTGTTCCTAATAAAATGAGCACTGGGAAATGTGAGGGGAAAAGCCGGGGTCGTGCCCTAATTGTTTTTTGGTTTTCAATTTCAAGACATTATTCAATAAATTACATGTGATATTCAGTACCTTACTATAAAATAAGCTTTATGTTAATGATTTTGCCCAATGTAAGCACTATAACTACTCGTCATGTGGCGGCAGTGATGAGCGCTGGGAAATGTAGTGAGGAAAAGCCGTGGTCATGTTTTAAACATGTTTAATGTGCGATGTGCTATCATTTATACAATGTATTAAACTCCTTGATTCACGATAAATTCAACTTACGATGGATTTGTCGGAACTTTGTTACTACCTGTAATTAAGTTGTTAGATCAGGCACTGATACCTCCTACAATTGTTTAAGGTTCGATTTGTAAATATAATCTAATCTAATGTAAGTCAGTCCAAATAAACATTGTGCTAGGACGTTAGTGAACTTTAAAATCTAGCACCACATAGTGCTCTGTAATCTTTTCTATTTCAAATCTGTGAATTAATAAAGCCTGAAAAGACCACTATTAAAAATAAGGTTCCAATCATAGAAAAGCTCAAATCCAAACATACAATTTATATTTGGCCACTCTGAATATAAAACAGCTTTAAAAAAAAAAAAAACCACAGACTTTTTCTTGAGTTGTTTCTTTAGCTCGTTTGCCCAGTTAATGTGGTTGATTGAAGGATAAGAGAAGAGGAGGACGCTGAATTATATATGGCCAATTAAACATGTCTGTTCTTGTCCTTATTGTTTTGACTGGGCCATTTACCGAGCCCAAGTTTATTGTTCTTCTCTGTTTCAAATTTTGGTCGTGAGGTAATAAATCCGACGCGGTTCATAGACGCATCCACCTAATGGATGTACACCCTGTTTAAGGGAGTGTGGGACTGGCATGCATCTGCTTTTCTCTGTGAGTCATTCCAAAGATCTCTCTCTCCCTTCAGATGCATAGAGCAGACGTTCCGGCGCTGCCCACCCTTACCGACCACGAGCGTGATTATCGTGTTCCATAACGAGGCATGGAGCACGTTGCTGCGGACGGTCTACAGTGTGCTCCACACTTCTCCTGCCCTCCTCCTCAAGGAGATCATCCTAGTCGATGATGCCAGCGTAGACGGTAATGATCCTCTAGCTTCCAGGCCACCATGTAGGACCACCCATGTTTAGCTGAACTCTAGATTCTGTCTGGTGGCCCATCGTACATACCTCTAGCCCAAATACTGAGACATGAGACTAGAGTGAAAACAGGGTGCACATGTGCTCGAGGAAGAGCGAACTGATGCTGACGTACCTAGTGTGAAGGCGGTGAACCTAGGTGCCCGTATTGCACTCTCTTTCTCTTGGTCAGTCCCTTCTGCCATGAGACTCTTCCCAAACTCCCAGAGGCCACTCAGACCAGGACTGGCCGGGTTCCATGCAGGACATATGAGTCAGCAAGCTTTGCTTTTACTGTGCCAGTTGCCTGCTCATTCTTTGTCTATCTGTCATTTCCTTCTCCTCTTTCCCAGTGGATGCTGAGCTCCCCCTCTTCCTCACTAATGTGCTATTCACTTCCATCTGCTCAGATTCTGTTGATGTCTTCCACGTAATATCGGTGTCAGTTTCATCTCCGATCGCATTAGCTCAATTGTCAGGTCTTCGTAGTTTGACCTTCATTAAATGAAATGAAATTAAAACAAATGTGGTCATTTAGCAGGCGCTGTAATCCAGACCTGATACAATATTATAATGCAAGCAATTGTGGGTTAAGGGCCTCGTTCAAGAACCCAACAGTGGACGTTTGGCAGAGGTTGGATTTGAACCCTGGACCTTCTGGAATACAGTCCAGTACTTTAACGACTGTGTCACTACAGTCCCAATTCCATAACATTGATCAATTCAGACCTTGTGTTCTCTCATCTTTTGCATCTGTATCTATTGTTTGGTCTGTAGCTTCCAAGATTACCACAATCCCCAAGATCCATATCTCTGCACATGAATGTCCAGAACTAGGTTTTATAGGCGCTTAAACAGTTCTAGGGACTAATTTAAGAACTATGTTCGTTCCAGGTCCTTTTCTGGTTTGCATTCAAAGTGCTAGTGATGCTGAAATGATGCTAAAGTGATATTAGCCACACGACTAAGCAAATATGTTTGAAGTCATTGTACCTCCTCCATTGCATATAGTCTCAGTAAAGCAATGACTTTACTGTCGGTTCAGTTGTTTGAGATTTAAACCCTGGCTTGTCTGGTCCACAGTCCTGTACCTTAACCACCACAATCTGTTAAATATGCTTGTACACTGGTAGCGGGAGAAACAACAGATCTTCATGCTAAAAATCGAAAAAAAAAAAAACCCACAAGCAATCAATGCTTCAACTGTTGCAATTTTAAGTTTGGCCCATTGTTTCCATTTTTAGCATGAAGATCTCTTGTTTCTCCCGCTACCAGTGTACAAGCATATTTAAAAGATTGTGGTGGTTAAGGTACAGGAATGTGGACCAGATGAGCCAAGGTTTAAATCCCATCCCAAACTGCTACTGTTGCTTGAGGAAGTCCTTTAACCCACAACTGCTTGGGTTCTAAGACTCTATTACTTGTAAGTCACTCTCTGTAAGAGCGTCTGCTAAATGCCTAGATGCCTAGGTTTTTATCCTTGACGTAGTTAGGTGCGTTGCCTAATGCAAAGCCATTTACCATCATAAAACACGTTTTATCTTTGTAAAAGGTAAATATTGTGAATAAATTGTAAGACTTTCTGGTGCTGATTTATTGAAGGTAGAGAAACAAATTAAATACCGATTTACTTTGAGAGGTCAGGTGGCATGGTGGCTCATGCGGTAACCACTCCAGAGATGCCTGGTTCGATCCCGATCTTGGACTCTGTTTGCATGTGCTCCCCTTGACATGCGTTATGTTAATGGTCACTCTAAATTGGCTTGGTGTGAAGGTGCCTGACTAGTATCGATGTAACCTTGCTGTTGTTGTAAATAGCCAATGATGCGACATTAAATAAAGTAAATAAAGAAACAAAACATAGAGAGGTCGACCAATCAAGAGAAGACAAATAGAAAACACACTTTCGAGACCTGGTTAGAGTCCTGGTCAGGGTCAAAGGGCAGTGATGGGGACTGTGGTAGTCTAGCGGTTAAGGTACTGGGCTCTGGACCAGAAGGTCCAGGGTTCAAATCCCACCTCAGCCAAGCTGCCACTCTTGGGTCCTTGAGCAAGGACTGGTTAGGGATTGCACTGTTGCAGCACTGGGGGATGGTCCCCCGACAGGCCCCTCCTCTGTCAAACACAGCCAACTGTGTCTGCATGTGATGTCTGGATTCGAACCTGGATCCGTGTTGTGGCATGTTAGCGTATTAGACCCACTGCACCACCAAAGCACCCATCCTTGTTATTAATGCCCTTATTCATCTTGTCCAGTTTTTATCTTTCTGACCTTCTCCTTTCCTAACAACATCTTGCACTCCTCTTTTGCCCTACTATCTCTTTGTGTGACCTCCATAGCCTTGATGATCATGCTTTTTTGCAGAAGCACCTTGACTCAAGAACTTCCTTATCGTAAATGTCAGACAGTCCCACACACTCCCTCCTCTAAGCTCAAAGAATCTTAAGACTCTTTATTCAAGCCTCTGATCAGACTCCTAACCTCACTCCTATGTCCCTTCATTATTATAATGTCATAAGCCACCAAATTTAACGTTCCTAATTATCTGTTACTTCATCTGTAATCTAAAGCATTGTGAGCAATATACAGTCAGTTACCAGTTTATCGGGTTCACCTACCTTGAACTGCTGGGCAAAAACAATGGACCAAACCTAAAATTGCAACAGTTGAAGCGTTGATTGGTCCCAACCCCAAATCGGTTGGAAAATTAGCAAGAACTGAGTAAATGCACTTCTGAGACCTGTGCCACCTTATTAGACCTCATGAAAAGATTTAATTGTTTGATATAAAACTCAGACTAAGGTGTCTGGGTGTTCAAAATCTTCCACAATATCTTCTGTCGTGTTTTTCTGAAGAGTATTCATTAGTTGGTAATTGCCACACTCGATGCAGCCCATCACAATCCTGAAAAGAAGCTTTTAAATAGAACCAGGAGTGACAGATATCTACAAGTAGAGATCTACAATATCCAGTCTTGAGTCCTCAGGTAAATGATTGAGAAAATCTGCTCCAAGAAACCAGAATACCATGCAGGACCATGCATAGTTGGTCTTTGTCAGATCAGCTATTCTGAAATTTACAAGACCCTAAAGACACAGCAAACCCCAATTTCGCTATCAGCTAAAAGATGACAGATCAACACTTTTAAACAACAGGTGATGCTACCAGAAAGTAATGATCTGGAAGGCCCAAAGCCTCTTCAAACATGCTGATGACATTTACAGTTCCCAAAGGCGAGAAAAAAGCAGAATTCAGCAGAATTTAGGACCTCAGAAAACAAAACTGTATAGAGAAGGACAATAACCAGAAGGTTTTCTAATACAGGTTTTGTGTCAAGAAGATGTGTTAAAAAACATTGCTGTCTAAAAAAACTTCAAGGACAAAATGAAGTTTCTTCCAGAATATGGAAAGTTTGATTCAGAGTGGTTCAGCAGAGTTGTGTGGAATGATGAATCACAATTGGGGTTGCGTGGTGATGATCCAGAGCTGTGTCTTCGAAGATCTGCTGAGTAATACAACATTGAATTCATTTCTACTACAGCCAGTTAATGCTTCCCACAATTGAAAAGCTGATTTCTAAGTAGGAATTATCACAATATTTTTCAGCAATGCTTCTGTTCACACTGTAAAGACCAAAAAGAAGTGGCTTGAGAACAAGTCCATCAGGCTCATGTTTTGGCCCGCTCAGAGTCTAGATATGGACCCTGTAGAGAATATTTGGTCTCTCTCCAACTACTCATCACCTGCTTGAAGCCATCACCGTTGAGTGGAGCAACACCGACTTGTTTTATTTTCTAAAAATTTCTCTGCAAGTTTATCCACAAGACCAAAGCAAAGTCTATCCCATACCAAGTTGCTTTATATATTTGTTTAATTATTGCCATGTTCCTGATCAATTATTAGCAGTTTAGACCATTAAAACACAAGTAATTTGCAATTTTGGATTTGGGCCCCCTTTTCCCCAGGAGTGTACACTTACTGGTCATTTTTTGAGGTACATCATCAGTACAGATGTAATTTGTAGCTATAAAGTATAACCCATTTCAGTTCAGCTAAACCTGATTTTATGCGCTTATAAACCATTTGTATTGCACGGTAAAACAGTCTAGTGCAGTCACCTCATAGCTCCAGACATCTCCAGTTCAATCCCGACATAGTTCCCTCCCTATGTGGAGCTTGCATGTTCTCCCTGTGTCTGTGTGGGTTTTCTCCATATACTAGTTTCCAAAAGCTTGTTTAGGTTAACTGTTCTCTCTAAAGTGCCCCAGTTGAGTGTGACGCAGTAATAATTTTGCTCCCGCTATGGATATAGCCATCGGATGTTGACATGATGTTCTATACAAGGGCTCTTAAATACTTAATCTTGTTGTTTAGTTTACCCATTTGTTGTTTATTTCCCTTTTCCCTACTTAAATCTGGTTTCTTTCAAGGTTTCTTCTTTATGCAACTCAGAGAGTTGCCACTGGCTATCCATGTGGGTTCTAGGTTCAGCTTTCGATTAAGCAGCTTGAGTAGCTTGAAATAAACTTACTGAACTTGACTATACACTATATATTGCCTTTCACAACTGCTCAGACATTCGTTCATAGGCTGTCAGTCAAGTGGACCATGCTGAATCTTTTTTAGGACTAAAATGGAAGCGAAAGGGTAGCGGAAATATCAGGCACAGTCATGTATCCTTACAAAAATATTTTTTATTACTTTAGCACATACACTATATAGACAGAAGTTTGTGGACGGCCAAAAATTACTATTAAGAGTTTGCCCACACCATTGCTGCTACAACAGCCTTTATTCTTCTACGAGGGTTTTCAACTCGATTTTGGAACATGACTGTGAGATCATCTTCTGATATTAGATAATAAGCCCTGGCTCACTTCCAGTGCAATAAGTGTCTGATGGAGTTGAGGACTGTGCAAGCAGCCAAGTTCTCAATCATAATTGGCAAACCAATTCTCTATGAACTTTGTTTAAGGACAGCAGGGCAGTAAGTTGATGAACTGACTCATTGGAAGCTGAAACCTCTAAATGTGTCATATTGAGAGTCACTGAGGTTCAGCACAAGCCAATATACTGCCACTGTTTGTCTATGGAGAATCCAGAAATGTCTGCTTCATATTATGAATGTGTTACAAGTGAGTGTTGCAGTAATTAGAAGTGGTGTCCACAAACACTTGTGTATATAGAGTACCTCAAACAAATTCAATCTGAATCACTCAACGTTGAGGATAAAATCAATGTTTCATTAACAAGAGCATCACAGTTACTACCTTATTGCTCTCTGGCTTTTATTACAAACGGAATTCTTTGATGCATGGACTTCACTAATGCCAAACAATATTCTACATCAAGTTTCTCGAATAGTGTTTGACAGATCGCCTTTGCAGGATCCTTGTCATGGACTAATATTTCCACTAATTTTCAATCAGATTGAGATTTAATTATCATGAGGGGGTGCTCAGGGGTCTAATACATGGGTTTGAGTCATGGTGGTGCCTACCATCTGGGTCCTGTGTCACCTGCAGACACCATTGTCTATGTCTGAGAATTGTCACCGGTGCTGCAAAGCTACCCCTCCCCAGCCCCGCAATGAGCTGGCAACCCATCCAGGGAAGGATTATGCCTGCACCCCGTGTTCTCTGCAGATAGCCCCTATAACCCTAACCAGTAAATACGTGGGGGTAAAATGTGCAAAAAGAAGTTACGTGGGCTTAACAGGTAGAATTTCAGATATGAATATATTTACATCTACCTATATGTGAAAAAACATAGCAAGCAGAGTTCTCATATATTATTCAATTCAATTGTTTTGTACATGATTACTCTTCCCAGGGGCATTTCTAGACTACTTACCATACTGGGGCGGACACAGAATTTAGAGGGGGACACAACTGCATAATAAAAAAGCCTGTTAAACACTTATTAGATTAAGTAATTTAAGACAAGTGGGCGTTACTCTGCTATGGATGAGAAATGAAGAACAAATTAATATTTGTGGATGTCCAGTACTCCATGAGAAAGAAACTGGCTCAGACTGAAAGCGTTCAAGCTTTTGGAAAGATGCCCAGGCATTATGGGAATTGTAGTTCCTGTAGTGAATTTGCATAGCATGTTCTATAGGTCTTTTTATCTTTTTACTCCTGCAATTTTAGTGAGGCACAGCAACATTTTACTGTGGCATACCTTGACTCTTCCATTATTGAAATTACCTTCCATATTCTTCTTCTTATTATTATTAAAAGGAGTCTTAAGAGCCTATGTCAGCTCATCCAGAGGGGCATGATACCCTGTTTAAGCCTGCTTTTGAGTCTTGAGTCTTCAGTTACATAAGCAGCATTACCACAAATGTAATAGGCATGTTTAATACATGGTTTCCTGCACAGTAGGTGACCAAAGTCTAACCAATTGTCACCAAAAGTTTATTTTGAGCTGTTTTCCATTTCTAATTATTTAAAGTGCGTTTTGCCATTTTGATTAGTTAGAATTTGCTGTGGGATTGGAGCGACTGGACAGTTTTAGCTTGTGTTTAGGTGCCATCCACGACTCTTTGGTTTGTTGGCTTCACCATGCTTAAATTTATCAGCAGTCGTATCGTCATTAAGGAAAAGTGACTCAGATACTCTTCTTTCGCCACTCTTTTTTTTATCTGTCCCCAATTTTTGGTCCCACAGTCCTTTAAACATTTATGTACTTTTAGCAAACTAATGAGGGCCTTTCTGTTATTGAGGCTTACCACTGGTTAAATCTTGTGGTAAATCTTTTGACGTCATAGTGGTGTAGTCCTAGCTAGTCTCTGACACATCTTTGCCTAGATGGGTAATGTTCCTGGTCTGTCGTCTGAGCTTTTTTATTTGGTCCCGGTATGTTTTGTTCCTTCATACTCAGCTTCGTTTTAAATTCATTGGAGAGACAAATGAAATGTGGTCAGCTTTGCATTATTTATGGCTTTTATTATTAGTCTATTGGACTTGTTTTGTCCTCCACCCTTCAAAAATTAAACAGTCTACATTTACAGCATTTAGCAGATGCCCTAATACATGGTGACTTAAAGCTGTACAAAATACAAGCCAGACATTGGGCTTTGGTCACGTACCCAACCTTGACAGTTTGGCAGTGCTGGGACTCTCAAAGCTTTGGAATAATACATTTTCATTAAGTAGACCCCCTTATTCGATTCGATTCGATTCGATTCATTTGTCATATGCAGGTTAAAACAAGTTCAGCAATGCAATGAAAAGCTTTGGATGAGAAGAACCATTTCATCTCGCTAGTAGGAGTAAATTATCCAGAGTGTCTTACCACTGATACAGTCTTATAACCCAAACAACTGTGGGTTAACTTGCTGAAGGACCTAACAGTGGCAGCTTGGTAGAGGTAGAGATTTTAAACCCTGGAGCTTAAATGCTGTGTCAGCACTTTCCCTTGGATATTTCTGTAACACTACACTGGTGATGTAGTAAAAATCTTGACAATAAAGCACTGATTTAATTAGTATATTCTCAACCATTCTCTTTGTCCACAGAACGGCTGAAGGGGGAGCTGGATGAGTACATAAAGCAGCTGCACATCGTGCGTGTGGTGCGGCAGCTTGAAAGGAAAGGCCTCATTACGGCCCGCCTGCTGGGAGCCTCGGTGGCCACAGGAGACACCCTCACCTTCCTGGATGCACACTGTGAGTCCTTCAAAGATCGACAAATAGGTCCTTCTGATTACAGGTCTACTTGACACCCACACTGTACTTTGCATCACAAGCAAACATGATCCAGTGGTGACAATGATGACGCTGTCTTTGGGAGAACCTCTGTGCGATGCCAAAGTAGCACATGAATGTTGTTGTTGAGATTCATAGTGGTTTCACACCATGCTTGAATAAGGATTTACCAAAACCGGCAGCGCCTAAGCACGTAGCGCGCCAATGTTGTTTCTGGCACGTTGGGTTGGTCCTACACTTCTAGCCCGATGACTCAGCTGATGCATGAGTTGTGCTCTGCTTGTGCAGGTGAATGTTTCAATGGCTGGCTGGAGCCTTTACTGGCTCGTATAGCAGAGAACTACACAGCAGTAGTGAGTCCAGACATCACCACCATCGACCTGAACACCTTTGAGTTCATGAAGCCCTCTCCATATGGCCAGAATCACAACAGAGGCAATTTCGACTGGAGTCTGTCCTTCGGTTGGGAGGGACTGCCAGAGCATGAAAAAAAGAGACGCAAAGATGAGACCTACCCCATCAGGTAACACTCCATATATCAGGTATTACACTGCATACACATACTTTATAGCAGGGGCGTAATCCCGCCCCACTAAAATCATGGTCATAAAAAGTAAAATTTATTCTGGATTGCAGAGTAGAACTACACCACTTAAATTCACTACAGGAACTACATTTCCCATAATGCCCAGCATCTTTGCAAATGCTTGAGCAGTTAACGCTTTCAGTCAGAGCCAGTTTTTTGCATGGAATAATGTTCAAACATTCATTAGGTTAATTGATTATGCTAAATTGGCCCAATCTGAGTATGTATGACTTGAAGTAACTTTGTGTATCGATGTATCCTTGTTTCTGTCATAAATAGCCATTGATGTTGAAAGTGACGTTAAAGAAAACCAAATAAACAAACAAAGAACTGATGGAGTAATGGACATCCACAAATATGAAAAAAAAAACCAAAGTCAGCCACATTGCAGCACTGGGCAGAAGTCTTAGGCCACCACTAGATTAGATATACCATTGTTTTAGCAATGACCATATTTATAATGACCAGTCTCTTAGTTACTTTATTAGAATACAACCAGAAAACTCAGGAAATTTGTATGCAGTATTAAAAAACTGAACAAAATAAGGATTTAGGGTGATCTCCCCATACACTTGAGCAATGACAGCTTCATTGGGATGCCAAGTTGACCCTTCTACAGTCCGAAGAAGCTTGATCAGGAATGGTCCTTTTGGAAGGGTAACAGCCAAGAAACACTTTTTTTCAGAAGGGGAACAGGGTGAAAAGAAAGATATGCTAAAGATCATGAAGATTGGAATGAAGATCAGAGGAAAAGAGGATTATGGAGTGACAAATCCCAGTGTTAAATTTTGGGGTCCGATCATCAACAGTATGTTATATATAAGACCATTATACCATTGCTAAAACAACAAATCTCCTGGTGGCTTAAGACATTTGCACAGTACAGTATGTTTAAACATTTGTAACAATAAAAACAATCAGAAGCTAACAAACTGAAATTGAATTCAAACTGAAAATCTTAACTCAATACTCATTTTATTTTGAACTTATACCACTGGTAAAGATGTTGCAGAATTTTATCCACTTAAAGCAATGAAAAGACAGATTTTGTTTCCAGCCAAAACCTGTTTTAGCCACAAACCGATGATACATATAGACTAGTCCAGTTAACATTTTCGGAGGGAGTGCAGCACAATCCCCTCTCACCTGTCCTCACGTTATTCCTGCGCCCACAGTGACCTGCAGAAACACAGCTCAGGTACATGTACGTTTACATGGTCATATTAGCAACATTTGAGGGGTCACTGCCAGGGGTGATTCTAGGATCAGAGCTTTAGGGCTGAGCCCTAATGAGACCAGCCCCCTTTTTAACATTAAACTGTACATTTTAACATAACTTTGGACTGTTGAATGTGAAGGAAGAACATCTGACTTTTTGGGTAGGGGAAGCATTGTGACTGGAAAGACACCAACAAATGTGAAGAAACTTCCATTAATGCTGAGCCCATGAGCCACAAAGCCATCACTTGGATCATACCATTTGCAAGGCAAGGGGGGACTGCTGAATTTTAGTTGTTAATATACTGTATATACTTTCTATGGTTTTAACATTTTTTTCAGCTTATCAGAGACAATCTTTTGTTTTAAAAAACAACAACAGCAACACAAAAATACTTTTCCTCTTTTTAGGGGTGCTGGGACTCAATTTAGGGCTAGACACGCCTATGGTCACTGCTGTTTGTTCGATCTTCTGATCTTCTTCTAAACATGAACAACTGACGGTTGGGAGTTTTATGGAAGTAAAAATAGCATGCAACCTCAAAATGCTGAAGTGGAATTGATCTTTTGTATAAAGTGGCTGAAAACAAGGAACGTTATCAGCTCACTGGACCATTAAATGCTCAATGCAGTCAGCATTTAGGCTTCAGTCCAGCTGAAGTCTGGTTAACCATATGAATGGCTGACAGTATCTTGGCCATTATTGCTTTGAATTTTTTCTTTAAAAAATAAAATAAGGATACTGTTACTGTGGTAGCCTAGCGGTTAAGGTACTGGACTCTGGCCCAGAAGGTCCAGGGTTCAAATCCCAATCTGCCAAGCTGCCACTGTTGGGTCCTTGAGCAAGACCCTTAACCCACAATTGCTTGGATTGTAAGACTGTACCAGTTGTAAGTCGCTCTGGATAAGGGCGTCTGCTAAATGCTGTAAATGTAAATGGATACAAGATGCATGAAACAGCCATGTGGAAATGTGATCTTGGTCTCTGTGCAAGGATAAATCATTATCAATATTCATACTATCCATCTTTTTTATGCACAGTTTTCCCAATTCAGCGTTGGGAAAGTAATACACTACTTCCTCAGTGCTAAATTCTAGTTATTTAATATAGCTGCTGTAAAGTAATGGATGTTTCCTGCATTCTACAGAACACCGGCGTTCGCTGGAGGGCTGTTCTCCATCTCGAAAGATTATTTCTATCATATTGGGAGTTATGATGAGGAGATGGAGATCTGGGGTGGAGAAAACATCGAAATGTCATTCAGGGTAAGAGATCATTAGGAACAGTAATAATCTCCATTGCGAACTACAGGGTGTCCCATAGGTCCAGACTTACAGAAACAACTCCTTTGCTTAAAGAACTTGCTCTATTTGTTTATTGTTAAACCTAAGACGCATATTTACCCAGTCATCAATCTTATATGGATATTCATCTACCTCATACGAATGTCAATACCTTTATTGTCCTTGTACAACAGCATTCAGTGTGTACTTCTCTACAAAATGTGCAAATGTGAGATATGAGTTAACAGAAAAAGTCCTGAGGGGGAGCATGGCTGGATGTCCAGCAGTCAAATATCAATGTATGAGGTAATCTTTTATCTACATTTCAAGGTCCAATCAAGGTACATGTCTCTCTTCCAGGTGTGGCAGTGTGGAGGACAGTTGGAGATCATCCCCTGCTCCATTGTGGGCCACGTCTTCCGCACCAAGAGCCCTCACACCTTCCCCAAAGGCACGCAGGTGATCGCCCGCAACCAGGTACGGCTGGCTGAGGTCTGGATGGACAACTACAAGGAGATTTTCTACCGCAGGAACCAGCAGGCTGCAGAGATGGCTAAAGAGGTACAGCAAGGTTTAGACTTCAATTCCTGCCGGGTCACTTCTACTGATAACCTTAACCTCCTCTAATCTGTGGAATTTGGAAGCAGAACCTTCTGGTTATATAACTATGTTTTCACTCATATAGCTCCAGACTATGTCAGGGATTAGTCAGAGCTGGTTTGTGTAAGCTCACACTTCAGTTGGTTATGAATGTGTGGGTTTAGTATTTTCCAGATGTGGATTAAACCAGATCCAAAACTGATTAAGGCAAAATATTACTTTTAATAAAGATACTTGAATTTGGACTGAATCCAAGGATTAGGAAAGGGCCCGTAATGTCTCTGTTGTAGAGGGTGAACAAAAGAGGAACAGAGAAAGGCATTCTTAGACTCTCCCATTATCCTTCTGGGTTCTGTGGGTCGAGTTTCTTAGGGTTTGTTTTGCCAAGTTTTGACTTGAAAGGCTGTCCTTGTCTCAGTGCTGATCTGACCTGAGAGCTGAGCTTTGTCCTCCTGACCAAACAGATGGGGAGTGCCCTGGAATATATGTTGGGTTGAGTTATTAAATACTGTCATCATTTATGACACTTAATAAATGTCAGTATCATCATTGTTTTACCATTTTTCTCTGAACATGCATCCCTCTTAAAGTGTATACAGGTACTCCCCATTTTGGATTTGATTTTTCGATGAGCGCTGGGAAATGTGGTCGCGACAATAATCATTTTGTTTGACATGAGAAATCCAGTACTTAAAAAGACAATACTTTAAAAGAAGCTTTATGTTAATGATTCTGCCCAACTGTAGTTTAATGTAAGTGTTTTAAGCATGTTTAAGGTACACTACAATATGATACATACAGTACATATTAAACTCCTCGGTTTATGATAAATTCAACTTATTAACTTACTACTTGTTCTAATGAACTACTTCATTGCTATTAAGACTGATAATAAGTACTGACCTTGGGACTGCACCCAATAACTTATTGTTTTCAATGCAGATAGCTCTTTCACTATTCTTGTAATCGTTATTATACAGTTGGAATGTCAAGGCCTATAGAAACAGCATGTTTTGAATAATTTATCTTAATTGCAGGATACTAGTGTTTTTGGTTGTTTTGCTGTTTAAAAACATATTCAAGAAAATGTGCATTGCTTTGCACTGTTTACACTTCAGAGATGAAAAAAACTGTAAGAAAATCAAATCACGATCTCAGTATCGCAATTCGAATCGAGAGTGTATTGTTACTCCCCTATAAAGGACCAAAGAATCACAAACGTGGTCTGATATTTAAGTCTATGTATCAGTAGCTGACAGGGACAGCAACGGCTCACTGGTTAAGGCTCTGGACCACAAACTGTAAGGGTTAAATTCCATCTCTTCCAAGCAACCACTGTTATGTAACCTGAACCACCTTCTGCTCAGCTGAACTGTATGTCATTTTGGAGAAGGGTGTCTGTTAAATGCTGTAAAGTTAAGTGCAATACGTGTCATTAAGTTATGTTTAAGTTATTTCCTGTCTCTGCAGCCATGCCCTGAGATGGAATTCAACAGCATGCTTTGGTTGTTGCTTAACAAGTTCTCTTTGGAACGTTCCGGTAATTTGAGTTTGAAACAGTATGGTTGTAGCACCCACAACAACGGCCCGAAAGGGGTCAAGAGAAGGGTTGCCTCCTATGCGAAATGTAAATAAGATGTGTCTTCCTGCGAGGTTCCCCCGACACCCGACTCCTCAACATCACCACCCCCAGTGGCTTCACATGCCTCGTTCTATGATGTCATACTCAAAAAATGTTACTTTTTAAAAGGCAAAGTAATTGAAACACTTTCCAGTCACTTACCCGTAGCGACTTTCATTCTTATATTGTACCATCCAGGCAACTGTGGGATCAGTTCCCTGGTCAAGAGCCCAGCAGTGGCAGGTTGGCAGCAATGAGACTTGAATTCTAGATCATCTAGTCCAGTGCTTCTCATTTTATTTAAGGCATGTCGGTGCTGATTGGCACAGAGCACGATGTGTCACTGTATTACATCAGCCCAGGCTGTGAATGAGTTAAAAGCACCTTAGGATTTAATTTAGTACAAACCTGGGGAATTGAAAATAGTTTAGTTTACCTTTAGTTGCCCTTTACAAACTGATGTAGTGTGCTTATGTAACTCCTGGAGACTCTTACCAAGATTTGTTTTCACACTCATTGTTTTTGTTTCACCTTAGGTGGGCAGGTCAGGCATTTTCAAAGCCCTTGTTAATAGGCTTTGAGGTTGTCGCCTGACTTTACTACTGTTCATACAGAACAAAAGAGGGTGTTATTAGATTAAACATTGCTCTATTACATAGTATGATTTCCAAACTGTCTGCAAGCATCTTCTCAGTCCCGAACATTACATGCCACCCTCAGCACTGGCATAACTCCTGTGTTTGGAAATTTGATATTTTGTGCTGTCCTTGCTGATATGTACAGTGGGGCAAAAAAAGTATTTAGTCAGCCAATGATTGTGCAAGTTACTTAGAAAGATGAGAGAGGTCTGTAATTTTCAGCATAGGTACACTTCAACTTTGAGAGACAAAAATCCAGGAAATCACACAGTAGGATTTTTAAAGAATTTAATTGTAAATTGTGGTGGAAAATAAGTATTTGGTCAATAACAAAAGTTCAACTCAATACTTTGTAACATAACCTTTGTTGGCAATGACAGAGGTCAAACGTTTCCTGTAAGTCTTCGCCAGGTTGGCACACCCGTGTAGCTGGTATTTTGGCCCATTCCTCCATGAAGATCTCCTCTAGAGCAGTGATGTTTTGGGGCAACACGGACTTTCAACTCCCTCCACAAATTTTCTATTGGGTTGAGGTCTGGAGACTGCCTAGGCCACTCCAGGACCTTGAAATGCTTTTTACGGAGCCACTCCTTCATTGACCGAGCGGTGTGTTTGGGATCATTGTCATGCTGGAAGACCTCTCTCATCTTTCTAAGTAGGAGAACTTGCACAATCAGTGGCTGTCTAAATACTTTTTTTGCCCCACTGTACATAGACACACTTTAAATATTCCTCCTTGTGATAATAGACAGCTTTGACCCTCAATCTGACTCTTGGTGGTCTTGTGTTCTGAAGGTCTCTCCCAAATGTTTGGCATCACAGAGTAACGTGGCTAGCAGCTATTGATCAGAAGTAGCCATACTTAATATTTTCTGACCTTACCCTACTTGCTGCAGTATATTACGGTATCTTGCCCAGACACCTAGAGACTCTCCAAGATCTGCTGCAGAGACTCTGTTCCATTTCCACTACACCTGATTTATTCTCTTTAAAGCTTTCATTCAACACACAATTTTTCTCATTTTAGCCGATTATCATAGTCATGGTTGTGTGGAGTCCAGAGCCTATCCTGAAATATATTTGGTACAGACTGAAGTGCACCTTGGGCGGGATGCCAGTCCAGAGCAGTGTTTGGCAGGGGTTGCTGTAGTATTCCCAGTCTCCCCTCCCTCAGACACAGCCAGTCATGCTTGTGTGACCCAGCCTGACTGGAAGACACAACCTGGACCACAGCTTTGGCTAGTGAATTTCCACTACACCGCAAGAGCAATATTCACTACTGAACATCTTGTACACAATACTGCTCAGTTTCCCTTATATTTGACTAGACAAAGATTCAAGAATTAAGAACTTTTATTTTAGCAGAATTTGATCCTGGTGTTTACTCCCGCCTCATTTCAAGGTGTCTTTCTTATGCATATGCCCTTTTGCCTCTGGATGCCCATTTGGGCTTGCAGCTTTGCAACAGTGTGCTTTGTACACGAAATAGCCTGAATTAATTGATCTAAATTGTAGGAAACAATTTCAATAAAGGTGGCATTATCTGTTTGCGTGGTCGCCTCACAGCTTCAGAGATCCCCGGTTTGATCCTGACCTTGGACTCCGTCTGTATGGTCAAGTCAAGTCAAGTCAGATTTATTTATATAGTGCTTTTTACAATGGAGCATTGTCTCAAAGCAACTTTACAAGTTTAGATTATCTCCTAATAACTACGTCCAATCCCAAGTTGAGCAAGCCTAGGGCGACAGTGGCAAGGAAAAACTCCCTAGTTCTAGGAAGAAACCTTGGGAGGACCAAGACTCAAAAAGGGACTCATGCAGTATGGAGTCTGCATGACCTCCCCTTGTCCATGTGGGTTTACTCCGGGCTCCTCCCACATTCCAAAGTCATGCATTGGGTTAATTCTCAGTTGGTCCAATAAGAATGTTTCTTATGTGTATCAGTGTAAGAGCATGTGTGGGATGTGGTGGCTTCGAGGTTAAGGTACTATATGGACTCAGAAGGTCCAGGGTTCATGTCCCACCTCTGCCAAGCTGCCCCAGCTGTTGGGTTTTTGAGAAAGGTCCTTAACCCAGAATTGCTTGGATTGTAAGATTGTATCAGTTGTAAGTTGCTCTAGATAAGGGTGTCTGCTAAACGATGTAAATGTGTAACCTTGCTCCTGTCGTGATGCCATTGATTCTGATATGATGTTAAATATAAAACACATGGACAACTTCAACATTTCTCCAAATGAAATGTAAGCATTTTATAATGGTCATGGCATGGATAGGTACCAAATACAGGATGTACCCTGAGGTATTTATCATACTGGACACTGCACATTAAGTGTGAGCAGTTTGATTTCATTTCAAACTGTCTTGTTTGCTTTTAGACCTGAGTTAATAACAGATTCTTCTTTTTTTCTATCATATTAGAGCAATGAATGACTTAAAGCTTGGTCATTTTTCAGTGTTCTGTTGGTTTTAAAGGCTCCCTGCCACACTCTCAACCTGAAGCCAAGACTTGCTGTTCTTTCATGACCCAAACCACAAAAAGCACACCAGACTTCCAGCATGTAGTCCAAACTTTCTGCTGGGCTAAACCTGAAAGGAAATACCGCCTAAAACTAGTTCCTATATTGCCCCGAGGGCAGACCCAGTGGATGATCTCCCGGTTGAAAGGCTGCTTTTGAAATGAAGCCTTCCCACTTTTTTAATAGCGGTCTGTCTCTGTTTCCATAGAGATCGTTTGGGGACGTTTCCAAACGCTTGGAGCTACGCGAGAGGTTACAGTGCAAGAGTTTCTCGTGGTATCTGAAGAACGTATACCCAGAGGTCTTCATGCCTGATCTCAACCCGCTGAAGTTCGGTGCGGTAAGTTTGTGCGTGCACGTATGTGTACACAGAGGCAGGTCCTAGTTTCACTTAGCTCATTCTTTCCATCTTTGTCTCCTTCTGTTCTGCTCTTATTCATTTTTCCTCTCTTTCTCTGCCTTTGTTGGACTCTGCTATTTCTTCCTACCGGTTTTTTTCTTTCTCTCTCTCTAGCTTCTTTTTGTTTCTCCCCCTTTAAACTCTCCAGACCTCAGAATGTTGTGACTGGCTGCTGTGGTTTCCCGCTATGCACCAGAGGGTCTTGGAGAAACCGCCGCTCTGTGTTTTAACAGCTTGGACCTTACTGCCCTGATAGCCCTCTCTTTCTTCACTTCCTTTTTCCACAATCCACTCATTCTTTATGTATCTTTATCTCACAGATAAAAAATGTAGCTAAGGACATGTGTCTGGACGCTGGCGAGAACAACGAGGGAGGCAAGGCGCTCATCATGTACCCATGTCATAACATGGGAGGCAACCAGGTACCAGCAGTCACATGACTAATGCCTCAGATAATTAAAATCAGCTGCCAGAAGTATGAAAGGAACATTCGGGCAGTTTTTAACCCGATCTCTAAACATTTACCATGGACCATGGACAAATATTTTTTTTGTCTCCAAATGCAGAGTAAAAAACAGATATTTGTATATTAAAAGCCTTTAAAGTTAAAACAAACTTATACACAAATACGTAACTGTGTACAGTGGTACTTCAGTGTTTGAGGCTCTGTGCCCAGTTGCATAAAATACCTTAGGAATAACTTTCCCTTAAGAATGCCCTTAAACATCGCTTAATGTTAAGTAGGTTCCAGAAAATACCTTAAGTATTACCTAAGGGCTTTCTAAAGGAAAATCGCTATAAACCCTTCGATTTTCCCTTAAGTATTGAATGTCCTTTCAGTAAGCCCTTAAAAACCCTTTAGTGTTGCATAAAGCTCCATAATGTTAAATTCCCTTGGAAATATTTAAGGGATGTAAAACCTCATCTTAACTCTCAAAATACGGAGAATATGGATGAGCTTTTGAGGATTTTCGAAGCTGAAGACTTTTTCTTCCTCTTTTTAATGAAAAGAAAATAGAAAATAAAATGAGTATAATACATTTAATATTATTACTACAATTATTATTATGTGGTTGATATTGTTATTATTATTTATTAGGTAATCCTGATGTATTATTATTATTTTATATTATTAGTATTGTTGTTGTTCATTTTGTATTTTTTTAGTGTTCGCTTTTCTTTGTTTTATTTGCGTGCTGCACACTCGGATCGGGAACGCCCCCCTGGGGGAGTCAGCAGTGCTACATCTGCTCTATCCCTAATCGTGGTAGCCTAAATCATCTAATGTATTTCGTATTTTTCTTTGCTGAAAATACATTTTCATAACATTTGCGAAACGTTGGGATGGAATCCGGCTACTGTTGGTCCCTTGAGCATGATCCTAGTGTTCTGCTCAGTTCAGTCACTCTGGATAAGGGTGTTTGTTAAAGTGGCAGATCCTGGGGACCTGGGTTCAAATCCTGGTTGAGGTATACAAAGTAAAGATCAGATGGTACGGTTACGGAACCCTGTGATAAACTGCCCCGTCCAGAGTGTATCTTTGCCTGTGCCCAGAATGGGTAACCCTCCTTGGCGAGCCTGACCAAAATCTGCTGGGTGAAAACTAGACTTTGCTTTGCTAATATGTCTTAAGGCCTTGGCAGATTACGTCTATAACTATAGACATATTAATTATAGTGCATTCACCATAAGGTGTACAAACTGACTTTTGTGTTCTTCGGTGTTGCTTTTCTGTCTCCTTCCACCTCAGTATTTTGAGTACTCGACGCATCATGAAATAAGACACAACATTCAGAAGGAGTTATGTCTGCATGGAACTGATGGCCCGGTGAAACTAGAGGAATGTCAGTATAAAGGCCACGACACATTCACTGGACCTGAACAGAAATGGCAGTTTCAGGAGGTAATGTATCTTTAGTTCTTGAGTCATTCTGCGAATGGAAGTCATTTGCTTGTTGTAACTGTTAATTAAACTTAATTTTCTGTAGTTTTGAACACTGAATCTAACAACAAACATATTTAACTATTCATAATGAGTATTGGTCAATCTCAGGCAACTTTATTTTTACATGGTTTCTCCACTTACTGTTACTCAGTCCTATTAGTCTTTATATGAGTAACAGTACTGAGTTTTCAGCACAGAATTAGCAAATGCATAAAATGTAACTACATGGCCTGCTAATAGTATTGGGACACTGAGCACATTCTAATGATTTACCAATTGTATTTTTACAATACATTTACAGCATTTAGCAGACGCCCTTATCCAGAGTGACTTCCAATTTTGACAATCTTACAATCCAAGCAATTGTGGGTTAAGGGTCTTGCTCAAGGACCCAACAGTGGCAGCTTGGCAGATGTGGGATTTGAACCCTGGACCTTCTGGTCCATAGTCCAGTACCTTAACCATCTAAATACTATTTTGCTAACAGGATAGTAAGTTCTCAGTCATAGTTACAATATCACCAAATATACAGGAAAATAAGAGAGAGCTTACTTGTTGCTTTTCCATGATCTTCAGAAGATCCAGATGGTATAACTTCCAATTGAACATGTGACTTGTGGTATGGTCCATGATTTTCAGAAGTAGGAATATGTTAGGGTAACAGGACTGAATGAAAGCTTGCGAATATGGCATAGATGGGATACAGAGAGACAATGCAAAAAAAGAAATCTGAAGGATTTTAATCTTTTTATATTTAATTGCAAAGTGTAATGTTACAGACCAGGGACAGCAAATACAATTTTCAGTGTTCTAGGTAGTTTTTAGTCATGTTTTAAGTTATATACCTTACATTTACAATTGCATGACTATGCAGCACTGTGCTTCATAATAAAATCTTTTTTTACAGTTAATTATATTATTTACCTATACATGTAATGTCCTGGGGACGGAAATGGCACCAATATGGTGGAATGGCTCAGCTGTATATTATATTCTGATCCTTCTCCTGTTTGACAGTTCATTCAGAGCTTAAGCAGCAACTAATACAGAGCAGCTACAGAACAGCTACACTTCTCTGAAAAGTGTAATAATCTGCTGAATATAATAACATGTCAGGACTTGGCTGTCTCTGGTGAAAGAGGAAGGAGAGACGCAAATCCCGCTTGCCATTATACTTTGTGTTTAACCTGTGTATAACACTGTTCTCGAAGATGGAAAGTTGTGCTAGTGGATTGCATCTCATATCTCAATGCTTTCATAGCGTATGCTCGTACTGGTCCCCTGCCAAATGTTGATAATCGGTGTTCTTTGTGTGTCTCTTCGGCTCTGTAGGATCAGCTGTTTTATAACCCCAGCTGGAGGCTGTGTCTGAGTGCTCGCTATGAAAACCCTTCTCTGGTCTCCTGCAACCAAGCTGACAAATACCAGCACTGGGTGTTTGTCTGAATGGACATGACAATGACACACGCACAGTGTGCACTATTGCACCGAACTTGTAACGATGGGGATTTTAATTTATTTTTATATGTGAATACTGCTGCTGGAAATATTTGAATTTCTAAAGTAGTATGAATGTGGATCATGAATACAGAAATGCATGACCAGCTGATAAAGAGCAACAGTGCACCATCAGGCTGGATGCCCGAAGGTTCACGACGATGCACAAAGACTTCTGAACCATTCATCTGATTCTTAAACTTTTACTCTGTCTCTCTGTATTGAACGGACTTTAACCACTAATAACAGATGCCTTCAGAACTTTTTCACGTTTTAACGCACCAAAGATTTGAGCATTACAAGCCCGGTTTTCACCAAGTGCAATTTCTCACCATGTGCACTAGAAATTCCTTTTATTAAAGCTGTATTTTTCTTGAACATGTTACTGAGCAAGATGATCTGTCACTTCCATGCTCTCATGATGACTCATCCTTTTTGTTTACTGACAGCTTTCTTTTAAGACTCAGAGAATCCGGGACTAGCACAATAGCCTTATGGGGAGGGCTGTTTTTATGCAACACACCTCAAAACCTGCCAAAAAAGAGGACGCATGTGTGGGCCTTGATGGGACTGTGGTTAAAGTACTAGACCATTGACCAGAAGGTCTCGGATTTAAGTCCTGGTGCTATTTCTCGGATTGGAAGCTGTAGGTTTATGTCAGCTGTAAGCTGTTCTGGATAAGCATGTCTGCTTAATGCTCTAAATGTACACACAGTGAGGAGGGTGGTCCAAGAGGAAATTTCTTCAAGGTGTCTCCTTGCCACTGACACCCTCAATTGCTGCAGTTGTAAAGCAGCTTTGAGAGAATGCTCTATTGTAAAAACATTTACACAACATGCCTTTATCCAGGGCGACTTAAGCTCCAAGCAAGCTCCAAGTGGGTTAGGGGCCTTGCTCAGTGACCAAGCAGTGGCAGCTTGACAGAAGTGGGATTTGAACTCTTCTGGACCTTCTGGTCTATACTCCAGTACCTTAAAAACTAGGCCACAACAATCCCGTAAAAAGGCTCCATATAAATACATTTGACTTGACTTGATTCCAAATCCACAGTTAAAAACACGTCCACGACAACAAACTAATTGGAAGAACCAGTAGAAAACCTTTTTGTTTTACTAACCACAATTGTTAGTGCCTGGAGTTCAGTAGATGTTACTGGAACTTTGATTGGAACCATGTTCTGTGGTTAGAATACTCAAATATAGAGCTTTTTGGCACCAAACACAAGGTGAATTTGAAAGGCTGGTTAAACAGAAATGAACCTAATCCCTATTGAATGGTGGAGGTTCTGTAATGTTATGTGGCTGTTTTTCCTCCAAAGGCCCTGGGAACCTTGTTAGGACACATGGCAGTACTGGCTTCATGAAATGCCAGAAGACTTTAAATGACAATTTGGCTGCTTTTTCCAAAATGCTACAGCTGGCTCGTGGTTGGATCTCCTAGCAGGAAAATAATCCAAAACATATTTCCAAATCCACACAAAGATGCTTGAAAGACCACAGAATCAATCGTTTGTCATTTCTGCCCCTGTCCCCTGACCAATGCCACGTTGAAGACTTATGAAGCTGAAGAGGAGAGTCCGGAGGAGAATATTCTGGAGGATCTGTAAGGATTCTGTGTTGAGGAGAGGCTCAGATACCTTGTTTTGGATCTCCACTCTCATTAAGCATCATAGGATTCAGTGCTGTTATGTAAGAGCGATCGCACAGTACTAAATCTCTGGACATTCACACGATGTGGGCAAGCATGTACCCTAAATGAGGTGCTCATTCATGGCATGGCTGGGTAGGAGTTGCTGTTGCAGGTGTCCAAGGATTATTACCCCATATAAAGCCATATGGGGTAATAATCCTTGGACGCCTGCAACAGTGACTCCTACCCAGCCATGCCATGAATGAGCACCTCATATTTCTTTCTGGAGGAACAGCAGGTAGTTTTAGTGCCTCGTAGTTCCAGTTCTAAGGTTCACTTCTGGAATATTTTCTACATGGAGTTTGGCACATTCTCCCCTTACATTTCCTCTAAGTAGTTTGTTTTTTTAATCATCTCCGAAAAACATGTAACTGACAACAAGGAATTATTGTAATGTCTGCACACAATGTTGGATGAGGGTCATGTTCAGGGTGTATCCTCCATCTTGCACCCAGTGTTCTCATGATTCTGGAGTTATTGTGATTCATTGTGACATGGCGCAGGACAAACTGGTTGCTAAACATTAATGAACGTATCATATTTTTGACTGCATTGATGTATAAACTAAACTCTATTAATCTACTTAGCTAATGAGCAAGAGTACAAACGTCCAACTTTCATTCACAAATGAGATTCCTTTCCTATTTTTTCAACAAATCTTTTTGAGTCACTGAAAAGTTTCATTTACAAACAAAACTGCATATAAAATATTTCATACAAGTTGGACTTCAGCCCTACAGTGCATGCAATAACACAGAAAGACGTTCTGGGGAAACAAACCTTTGGGTTACATATTACCCTTGTAGATTCAGTGCAAAACTAAACACCTTGATTAGTGGTAGCCTAGTGCAAAAGGTACTGGACTATGGAGCAAAAGGTCCAGGATTCAAATCCCACCTCTGCCAAGCTGCCACTGTTGGGTCCGTGAGCAAGACCCTTAACCCACAATTGCTTGGATTATAAGACTGTATCAATTGTAAGTCGCTCTGGATAAGGGTGTCTACTAAATGCTGTAAATGTAAATTTAAGAGATTGCAGATTAAGCTGGTTGACCAACATACCAGTATCCTATACTGTTGACCATCATTCTGCTGATTTCTAGCAAGGGAAGAAACTGCTGGACATCAAACCTGCCTGACCAACTGCATTTGTAAGTTCGACTTTTCGTAAACACTTTGGTTTCAGTCTATGCTGTTTCTCAGTTCTCTTGCGCCACCTCTTGCTGTAATGATGCCCCAACAATAAACCTCAACAGAAAGTGTTAGTGGTTGAATGTAAACAAATAAGTATTAACAAAATAATAGAATGTCATTGAATAAGTGAAATATTTTTTCCATATATTCAAAGTTGTAGTCTAATTTAGGTTGTGTAAAAATTATTTTGTCTAAACACTGATGTTGGCATAGCATAAAATTAATTATTTTAGCTTATTGTAAATCAGTAAAGCTGTTGTATGAAACAATCCAAAAGGGGGCGTGTGTGTTGTGTTTGGGTTTCTTGTGTAAAGCTTGTGAGATTGTTGCCACCCTCACAGATCGACCAATCTCTACACATAAGACTCTTAAGTCCCTCAGAGTTTCCACAATCCTGCTGACGACTGCTCTCATCAATCTCCTCCTGGCTTGGTCATCCAGTTTAGAACAATTACCTGACATAGGCAACGTGTTGGTGGTGCCATATATGTTACACTTCTTAATAATGCACTGAACAGTATAATTTTATACTCCTCCTTTTGTATAATTTTATCTTGTTGTGTAATTCTCCTAAATTGTGCTTTTCCACAGCTGTTTCTCAGTGATCTATTGAAAGCACATTTCCATCCAGAGGAAATCCTTTATGTTACCGTCCACTAGTAGTAGCGGATTCCTCATCTGGGTTTATTCTGAAATTAAAACCACTACAGTTTACTCTCAAGTAGGGGCCAGTTAGCCAAGTGTGTGGTCTGGACGGTGATTAGTTGAGCAAGTGTGTGACAGATACTGTACAGGTGCTGATCACTTATCTAAAGCAGGTATTTTACTAATTCAATTTGAATTATTGATCAGAATATTTTAAATACTATATTTACTTTAATGTTGAGGGCTATGAACGTGTAACCACAGCTGCAAAAGTTTAGACAAACAATTTTTCCTAATATGGTGGTTTTCTACTGACAATGTATTTCAGTCTTAGACCTATATTCAAAATATTTCCAGTGCTCCCTCACCACCAACACCAACAACAAAAGACTGGTGGGCTAGTGTATTACAACACTATCTGTAATATTACTTTTCAATACTTAAAGCAGTCGAATTTTCAGCTGCTAAACAGACCAGCACATGTTGTGTTTGGACACACTGAATGCTGGTATTGTTACTATAATTATCATTAGCAAGGAATGCTATTATGGTGGCATACATGTCAACTAGCATAGCCAGCAAGCTAAACTAGCACTGAATCTGTACTACTCTGCCAAAACAACCTGAAAAAACAAGTACAATGTCCATGGTGGTCCAAGCTGATTAGTGCTGGTTAGCGCAAAAAACGTTGGACTTTTTAGCAGGACTGCTATCTCTGTTGGTGTAATTTATATGAAAGTACGCCCTAGCGCTCATAAGTGTTGTGCATTTTGCACTAGGATCATTTATTGTTTTCCTTTTATGTCTTGTTGTAGGTTGTAATTATGCAGAAACCTAAATGTTTACTTTTTCACTTTTATTGCCTTGCTATAAAAACGCGTTTAACTGGTAGCAGCTAATAATTTGTAGTTGGTGTTTTTCGGCAGTAGAGGGCGCAGTCCACAAACCTATTAGCATTTCAGTTCCTGACAGGCAACGCAAGCAATATCTGTTTCATTACCTGTGTCGCAATTTTTCTACCATCAAATTCATGTGGTTCTGCTACCAGAAAATGTAAACGAACGAAAAGCGCTAGAAGAAAGCGTTCTGTAAAGACGGTGTGTTTAAAAGGGACGTTTAAAATGTGTTGTATATGGCATGAATTAAGTATGAAAGCTCTGTGTTACTAACAATAGACTGTTAAAAGCAGTGTGTGGTACACAACATGTGAGCAACGTGGATATTTATTTTCAGTAGACCAAAGATATCCAGATGATTTACTGGTTAGGCTGAATTTCCAAATAACTATACCACGATGCACCGTTTAACCTTTAAATATGGCGAAAAGTGTTACAGAGGCAGCAGTGGCTGCAGTAACACCTGTAACAATGTAGTTTAGATGTTGTATGTGACATTTTTGTAATATCCCAGGAAAAAATGTACTGTGAAATTTGACAATAGAACCATGAAGTGGCCAAATTGCCACCAAAATTCATAGTACAACTGTGAAAGAATTCGTGGTCTGTTCATAGTCCACCAAGTTTAGACTTGTACTATGAAATTTCACAGTAGAACCATGAAGTAGCCAAATTACAATCAAAAATTCATAGCAGAACTGTGAACTTCATGGTCAAACTGTGATATGAAATATGAAAATTCAGAGTACATTTTTCCTGAGCTTATATAGCAACATAAAACACATATATTAGCCACCTTCAAATAGTTTGTTAGTTTTGATTTTATATTATAACAGTTTTTAAAAAGACATCCCCATGTACATGTTGCAGGAGGCAGTAGCTAATTAGCTTGTGACTTCAGGGTTCTTTTTGTGTTTTTAATTCAGATTTGCAGCTTTTTCATTAAATATAAAATAAGACGATGCGAAACTACTTTATTAGGTAAAATCAGATTAAATCGTGCACATGTTGTTTAGGACACAATATGACTTGTTGAAATGCAAAGTCAAAGTCAGATTAATTCTATAATGGTTTTAAAATGGCACATTGTCTCAAAGCAGATTCACAATATTCTGCCATTTTCTGCTATCTAAGGTCAATCCCAAAATGTGCACCTGGCAAGAAAAACTCTCTAAACGTTATAAGGAAGAAACCTTGGGAAAACCAAGACTCAAAAGGGACCAAACCTCCTTGGGTGGTTTAGATGATATACATAAGAATTAAACTGTTATTTTATTGATCTTACAAACAATATATGATGTGCAAAAAATGTGTATATTGTGAATGTATACGAAATAAAGGTTTAAATGTAATATCAAGAATAGTGTTATCCTGAATAACATTACGGCTGTGATTTGGTCGCAGTAGAATAATCCGCGAAAAACAGTCAAGCAGTGATGCTATTCACGATAACACACCACCTCGAGTGTTCTATTGGTTTTATACAACAGGTTTTTTTTAACAACAAAACAAAGAAAATATATCAAAGAAGACCCGAATTTTATACTGACTATGCATTAATACTGACACATTTTCGCCAAAAAGTAGGTCCAAACGGTAAAAATTACCTACCCTACCTTAGCACTAGACCGGCTCCTAGATGGGCCGAGCGCCGGTCATTTGAGGGCTGTGACTTCCTACTAGTAGCCCCGTGTTGTATTTACCTACTTAACACTTACACATATGTATGTCTATGAGTTAACATGTCCCAAACACCGCTGAGTCTTCAGACAATGACGCTGCTATTTTCATATAATGCGCTAGATGGCAATAGAAAGCAAATACAACGATTCTAAGATCAGAGCTTTAGGGGCGCTGAGCACCCAATGAGACCAGGAGAGCCAGTTTTATTTATTTATTTTTTACAAAAAAACTGGACGTTTTTGGGCAAATTTTGAAAGGAAGAACATCTGACATTTTTTAGGAGAACACCGTGTTTGGTAGGTGAAAGTGGATCATATTATTTGCGACACATGGAGGGGGACTGCTGTTTTTTCGTTGTTAAAATGTTATATTTCAACCATAAACTTTGCATGGTTTAACATTTTTCGTGTTATCAGAGACAAAAAAAACAACAACAAATGACTTTTTTACTCTTATTTTAGGAGTGCTCGGACTACGTTAAGGGGTGTTGAGCACCCCTAAAAAGGGGGTAGACACGCCTATGGGTAAGATCAGTTTGCTTTCGTTTATCGCCTTTAACACTATGTAACATTAGTTTGAAATAGAAAGTGCAGTATAAGAGTAAAGAAAAATGACTACAACTAATCATAAAATGTAGTTATTTGTTAGGGGTTTTTTTGTAATTATGCTTGTGTGCATAATTCGTGTCGTTACTTGGCAACGCTGTTTTGGTGAGCCGTGCTTTTATCACAAATATCGGCACGGTGAGAAATCTTGTCATCCAATGAGACTGTAAGGTCGGAGCTAACTGGGGTATAAATGCATTTCTAGCATTTAACAGATGACACGGTTTTACAGTTGAGCTTCACAAACTATTGTAAATCTTGTCACTTTCAGGGTCGTGCTGGGCTGCGGTCTAAATGCCAGCACAGGGTACAAGGCAGGAGCTAAGGCAGGAGCTAAGCCTAGAGAAAAGTCCATCACAGGGTACACACACACTGGGACACTTTAGAAATGCCAGTTGACCTAACGCATGTCTTCGGAATGTGGGAGGAAACTCCACACAGCCAAAGGCCAAGCCAGTACTCCGGCCCGGGCCTCTGGAGCTATGAGGTGCCACCCATGAATGGAGCTGCCTAGCAGTAAAAGGACTCAGGCCACACCGGAGGGCAGTAACCCTCACCCTCCTTCGGTTGGCTGGAGTCGAAATGCCGACAATGACTTTCCTGCTTAGACTCAGTATCTTAGAGTGACTCTGTGTATCGGACTACTTAATGCCGATGTGCATTTACATTTACAGCATTTAGCAATACAATCTTACAATCCAAGCAATTGTGGGTTAAGGGTCTTGCTCAAGGACCCAACAGTGGCAGCTTGGCAGAGGCGGGATTTGAACCCTGGACCTTCTGGTCCATAGTCCAGTACCTTACCCGCTAGACTACCACAGTCCCATATTTCACATTGTATTTGAACTATGACTCTATTGACTTTAGTTTCATTCTTAGATTTATCATCTACGCCGCTCAAGGAGGTCGGGTCTCTTTTTGAGTTTTGGTCCTCCCAAGGTTTCTTCCTCATAACACTTAGGGAGTTTTTCCTTTCCACTGTCGCCCTAGGCTTGCTCAATTTGGGATTGGATGTAGATATTGGGAGATATTCTAAAATTGTACAGTTGCTTTGAGACAATGCTCCATTGTAAAAAGCGCTCTATAAATAAATGACTTGACTTGTGTATTAATCCAATAACAGCACTAATGCAGTGCAGAATATAGATGTGTTTTGAAACCAGCCCCAGGCTTTAATTAGTTATAAGAATCAGAACATGTAATGTCCAGTATTATCAAAGAAGGGTTTTATTCAGCACATACCATTTCAGGAAACCACAATAAATACACATTTTAATAGATCATTCAGAATAAATACTGCAAACAGAGTGTGGAGGCGATGCTAGTTGTGCTGCCTGCTGCTACAGTACGGCCGAGACATCGCTTCATATAACGGACTCCAACAGAGAATGAGTTTAAATACAAGCACTGTTCATTAAGCCAAGAGGTAAATGAAACAAAATATAGGAACTGTGGAAACAGTGGGACTTAGTGTTCAAAGGCAAACCCAACCTGTAAGGACAGTCTGGTTTGTTACAGGTGTTCACATTTTGTCATTGTGGAAAAAAAAAGAAAGGCATTCAGTTTCTTTAAAGGCAATGTTCCAGTTTATCTTCTAAGCTGTTTCTCTTTTAGGAACACTGGATAATTCCTAACATTTGCTCAATGATTTAGTCTATCGATTTTCACTTTGTTCGTCGAGTAATTCGTTTATGGCATATATATTTCCTCAAAGGAGTACGTTCTTATGCTTCATACTCCTATTCTCTGGCAAAAAAGAAAGCTGCTGTAGAAATATGATTGTCCTTTCAGCTGCTGCTCGAGAAATAACTGCCTACGTCTCATCTAAACACTATTCGGAGATATGTAACACTGGATCATTGTGCGTTAAATACGATTTCATTTCAAGACGTCTGTACTTTAATTGAGGTTCAGATCTTGAAATGTCCACAGCCGTTATCCTATTGCACTCGAGCTTTCAGATTGCTCATATTTAATGAAGGAACAATTCATTCACGGAGATGAAGCCAATTTAATATACGTCAGTACCACCAATTTGCAGTGCCTGCAATCCTCTTATACAGTACCTAGTGTCACGTTGTATAAGAAAGTAACCTGATGCCACTTTCTTATAATGAGCATTTTATCATGCTATCAGGTTCTCATTATGATTCATCCTGTAATAATAATAATAATAATAATAATAACGTTCTAGACTACCGATTTCTGAAATAGTCCGTATTTCCGCATTGCATTCGTTTCCATAGACTTCACAGTTTTTTTTAAACACTGCTATAAATTGTAAATTAATTTAAAGATTATACAATGCCTCAAAATGTGATGCTTCTCAAAGTGCATTTCATCTGATGTCCCTGTACAGTCCCAAAGATAACTGTGTAAATGCTAAAACGAACAACTCCCACTTTCTCTCACAACCTGAATGCAGTAATGGGGATTAAATTAATGGTCCAGTAAGAGAAACCTCACCTCATCAGCGCCCGGTGTTACAGACTATTTGCCACCAGCCTCTGGAAACGTGCGACAGCTTCATGAAATGTATCCTATTCACAACTTAAATAGTTTGAGTTGGTATTGCAAAAAACAGCAAACATTTTCCGATCAGGCGTCATGCTTTTATGAATGCTTTAAAAGCATGATATACATATATAACGACTAGAACTAAACCTTTTTTTTTTTTTTTTTTAACAGTACATCAATGCAACCATTACAAAAACCATAGATCGGCAAACAAAAGCTACAAAAGAACATGCGCTTTTAGAAAAATGATTAAGTGTATATATATATTTTTTGATATATTAATGAACGGCAACAAGTTTTGCACCACTGACACAGACATAGAAAAGTTCTATCCACAATATCTGCTCAAAACTAGAACTTTTTCAAATACGAGATACATTGCACAGGCCTAAAGCTTACAGTTTGTGATCTCAGTTTGCACTTTTTTTTTCCTGGCTCATTGAAAAATACATGACTATGAATTTTGTACAAGGCGACGGTCGAGACTCGGTCGAGTGCAGAAACAAAGAGCGTTCAATCAGTCCGCGTGGGATCTTAATCGCTTCGTAGCTTACCGGTTAAGAGACCCGTGATACGCGCGTTCTCCTCGTCTTAGGTGTTACGCATCTAAACCGGGGTGGGTTCGGCGAAAGGCTCCAATATCGGAGGTCCTTTCGTGGTGTCTACTAAAGAGGGGACTTCGGGTAAGCTACGAGACATCTCCTTTGGTTGCTCCATTATGAAACAGTTTCCGTTGGTGTAACCGTCTTGCGTGTTATTGTTCAGATAGTTCTGGAACTCCATTTGACTCAGCTCTGCCGCCTGGCTGTGGAAGGTCCCTTTCGACTGCAGGCTTTTGTCCTGTTCCGGCTCGCAGCAGCTCATGGCAGCCGAGGATCCGTTAGTGAGGCTGAAATGATGGGTGGTGTATTGTTCCTCGGGGGTCTGGGAATAGTCGGTGTAATGCTCGGTGGGCATGTTAAAGGCTCCCGGAGTCATGACTCCGTTTGCATTGTTAACCCTGTCTTGATATAAGGCTGAATCGGCTCCGTAGGCGTCGCTAGCCTGGTTAGCAGCAGCTAAAAGGGACGCGGCACTGGCGTTCTCCATTTGGTAATATTCGGCAGAGGAGCTGATGAAGTAAGCGTTGCCGTTGGCTTGGTTCTCCTGTGTGACTGTGTTCTCAGAGTAGCACATGGCCGAGGGTTGCGAAACCACCTCACCGTGCGCCAGAGGTGCCACGCCCAGCCGCTCGCCAAACTCCTCCACTTTTTCGTCATCGTCGTCGTCCACGTCGTCGTCTTCCTCTTCCTCCGAGTCGCTGTTTGCCAGACTCTGGGTACTCGAGTCCGACAGGCTACACAAACTGCTGCTTTCATCCTCCTCATCTTCTTCTTCCTCGTCTTCCTCCTCCTCTTCATCCTCTTCCTCTTCCAGGGCCTCATCCATGTCGTCCTCGGCTTGCAGGTGCATGATGGCGCTCTGCTGGACAGGATCAGGCACCGAATATTCCAGCGCGTGCTGGCCTGACGTCAGCGGGCCGGTGCAGTGCCCGTTGGCGTCGCTGTGGTAGGCGTTGCCATTCGAGCCATTGACCGAGGCAGGGCCCGGAACCGAGCTCTGCTGCTGCTCTCTGCTCTTCTCCAGCTCCAGCTTCATGATAGTGTGCAGGAAGTGCGTGCGCACTCGGATCGGGTTGAACTCGAGTCGGCCGGCCGCGTTGCTGCAGCCCTCTTTAGTGCAGCCACACGGGAAGGACATGCGGTCCACCTGCGGTGCGAAACACAACCATGGAGCCTTTAGAGTCTCAACGGGAAACCTCATCAGAATGCCCAAGCTGACAGCATGGGGTCTCTGAACAAATTCATTTCACGTATCAGCTTGATCGGTGTCATTTATTACGTCTACATTTTATCAGGGCTTGTCTTAATTAAACGTTACTTCTGTCACGTCTTAATCAGGCTTCCACTTCGTGTTTCACGTACAGTGTTTAGCAGATCATTACCCAAATGGAGTTTCGGTTCAACTGTACAGTTAAAGGTTAAGGATCTTACTCAAGGGTCCAACAGTGGCTACACTTGCATGTAGCGATTTTCATCAATCCAGATTAAATCATAATTACTGCAGAGTCCAACTACTGGTCAACCGATATGAGTTTTTTAATGGCCGATGTCCATGCTGATATTTAGGGCACGATTACCGATGGCCGATATGTGGTGACTGAGTGCCAATATCATATTTTTTCGCAACTGATAAAACTAATAATAATAAATGAGGTACAAAACTGCTGAATTTAATTGCATTTATTTACACTATGCATGCACAGTCTCTGTTTGGACTCTGATGTCAAGTTTAGAAAGAAAAAAAAAACGTATATTAACGCCGTCCTTCACACCGAGTCCAAAACTGACAGACTTCAATGCTGCGTAAAATATTTAATCAGAGCCTGTTCTGATTTCGCCGTTGGTCGGATGCATTAAAATCAGGCCGACCAATCAGAGCTCGGTTGTCAGGCAGAACAGCTCATCCTGCTAGCAGCAGAGCACAAGAGCTTAGGACAAGCAACACGCTGACTCTAAAAACATGGATATTAAAGAAAATCTGGAGGAATATAACTGAAAGGCTGGAGAATGATGGTGATAAACCTCACAGTGACTGGATGGAACCATGTTCTTGTTTATCTAAGTGCATTCTAATCTGTTTACGCCCACAACACAACACAAACTAGAGCGTCCTGCACTAATCTTCGCTTGTGTCTTTTTTAAGTTGACAATGTAAAAAAGGCATGGCAAGACAAATTAAGAGAAGGGAAATTAAAGAAAGCAAAAGCGGACAGGGAGTTTTCAGAGTATTTAGGCAAAATCATAGCGCACTTGGTGTCCCATTACGTTAAAAATCGCAACTGTTTTTGTTGTTGTGTGAAAAAATCATACTCGGTGTGAAAATGCCTTTATTCAGATGGTTAGGTCAGAATTTGGCATGAACAACATGAAAGCATGGATCCGTCCTGCGTTGTATCGATGGTTCAGAATCTATGCACAAAAAAATGAAGGCAGTTATGAACTGAAAAGGGGGTCCAGTTTGGTACTAGCAGGGTGTTCCTAATAAAGTGGTAGGTAAGCATATAGTTTAACTGTTATCATAGCAACAACGATATCTGTACTTATATCGGCCGAAATATCCATTAATCAAAAATAGTGGGTAAAATGAAGAGAAACTTTTGTTTTCCTGCATTAGACCTTACAGCTCATAAACTGTTACTACTGACTGACTAAAAACAAAGAGATGCTGAGTTTCAGTGAGGGCGGGGCCATTTAGGAGAAGATGAAAACTTTAGTTTCCAGCCTTACAACTTACTGCGTTTAACTGAAACTGGGATTAAAAACAAAAAGATGCTGATACCATGTGCACTACTCTAACATTGTTTGCTTTTTTTGGATTTACACATTTAAATTTTTTCCCCAGAAAGAATGTGATGCTGTTATCTGGTAATAAATGTAGTTAGCGGCAATAAAAATTTTATTTTTTCATTTACAAAAAAGACAAAGTACAAACAGAGACAGTGCATTTATAGCTTAAATAGCTGTTCATTTAAGTTCAGCAATTTGGTGTCTCATTTACTGTTATTAGTTTCATCAGTTGGAAAAAAATTTAATATCAGTATTATATACAGTAGGGCAAAAAAGTATTTAGTCAGCCATTGATTGTGCAAGTTCTCCTACATAGACGGATGAGAGAGGTCTGTAATTTCCATCATAGGTACACTTCAGCTATGAGAGACAAAATGAGGAAACAAAATCCAGGAAATCACATTGTAGAATTTTTAAAGAATTTAATTGTAAATTATGGTGGAAAATAAGTATTTGGTCAATAACAAAAGTTCAACTCAATACTTTGTAACATAACCTTTGTTGGCAACGACAGATGTCAAACGTTTCCTGTAAGTCTTCACCAGGTTGGCACACACTGTAGCTGGTATTCTGGCCCATTCCTCCATGCAGATCTCCTCTAGAGCAGTGATGTTTTGGGGCTGTCACTGGGCAACACAGACTTTCAACTCCCTCTACAAATTTTCTGTGGGGCTGAGGTCTGGAGACTGGCTAGGCCACTCCAGGACCTTGAAATGCTTTTTACGGAGCCACTCCTTCGTTGCCCGAGCGGTGTGTGTTTGGGATCATTGTCATGCTGGAAGACCCAGCCACGTTCCATCTTTCAATGCTCTCACTGATGGAAGGAGGTTTTTTGGCTTAAAATCTCACCATACATGGCCCCGTTCATTCTTCCCCTTAACACGGATCAGTCGTCCTGTCCCCTCTGCAGAAAAACAACCCCAAAGCATGAGGTTTTCATCCCCATGCTTCACAGTAGATATGGTGTTCTTGGGATGCAACTCAGCAGTCTTCCTTCCTTCTTCCCCTGGAGCCCCAGATCGAGGGAGATTATCAATGGTCTTTTATGTCTTCCATTTTCTTACAATTGCTCCCACAGTTGATTTATTCACACCAACCTGCTTGCCTATTGTAGATTCACTCTTCCCAGCCTGGTGCAAATCTACAATTTTCTTCCTGGTGTCCTTCCACAGCTTTTGGTCTTGGCCATGGTTGAGTTTGGAGTCTGACTTCTTGAGGCTGTGGACAGGTGTCTTTTATACAGATAATGAGGTCAAACAGGTGCCCATTAATACAGGTAAAGGAGTGGAGGACAGAAGAGCTTCTTAAAGAAGAAGTTACAGGTCTGTGAGAGCCAGAAATCTTGCTTGTTTGTGGGTGACCAAATACTTATTTTTCACCATGATTTACAATAAATTCTTTAAAAATCCTACAATGTGATTTCCTGTTTTTTTTTCTCATTTTGTCTCTCATAGATGAAGTGTACCTATGATGAAAATTACAGACCTCTCTCATCTTTCTAAGTAGGAGAACTTGCACAATCATTGGCTGACTAAATACTTTTTTGCCCCACTGTATCGGCCATCAATCACCCTGCTCTATGAATATCGGCATCAGCCATTAAAAAACCCATATAGGTCGACTTGACTTGACTTAATGTTATGGCTGATTGGTGTACTTTGAGATCATTTGCGAGATCAAGGGCCACCACTGTCCACTTCATTAATCTTCAAACTAGTGCTGAGGAAGAATCTGTAACCTTGAAAAGTCGATTTCTTTTGGTGAATGTGAATACTCTGCTATTCATTATCTACTGAATGAGTAGAATTCATGTTCAAAGCATTCATGTTGGTCTTCATTGGACTAAACTGCTGAATTTCAAAGCAATGAAAGCACAGGACTATTTGTGTGTCAGACAGAAGGCTGATTTCTTATATACACGAATGTCTACCTGGCACTTGATGCCCGCTAGACTGCAGGTGCAGGTCTCTGGATCACAGAAGAGTCTGCAGTCACAGCCGCAGTCTTCTCGTGACACTCGGATGGCCCTCAGCTCGTGCTTCTCTTCCACGTCGATCTTTTTGACACCGGAGGCACGGAGCAGAGCCCGGCGCTTCTTGGTAGTCAGCGGCTGGAGGAAAAAATACTCATCCACCTCTGTGTTGTCCAGGTCTAGGTCATCGTCTGAGATATCGTCCAGGGTGAGAGCACTGGCCTCTTCTGATTCGACAGACCCGTTTTTAGTCAGCTAGAAAAGCAAGGGCAGTTGAAAGTTAATGTTAACACTGATTTGTACATGTTACATAAGGGGTCGGGTCATCCTGCAAATCTTATTTATAGACGAATCCAGTTTCCTACCCGGAGTTTGATGGAATTGAGTTTTTCTTCTTTCAGATGGTCTCTCAGCATGTCCCTGTGTATGCGCTCCTGCTCCATGGCAAACTCTCCCAGGGTGTACTGCCGTACCAAGTTGTGTCTGCTTGACATGCCCAGGGTGCTGCCACCCTGACTGGGTACGCTGGTGAAGCCCTGACGTCTGCTAAAATAATACACTGTCACCTTCTCGAAATGCACCCTCTGAGTTCTCATTCGCTTCTCTCGCTTCAGGATGGAGGATGCTAGGGGAAAGAATTCAAATATACAAATCAAACTTATTGTCTACGGTCATATTAATGCTTAATAATAAATAAGCCCTCCAAACACCAGCCACACACACTTCCTTACCCATGCATGTGGACATTTTCTCCCCGTACGCCCAGCTAAAATACATTTCACTCTAACAATACCCAATGAAAGCACAATTGATATCTTGGGAGAATTCACCCAATATGTTCAAATTGACAGTGAGGATATTGCCAGAGTTTCTTGTTTTGGTCGTTCCTGTTGCTCTGGCATTGGAAGCGAACTTTTCTATGATTATTCATCGAATGCGAAACATGTATATACAATGCATTTTTAATTTAGTGGAGGTTTTTTGTGAGCCACACCAGAGAAGCAATGAGGCTTTGAACACGACTACGAACACAGTATGGCTGTAAACAAAATAATCCGTATGCAGGGATGCGTCACATAAGGTCCACAATACATTCTGTCAAACTGCATGTTATGCAATCTGGACATTGTCTAAATCCCATATTGTATACCATACTTAACAATGCCATACCGCAGTGGTTCTCAACCTTTTTTCCTTAAAGTCTTTATTGGCATTTTCTCTTGGGCTTCTTTTACAGCTTTTTCTCACTTGTTTCATTTATTTACATTTACATTTATGTGATTTAGCAGATGCCCTTATCCAGAGTGACTTGCAATCATTGTTGCCTAAAGACCCAACAATGTCAGCTTGGCTAGGTGAACCCTGGACCTTCCGGTACATACAGTGGGGCAAAAAAGTATTTAGTCATCCACTGATTGTGCAGGTTCTCCTACTTAGAAAGATGAGATAAGTCTGTAATTTTCATCATAGGTACACTTCATCTATGAGAGACAGAATGAGAAAAAAAAAATCCAGGAAATCACATTTTTTAAAACTTAATTGTAAATCATGGTGGAAAATAAGTATTTGGTCACCTACAAACAAGCACGATTTCTGGCTCTCACAGACCTGTAACTTCTTCTTTAAGAAGCTCTTCTGTCCTCCACTCCTTACCTGTATTAATAGCACCTGTTTGACCTCGTTATCTGTATAAAAGACACCTGTCCACAGCCTCAAACAGTCAGACTCCAAACTCAACCATGGCCAAGGCAAAGAGCTGTGGAAGGACACCAGGAAGAAAATTGTAGACCTGCAGCAGGCTGGGAAGAGTGAATCTACAATAGGCAAGCAGGTTGGTGTGAATAAATAAACTGTGGGAGCAATTGTAAGAAAATGGAAGACATACAAGACCATTGATAATCTCCCTCGATCTGGGGCTCCACGCAAGATCTCACCCCATGGGGTCAAAATGATCATGAGAACGGGTGAGCAAAATCCCAGAACCTGATGAAGACCTGCAGAGAGCTGGAAACCAAAGAGTAACAAAGCTACCATCAGTAAAACACTATGCCGAGAGGGACTCAGATCCTGCAGTGCCAGGCGTGCCCCCCTGATTAGGCCAGTGCATGTCCAGGCCCGTCTGAAGTTTGCCAGAGAGCACATGGATGATCCAGAAGAGGATTGGGAGAATATCATGTGGTCAGATGAAACCAAAATAGAACTTCTGGTTAAAAACTCAACTCGTCGTGTTTGGAGGAAGAAGAATGCTGAATTCCATCCCAAGAACACCATACCTACTGTGAAGCATGAAGGTGGAAACATCATGCTTTGGGGCTGTTTTTCTGCAGAGGGGACAGGACGACTGATCCATGTTAAGGGAAGAATGAACGGGGCCATCTCTCTTACAGTCCTGTGCATCTTCTGTATCTGAGCCTATCTGTCATCTCGTCAACCTGTCACTCTCTATCGATGTGTTTCCCTTCCTCGTGGAAGCTAGCTGCTGTTACCCTACTCCTCTAATTAAAAAGCCCAACCTTGATAGATCTGTTCTTGGTACTACTTCCGTCCCATCTCAAATCTCCCTTTCCATCTCCAAGGTTATCAAAAGAGTCGTAGCCTCTCAGCTACTTGACTTTTTGTCCTCAAACCATGTTTTTGAAACTTTTCAATCCGGATTTCGTCCCCATCACAGTACTGAGACTGCTCTCTTATGTGTACTTAATGATCTTCTTCTTGCTGCCGATAAAGGTCAGGTCTCCATACTACTTTTGCTTGATCTTACTGCTGCTTTTGACACTGTAAACCACAACTTACTTCTGTCTAGACTTTCTAACATTGGACTTTCTGGCTCAGTACTATCCTGGTTCACATCATACTTGACCGATAGGCGCCATTTTGTTCGTATAGGAAGCCATGTATCTGACTCTGTTCCCATCTGTCAGGGCGTTCCCCAGGGTTCAGTTCTTGGGCCGCTATTGTTCATCGTCTACATCACTCCCCTTGGTGACATTTTCCGCCATTATGGATTGAACTTTCACTGCTATGTCGATGACACTCAAGTCTATGTCAGTCTTAAACCGTCTGATTTCTTTCCCCCAGTCTGTCTCACTAGGTGTCTTAATGATTTACATTCCTGGCTTCGGGCAAACTATCTTCTCCTAAATACCCAGAAAACTGAACTCTTCTTTACTGGCACAAAATCAGCTCTATCATCTCTTTCTAACCCTGTTCTCCTTATTGGTGATGTTTCGGTTCTTCCTTCTGTCTCTGCTCGTAATCTTGTTGTCCTTTTTGATCCTCTGCTGTCCTTTGAGCCTCACATACGATTTCTCTCTAAGTCGGCCTTTTTCCATTTACGCAATATTGCACGTCTCTGTCCGCTGCTATCCCCTAAGGCCACTGAGGCACTTGTCCATGCCTTTGTGGTCTCTCGGCTAGACTACTGTAACTCCCTCCTTTATGGCCTCCCATCTAAAACTCTCCAACCGTTACAGCTTATTCAAAATGCTGCTGCAAGGATCTTAACATCAACAAGGAAAAGTGAACACATCACTCCTGTACTTGAGAAACTTCACTGGTTGCCCATCCATCAACGCATCAAATATAAAATCATATTACTAACATTTAAATCATTGCATGGCTTAAGCCCTGCATATTTGTCTGGTCTGCTCGATCACTACACTCCCTCTCGTACTTTACGGTCATCAGATTTCTGTCTATTGGTCACCCGCAGGTTTAGGCTTTCCACAATGGGAGGCAGAGCTTTTAGTGTGGCTGCCTCTCCCTGCTCTGGAACTCGCTCCCTCTTTCTCTGCGCTCTATCGCCTCTCTCTCTCTGTTTAAAACTCAATTAAAAACTCATCTTTTCTCTCAGCATTTTCAATACTCTTCTACTGCATCTGTGTAATTGCTATTAATGTAAAGCGACCTTGGGTTTTGTGAAAGGCACTATATAAATGTAATGTATTATTATTATTTATTATTATTATTTAAGCCAAAACCTCCTTCGATCAGTGAGAGCACTGAAGATGGAACGTGGCTGGGTCTTCCAGCATGACAATGATCCCAAACACACCGCTCGGGCAACGAAGGAGTGGCCCCCTTAAAAAGCATTTCAAGGTCCTGGAGTAGCCTAGCCAGTCTCCAGACCTCAACCCCACAGAAAATTTGTAGAGGGAGTTGAAAGTCTGTGTTGCCCAGTGACAGCCCCAAAACATCACTGCTCTAGAGGAGATCTGCATGGAGGAATGGGCCAGAATACCAGCTACAGTGTGTGCAAACCTGGTGAAGACTTACAGGAAATGTTTGACCTCTGTCATTGCCAACAAAGGTTATGTTACAGAGCATTGTGTTGAACTTGTTATTGACCAAATACTTATTTTCCACCATGATTTACAATTAAATTCTTTAAAAATCCTACAATGTGATTTCCTGGATTTTTTTCTCATTTTGTCTCTCATAGTTGAAGTGTAGCTATGACAGAAATTACAGACCTCTCTCATCTTTCTAAGTAGGAGAATTTGCACAATCGGTGGCTGACTAAATACTTTTTTGCCCCACTGTAGTGCAGTATCATAACCACTAGGCCACCACAGTCTTTTTTTTTTTTCATTTTGGCTCAATTTTTAAATAATTTCATGTACAGAATTTGTTCCAGTGAGTGTGTTGTTGTAATTTCATTTAACATGTGCAAATTGTATTTTGACAAACTTAAAGCACCTCAGAGCACACAAAGCGTCATGCACCTCCTGCGATGTTTGGCGCCCCCTGATGGGGGAGCGGAACCCAGGCTGGGAACCATGGCGGTATAGGATACTGTAGTGTACCAGAATTGACTAAATAGCCACTATGCTGCAGTGTTTCCCACACACTGATTTATTTAATGTGAACACTGACCACCATATATTGATTATCTATTTTTAACATGGTTAAAATCTTAAATCTTATATCACTGTAAGCCCCTCTGTACTCTCTCTCTCTCTCTCTCTCTCTCTCTCTCTCGCATTTATGAAATGAAAAATTGTCTTTTATGTGACAGTGTAACAAATTTCCTGTTTTAAAAATGACATCATAAACTTTTCTTAAATAATAGCTAGTAGATTAATTTCTAACACTTGTTTACTTCTCTTCCTTACTATAGGTGTACAGGTATGCACCATTTGGTTTTGCATGTTCTCTGTGTTGACGTGGGTTTCCTCTGGATACTGTGTTTTGGTGTTTCTGGCACTCGTTCTAGGATCGGTTCCTACTTGTGCCCTGTGCTGCCAGGTAGGTTCCTGAATCGGATTAAGTAGGTACGGAAAATGAATGCATGATTATTAACTCTCTTATAACTCCTCAGTTACTTAAAATGTTAAAGTGGGCCATATGAAAATTGGAGTACACTGTGAGTAAAATACAGTTAATTACCCGATTGTTTCATTTTTGTTCTTGTAATAATTCGTAATCATTTCTGTAAACCCAATTTCTGTGAAAGAAATCCTAATGTGATTACATAAAGTCTTTTAGCCTGGGGGTTATGATGTTTTTGCAATATTATTACCCAGCCCTGATGGAAATCCAGGCTGCTGTTCTTATTACAGCCTACCTCGTACAACACGCCACATAAATCATAACACAGTACACACGGCTTGCTACTGTGCAGCCTTACAGTAACCCCGACTGGTTCCTTTAATAAAATGCATGCCTGTGGTGCCCACTGTGATGCCATGTACAAGGCAAGGAGGTGCCATCAGTGTAAATATACAAAGAATAAATGTCTCTCGCCTTGGCGTTGATATCCGCGGAGTTCCCCCACAGCACCTCCCCGAGCTGTCCTCATGTCAGACACACACAGGACAAATAGAAACCATCTGTTTCTCTAGCACCCCTGCCTACAAGCATGAGGACGATGTATTTCATTACAGGCACGAGCATGCTACATTCTTACGCTCAGGAGGGCAGGGATTCCTGCATCAAAGCACACTGAAGGGTGTTTACCCCTAATAGATGAGCCTGTGAAGAGACTGGTGGTTAGTTTATTTGCTTATTGTTCATGTACTGATCCTTTGTGTAATCTTTACTCATACTCCGCTTGCCAAATATTTTGGGCTTTGTATTTGCGGCTCATCATGGGTCTGCATGCCTGGATGCTTTGCAGATAAAAGCTGGGGAAATAATGCTAAATAATATTGCTTCTTTAGGATCTACTGTACGTTGATAGCTGTTAAGAAAAGGAGGAGCAGGATGTTTTGTCTAGATAAATATAAATTACCTGCCACGTTTAATCACATCTCTAAGGAGATGACAGCATGAGAAAACATTAAACATGATGAAGGTGTGATTGGATGGAGCTCTTAAAATTAATACCACTCCAGATGGTGGTTAGAGGAGTCCAGGTTGGGAGAGATGATTGACAGGAACAGAGGAAATGTCTTCCACACGTTTTTAGCATGCCATTATAAGATGGTTGACAGATAAATCGCGTTTACTCATTTTGATACGTGTTTAGATTGCCACTGGTGCTGAAAGAATAATGTAACTTTAAGAAAGGGAGTCGTGCACTGAGTTTTGTGATGGGGCACAATTTCATAGCGTCATGGCCATTGCATGTAGAATACACGTTTAATGACCACGTTACGTTTTGTGGAACAGGTCGCAGATAGAATTGGATGTTGACTGGACATTATCCTAGTCTTTTTTATGTTGCTGTAATGTAATAAATGCGCCAGAGATACTGCTGAAAACACGAGTGACTGGAGCGATTGAAATGACTGATACTTGTGTTTGACGGAAACCAAAAATGCATTTATAGACAGAAATACAAACACCACGGAAGATCAGCCAGGGCTCAATGAGTGAATGTGAACCAGTTTATAAAGTTATAAGTTAGAGAGAGTATACAGGTAGTGGGGGGATAAAGAACAGCATCTCATCTATGTTCTGTCTATCTTTCTCAGAACTATAGTGTTTATTCTCCCATCTCTTCTCTCTACAGAAACGCTCCCAGATTACTACATTGCACATGTAGTGGTGCCCTCTAGAGGATCAGCTCTGCAATTCTAACAAGTACACATCACTTCCATTACAAACGCCATGTACAGCTTGTTACAAATAAACACGAGTAACACATCAACCAAGTGAGAACAGTCTCTGCTCCAAAAGTGAGCTCATAGGAAGGTAAATAATAGGGCTATAATGATGCCCTTTGCTCATGATTCGATTCATCATACTGAGTTTAGAATTTGATTTTCTCACGATTATTAATTTTACGTTCGATAATAGACAGTCATTATTTATTTCTGGCATTATTATTTTTAGGACACACGTCCTAAAAGTAGATAAAGAGAACCCAGTTAACAAATATATTACACAAATATTACAAAAACATTACACTTGGTCATTTATTTATTGAGGAAAATGATCCAATATTACATATTAGCGAGTGGCAAAAGTATGTGACCCTCTAGGATTAGCAGTCAATTTGAAGGTGAAATTAGAGTCAGGTGGTTTCAATCAATGGGATGACAATCAGGTGTGAGTGGGCACCCTGTTTTATTTAAAGAACAGGGATCTATCAAAGTCTGCTCTTTTCACAACACGTTTGTGGAAGTGTATCATGGCAACAAACAAAGGAGATTTCTGAGGAGCTCAGAAAAAAAGAGTTGTTGATGCTCATCAGGCTGGAAAAGGTTACAAAACCATCTCTACAGAGTTTGTACTCCACCAATCCACAGTCAGACAGATTGTGTACAAATGGAGGAAATTCAAGATCATTGTTACCCTCCCCAGGAGGTGGTCGACCAACAAAGATCACTCCGAGATCAAGGCGTGTGATAGTTGGTGAGGTCACAAAGGACCCCCAGGGTAACTTCTAAGCAACTGAAGACCTCTCTCTCACATTGGCTAATGTTAATGTTCATGAGTCCACCATCAGAAGAACACTGAACAATGGTGTTGCATGGCAGGGGGGGTTGCAAGGAGAAAGCCACTGCTCTCCAAAAAGAACATTGCTGCTCGTCTGCAGTTTGCTAAAGATCACGTGGACAAGCCAGAAGGCTATTGGAAGAATGTTTTGTGGACGGATGAGACCAAAATAGAACTTTTTGGTTTAAAAGAAAAGCGTTATGTTTGGAGAAAGGAAAACACTGCATTCCAGCATAAGAACCTTATCCCATCTGTGAAACATGGTGGTGGTAGTACCATGTTTTGGACCTGTTTTGCTGCATCTGGGACAGGACGGCTTGCCATCATTGTTGGAACAATGAATTCTGAATTATATCAAAGAATTCTAAAGGAAAATGTCAGGACATCTGTCCATGAACTGAATCTCAAGAGAAGGTGGGTCATGCAGCAAGACAACGACCCTAAGCACACAAGCCGTTCTACCAAAGAATGGTTAAAGAAGAATAAAGTTCATGTTTTGGAAGGATCAACGACTACATCAAAATAAAATTGCTTACTCACTTTAATTAACACACATCAACGTGAATATTTAAGTGCCCTTTACAAATAAAATCTGATTCAATATTAGAAGCTGAAGTTCCCCAGTATGGCAGTTTGATGAACTATGATCACAATTACAATATAATGTATGCTCAATGCTAATCTAAAAAAAAATCATAGAAACAATGTGCAGTTATAATGAGAGGGGGGTGAAAATCAATGTAGCACTTGTGTGTCCTCGATGGGTGTAATCAAACTCCCCACGGATCACACTGTCTGTATTAGCCACCGGGGAAAGAGCACAGGGCGTTCTGCTTCCCTCTGACAGAAAGCGTCTCACAGCACAGAAACTAAAGTGGCCCCAGCCTATTAGCACTGGGCCCTGCTCAGCACCTTTAGTGTTATTAATCATTAATGTGTCCCAGCATCCGGCCGTCAGTCAGTGTGAGCCATGAAAAGGGAGCACTTACCCATCGGCTCGGAGAGCTAGGCTGTGTGTCGAACAATGGGGGTGAGCTTTACCCTAGAAATCCTAGCAAAACGCTGAGAGGGGTAAGGATTCACTGATTTTGCATCGCCTCAGTAACCTATTTATTGGATTAATTCCTGTATAGTCCTAAATAAAAGAGCTCTGCGTTTTATTGCAGTAGCTAAACTCATAAAACTAGTCAATTTTCACCACAATCCCTTCTGATATAATGCGACTAAGTGGCCCTCTCTAACAGAGTTCATTCCACATCTATCAAAATAAGCGATGCCTATAAGTAGTCACATGGCAATAAACAAAAAGCAGGCACGGAGCGCAGAATGAAACTCGGGAGCTGTGGTACTTTCTATTTATGATGATGTATAAATTGTTATTGACCCACTGCAGATACAGATCAATATTAAACAGCAGTACGTAAGTTCAGCTGTATGAAACTCTCAAAACAATCCTAATTGGCCAAGATGGCAAAAGTATAAATGTGCGTCATTGCTTTCTTTATATTCATTGTGTTCTCGTTTGCTCGGTTTAAGATTGGGCATTTAACCCCGTACTATGAATCGAGCCCAGGCACATTTGGACCTAAATAACCAGGCTGTAGGAAGTGAAGCCGACATGATAGATTATGTTTATTATCATTCATTTGTTATTTATTTCTTAAAATCATATAAGCACTCGTGGCTACATAAACAACAGGAGCAAGGTTACAACTGCATTTGTCAAACACACTCACCCTGGGGCAATTTAGAGCAGCCTATTGACCTAATGCATGTCTTTGGTCTGTGAGAGGAAAACAAATGAATGAATGAATGGATGAACAAGGTGTTCTGTACTACCTATTGTACTGTCATTGTTTGTTTATGGAGATTCCCATGCCTGGATGCTTCATGTTATGAACTTAATTACATAGGGGTTTCGACAAAATTTTGGCCATATAATGTACGTATTAAACTGGTAAACGCACTTTTTGTTACAGGAAAACTGATATACAGTGGTACTTCGGTTCTTGACCTCCTCAGAACTCGTCAAATTCAGTTCTCGAAGCATTTTGACTAGAAAAACTACCTGCTCGGTATATTCACGATTCAGGATTCATAACACACGATTCACAATAGCTGTGTTTCTTGTGTTTTTCTTTATTTTTACATCTACAGTACTGCATTCTTAGTTCAAAGAATTCCCCATGGGTCCTAAAATGGTTGATGAACACAGCTAACCAAACCAAAACCAGATCACTTTCAGGCTGAGAAGTTAGCATTAGCCGCTAGCACCCAGAGTTCACCAATAGAGTAAGTGTTTTGCTTTTACTTTTCACCTTCAATCCATTGCTCACTAAATTACATGATATTTTCAACACTTTATTATGAAATAAGCTTTGTGTTAATGATTTTGGCCCACTGTAGGTTAATGTAACTGTTTTAGATACACTATAGACTGTATTAAACTCCTCGGTTCATGATCCATTTATCTTATGATGGATTTGTTGAATATATCCCCATCATAAATCAGGAGCACCTGTACAATACAACTCCATTAATGCATATAATGCTTATAGAGTGTGGATTTTCTGGGGGTCTGGAACGGATTCATTCAAGTTACATTATTCCTTATAGGAAAAAAATTCTTGGTACTCTTTGTTTTTGGGATTTGACAAGCCTTCTGGAACGAATTAACGATGAGAACCGAGGTACCACAGTATATTTGGTGCTCCGAATAAAAATATGCATTAACCACAGACAGCGTGATGATTTATACTGTAAATATATCACTGTTACTGACACCCCTGCAATTCCTAACGCAAGAACACTTTGTTGTTAATATATTTTATGTTGTAACACACTGCGTTTCAGAACCTCCACAAAAGATTGATAGACGTTTAAAGTGCGCTGCGTTTAATTCCAGGGTTGCCAGATCACACGACATAATCCCGCACCACGTCTATGTAAATAAGCCCAAAAGAAGCAATTTTATTTTTAAGAAATAAATTTTTTTAATTTAAAATTTTTCCAGTAGTTGCTCTGATTGTAATCGTAGTACAGGTATACAAGCTCTGAGAACTCCCATTACTGAGCTAAAATCCAGCGTTCTTTCTCCAATTTCTTAATTTGATTTTATGCTGTAAACATGACTAAATGAAATAAACCCTCTCGTATGTGTGCGTGTTGGGGCGGATTGATGAGGTAGTGTAAGGGGTACCCACTGTATGCACTGCATACCATTGCTGTGTACATGATGAATTGTTTTATATTCTATGTGCAGTAGAATAAGCCACAAACCTATAGCGGTGCTTGAAAGTTTGTGAACCCTTTAGAATTTTCTATATTTCTGCATAAATATGACCTAAAACATCATCAGATTTTCACAGAAGTCCTAAAAGTAGATAAAGAGAACCCAGTTAAACAAAATGAGACAAAAATATTATACTTGGTCATTTATTTATTGAAATTAGAGTCAGGTGTTTTCAATCAATGGGATGACAATCAGGGTGTGAGTGGGCACCCTGTTTTATTTAAAGAACAAGGATCTATCAGAGTCTGCTCTTCACAACATGTTTGTGGAAGTGTATCATGGCACAAACAAAGGAGATTTCTGAGGAGCTCAGAAGAAGAGTTGTTGATGCTCATCAGGCTGGAAAAGGTTTACAAAACCATCTGTAAAGAGTTTGGACTCCACCAATCCACAGTCAGACAGACTGAGTACAAATGGAGGAAATTCAACACCATTGTTACCCTCCCCAGGAGTGGCCGACCAACAAAGATCACTCCAAGAGTAAGGCGTGTAATAGTTGGTGAGGTCACAAAGGACCCCAGGGCAACTTCTAAGCAACTGAAGGCATCTCTCACATTGGCTAATGTTAATGTTCATGAGTCCACCATCAGAAGAACACTGAACAACAATGGTGTGCATGGCAGGGTTGCCAGGAGAAAGCCACTGCTCTTCAAAAAGAACATTGTTGCTCGTCTGCAGTTTTCTAAAGATCACGTGGACAGGCCAAAAGGCTACTGGAAGAATGTTTTGTGGGACGGATGAGACCAAAATAGAACTTTTTGGTTTAAAAGAAAAGCGTTATGTTTGGAGAAAGTAAAACACTGCATTCCAGAATGAGAACCTTATCCTATCTGTGAAACATGGTGGTGGTAGTATCATGGTTTGGGCCTGTTTTTGCTGCATCTGGGCCAGGACGGCTTGCCATCATTGATGGAACAATGAATTCTGAATAATATCAGAGAATTCTAAAGGAAAATGTCAGGACATCTGTCCATGAACTGAATCTCGAGAAGGTGGGTCATGCAGCAAGACAACGACCCTAAGCACACAAGCCGCTCTACCAAAGAATGGTTAAAGAAGAATAAAGTTCATGTTTTGGAATGGCCGAGTCAAAGTCCTGACCTTAATCCAATGGAAACGTTGTGGAAGGACCTGAAGCGAGCAGCTAATGTGAGGAAACCCACCAACATCCCAGAGCTGAAGCTGTTCTGTACGGAGGAATGGGCTAAAAAATTCTTCCAAGTCGGTGTGCAGGACTGATCAACAGTTACAGGAAACATTTAGTTGCATCTATTGCTCATTTGTTTAACTGGGTTCTCTTTATCTACTTTTAGGACTTGTGTGAAAATCTGATGATGTTTTTAGATCATATTTATGCAGAAAAATAGAAAATTCTAAAGGGTTCACAAACTTTCAAGCACCACTGTACGTAAAAGCACATTCATGCTACTTCCCCAACCCCTCAAACCACCCCCACCCAAAAAAACCTACTGTCAATATGGTAATGTCCGACCATTTTGATTAACGACCTGTTTCACAAAACATAACATTAATAGTAAGCAAAGACTTAAGAAGTGTTGAACATTTCCAGCTTGATACATTTATATCTGTGCTCTGAGAGCATACAGAACACAAACCAATGTATCAGTTTTACTCCGGTTTGGACTGCGTGATGAACTAGATGAACTAACAGGTGTAAAGGCTGATTTAGGATCTGAGCAAGAAATAGATTTTGGTGCTTGAACTACTTTTCGTGATGGAGAAGGCAGGGATTAAGAGCGTACTTTAGTGCTGTAACGTTCATTTTTAAGGGACATTTAAAAGATTTATACAGCAAGACTTTTTATATTGCTGTTCTCTGGAGTAAAGTAAATGTCAGTGCTGAATCATTGTTTAACGTACAAACTGGGAGCTCAGTGAGCTACGTCTGCAGTAACCCACACAAAAAGCCCAGCTGATAATGACTGTGATGACAACAGCAGCAATGACTCACGTGTTAAGCGGGAGGCAGAGGGGTTGACGCTGTCGCTGCTGTCACCGCTCTCGCTGCTTGAGATCTCCTCCTCTTCGGACTCCCTCACTGAGGAGCACGGTGACGCTCCCTCCACCTCCTCGAACTTCCTCTTCAGTATTCCACTCATGACTGCCACCGGACCACACCTGAGACAGAAAGATGCTTAAACATCCAGCTTATGTTTGATCCAATCCTCAAAGCACTCAATTAGCGACTTGCTCTCTATCTCTCCTCCCTTCGTTCCTCCCTGGCATTCCTCGGAACAGAAGACCTGCTCGAGCTGGGTTTTCATCACTCCAAAGTTACGCTGTCTGCTTAAAGATTTAATTAATCACACCAGCACAAGAATAGTGGCTGAAAATAAAATAAGACGTTAAGGCTTAACTGCGGGTTTGCCCTAGGCACTGAAGAACTGAAAGCTGGGGTAAATAATTACGTGCATCTTCAAAACACAAGCCCAGGAAAGCTCCGGTTTAATTCACTTCAGTATTATTGATAGAGAGCTTTTAATAACAGACCATCGCAAAGCAGCTTTACAAAACGCAGAGTCTAGAGCCCAGATGAGCTGCCAAAGGCGACGGTGGCTAAACAAAAAAAATCCTGATTCAGAAGAAAGAACGCCTGAGAGGAACCAGGCTGAATCTCATAATTCTCTGGATGAAATCAGACCACAGGCTTAAGTTTATAAAAGTCATTATGTAGCCAGATTTAAAGAGAATTGGGCGTTGTGTGTAAGACTTAATACAACTAGAACAGTTTCTAATGGAAGTGAAAAGCTCTATTTGTTTTTTTTCAACCCTTTAGCTTTCACACAACTGATCTCACCCTTATAATCATATATGCCTTGATAAGCATAAAAAATAGCAAGCAAATACCGCAATGCTCTAAGACCACAAATAACTGGTATTACAGTGGCTCCTAAACTAATCACAGCCTGTGTCCTTACAAAACAGGGATGTCCTGATATCTTTGCTGCAACACCAGTGTCACAGCTCTGCCAAGCCTGAGCAAAGCTCTTAACCCACAACTGCTTCAACTGTACCAAAACTGCATCAGTTGAAAGTTGCTCTGAAAAAGAGCACCCCCTCCACACAAACAAATGAAAATAACTCCTATTTGGTCAGGGTTGTGGGGGCTTCTGCCTCTACCCTCAAAGAACCCAGAGCACAGACGTATTCCAGCCCATTGCAGGGCCAGCAGGGGTTGCATCTCCAGGAGATGATCCCTTGACCAGTGTCCCCTCTATCAGAAACAGCCAATTTACCTGCACGTAATGCATGTACTTAATAATCCGATAGTTGCAGAAAATCAGATTTTGTGTGTAATCCAATCAACCAGTTAACATGCACTTGAGTAATCAAATAATGGGAAACCTCCAGGTTTGCATGACTCAATAAATGGATTTCTACTTTGCAACCAGCCAATAATCTCACAGAATTGTGTGATGTAAAATAATGAAAGTTTTCAATTCCTCGAGCAAATACTCTTTCAGAGTATCCCCAAATATGTTTGGTAGCCATCTCACTGCGTTAAATTCTGTGCTGCATTTCATTTCAGGGTTGCCATGATCCCATGAGAATCAACTCCACCAGCTCTATGGAATCAAGCCCAAAAGAAGCCAAGCCGACCTGGCATGCGTGTTGAGCGACTGAGAAAACCGATTAATCGGAGGAAGGGTATACATGCTCTGAGAAATCCAATTACTGAGGTAAAATCCAGCTCTCGTTATCAGATTTCATACTCTGATTTCCAGACCATAATCTGATCTTGCAAATCGGGGTATGCTGTACACATGACCAACTGAATAATACTATAATATAATTGAATTATTGTACTTTGTCTCTTCCTGTGTATGGCATGTTATATGCACCTGTTTGTGTTGAAGTTTGCTGACATCACGTATGCATTTTCCATGGGTTTTTTTGGCGAGGGTCTGCACATGACAGTGTTACTTAGTGTTGTTTTTCGTGCTTCATGTTTGCACCTTGTGTTTAAAACATTGTTGGGGAATTTGCTATGATAAACGATTTGATTCTTGTTTGAAAAAACATTTCTTTTTTGAGTCTCGTTATGAAATGCTGGTGTGCGTTGGCACTTGATTTAAACCTTGCTCTGGATGCTCAGGCACGTCTGACGTTTTTGCTTTGTCTTGCCTTTTCATGCATACTATTGTGTGATTCTGGTGCCATTTTCATCCCATTCTGCTGTGGATTTCAGATGCGGGTTGGACCCAGTTTTATGTATTCTTCATGGTTGACAGGCGCTGTTGGCTGTTCTCTCCTCCCTTCACCCTTTTCCTACTCTGGTGTCCCAACCCTAGACTGGGACGACGTAGCACCGACTTGGCCAGAAATCACTTGACTCTTGACTCTGCATTCCCTTGGTGGTGCTCGTGCATTAGAGCACTGCATCACCCGTGCTCTCACAATAAATCTAAACGTGAACTGATCCAATATGGACATCCTTGCAGTAGCCAAGCTGGCTCTCTGCATGCAAGAACTGTGTATCATCACAGGAGCGACGTCAATGAATTTAACAACAATTAGTGTCCCCTGCTCATGTGCATGAATATAGTCTGCCAGCCAAAACAGTCACAGCATGAAACTGGATTGAAAATAGGTCAAATTCAGTCTAATAGTGTTCCAGCATTTTAATACAGTATCAGCCTCAACTTGTTACTGAAGCGCTTTATTTTAAAACCGATGAACATATCCTATTTGGAAATCTTGGTCTGCACACAGTCCTGGCTTTGCTTATAAGAATTACCAGATCAAAATCAACAGTTAATAACTAGTAATCAGCTCATGATTGTGTTCACAGGACACCCATGGTAATCACGTTTGAAATCTCCATGGCTTTTTGTTATGCAGATGAACCAGATGATACACTGCGCTCTAAACCCAGCATCAGAGCTCTGCAAAAGCCCTGATAGCTACTGCTTTCTCTCTCTCGCTCTCTCTCTTTCTGTAGCCGAAATGATAAAAAAGCTGCGAGAGAAAGCACAGATTAGCCGTGTGCCAGGAGAGGGGGAGGGAGGGGAGGGAGGCCGTCTGGCTGGCTGCTTTTGGAGGGACATGCTGCTGCATTGTTTCATGTGGTGAGTCTCAGAACCTCTCAGCGCTATCGGCTGATTACAGAAGCCCAGGCAAATCGGGGGGAGCCTGGGTAGGCTCTCGGTGCAAGCCTATTGTTCTTGAGTGTGTGCTCACGGTGAGAGGGAGGGGTGAGGGAGACAGAACATCTGGAGAAGCTCCAAACCACTGCATACTGGGCTGCTTTGGAATGTCTGGCCGTTTCCCTACAGTACAGAAGCGACTTGTCTTAAAGCCTGCACTATACAAACAGAACCAATTCAGCTTAACCATCCTTCCCCGATTTCAGCTGGATGGAGATTTACATAGAGATTTTAAAAACTGTTTCAAAGTGGCTTAATAGAAAGACTGGATCCCATGTGGGCATCTAGAGAGAAAGTCGTGAGTTAAAAACTCCCTGATAGGAGCCAGGCTTGAATTGGGAGACTGGGCAACACCATTAACTTGATGCCTATAACACCAATTGAGTCACTGAGTGGGTTTGCATGCCCTTAATAATCTGATAACTGCAGAAAATCAGATTTTGTCTGTAATTTGACCAATGAGTATACATGCACTTGAGTAATCGGGTAATGGGAAACCTCCAGGTTTACATGAGTCAGGCAGTAATCACATTTCTACTTTGCAACCAGCCAATAATCTCACAGAAATGTGTGTCATAAACTTCAAACTTTAATATTAAATAATCAATTTTTTTTTTCTCGACTATATACTGTGTTTCAGTATATACTGCCGTTTCGCTGCCTTTAATTCCGGGGTTGCCAGATCCAGCGAGAAAAACCCTGCATGGTCAATGAAAAAAGAGGCCAAATAAAGCCAAGTCTTTAGAATTTACAAACCTGGTAACTTTGTGTGAAGGCCTGCAATTGGGTATACATGCTATGAGTAATCCGATAACTGGAGTAAAATCCAGCTGTCTTTATCGGATTTCTTCTGTATGTCAGTTTACTCCGGGTGCTCCGGTTTTCCCAGTCCAAAGACATGCGTGTTAGGTTAACTGGTGTCTCTAAAAGTGCCCCTCTGTGTGTCTGTGTGTGCCCTATGATGGACTGGGACCCTGTCTAAGGATGTTCCTGCCTTGCGCCCTGTGTCGCCAGTTAGGCATCGGCAATCCCACGACTCTGTCCTTGATCAAGCAGATAAGAAAGTGAATGAATGTGAATGGGAGTCAAACCTGGTGTTGGGTCGGAACACCCTTTATCGTAAATAAGGTTCATGAATTAAAAAGCTTTACTGGTTTAAAACTGTATTATGAGACTGTGGTAGCCTAGCGGGTAAGGTACTGGACTATGGACAAGAAGGTCCAGGGTTCAAATCCCACTTCTGCCAAGCTGCCACTGTTGGGTCCTTGAGCAAGACCCTTAACCCACAATTGCTTGGATTGTAAGACTGTACCAACTGTAAGTCACTCTGGATAAGGGCATCTGCTAAATGCTATAAATGTAAATGTAAATGTATTATATATGAAGTCTATGGTTTAAATCTCGGAGAGTGTTTGAGTGTCTAGGTGCGATGATTCACTGCAGTAGTTGGTGCAGGTGCTCCAGACAAAGCAGAGGAGTGAATCAGGATCCTGCACCAATTTCCAATCTGGTGTTCGTACTACTGACTCAACTTTTTGCCCCGATGTAACCCAACAGTTGCAAAAATAGGCAGGAACATAACAAGCAAAGTTCCTTTGATCCATCATTAAGTCGTTCCCTTTCAGCTATACGCCCTGTGCTCTCAGTTAAATGTCTGAGAAATGAAGTGGGTCCGAGATACTAAAAATGGCTTGTCCAGGTTTTCGGACACAATGTAAGCCCATTTCCTTGTAATCACCATAATTAGTCCGTCTTGTTGAAAATCCATTCGCAGGCTATGCTGCACTGCTCTTTCATACCAAAAAGTGGTTGCCATGGAGATACTAATATACTTGCACAAATAGTGATTTCATAGCAGAGAGTCATTTGAGTTTTTTTTCTCCGGCATCTACCACACACTCCCAAGACCTTAAAATAAGTACATGTGCCATGCTGCGTACGTATATAATCGTGTTGCATTCATAAACTCGATGCTGAGGAAAAGAGGATCCGCGTTTAATTAGTGTATGTGCAGTTCAAACTTAAAGATGCACTTACACGGCAAGTTCCTGTGATAATAGTTACAGATACCAAAACCTCAGCCTGGACATGCAAAACAGAGGAAGGAATTTCATATTAAATAGCCACAGCTCTGTGGTAAATCCCCGCTCTGGAGCCGGCTGCATCAGATGCCAGGGAAACGAGAGCAACTATTCATTTTTGGACTCAATGAATTGGCATGACATCATGGGTAGCCCAGAGGTAACAAGAGCCGACTGCCGTAGTGGAAAGAGCTGGAGAGAAGAGAGCAGTAACTCCCCTGGCCAGTTATTCCTCTTGTACACCCTTTCCCCCTCCTCTCTCTTCACTTCTCTCTCTCTCTCTCTCTCTCTTTGTTTCTACCGGGTAGGCTGCTGTACTTTTCCACAGCACACACGCTCCATGTAGCATCCGACCATTCTGCAGCAACAGCCCAGCTCCGAAAATTCAGCCACTCCCAGGAACAGGTCCATGCAGCATGCAAATGCACCCTCACATACATCCACATACACGCGTTCAATACCGCTGCACTGTCCCCTTACAATTCGGTATGTGCACTACACTGAGAAACAGAAGCAGCATTAGCAGCAGTGTTGCCCTGAGCCATAAGCCAGAGTGAAGCGCGGCATGCCACATGGGTTTAGCAGCCAGCCACAGGCCACGTGCGGGGCTTTAAAGATGCCAACTGACCTGCGTCCGTCACTGACGTGCTCCACGCGCTACTCCCTCCACTGACACTGAGAGTGAATGAGCCGATTCAAGCCTGGATGAGTCGTGATGAATGAAGGCCTCCCATTTCACTCTCCCTACACTAGAGCTAGAGAGAGAGAGAGAGAGAGAGAGAGTCAGGGAGCAGTATTTAGAGTTGAAAGATGGGGGAAGGATATGGGAGAGACCTTTGCATTCAGCAGCAGCTGACTCTTTACTGCTCCTGCTCATAAAGGACTCTCTACCATCTCTGCATTTCTAGCTCTCTTTCACTCTTGCGTTGCTTCTCTCTCTTATTCGTTCCAGCTACACAAAGACTCATTAGGTGCAGCCAGCTGAGGGCTGGAGACTGAACACAGCCTGCCTGGGAGATCACATGGGCGGGATGTCTGAGAGAGGGAGAGAGAGAGAGACAGACAGACAGACAGACCTGGGGGATTTGATGTGTATGTGGGGGGGCTGTGCTGCTGTTTGCAGATATTTTTACCAGCATGAAAAGGAGATGTGTGTGTGTGTGTGTGTGTGTGTGTGTGTGTGTGTGTGTGTGTGAGAGAGAGAGAGAGATAGTTAGAGAAATGGAAAGGAAGATGGACAGAGTGACAGAGTGAGAAAGAGTGGTTAAGAGATTGCAAATGGAGAGATAAAGAAAAGCCTGGGATCTACAAGTGAATACACTGCACTGCAAGTCATCTACAGAGATTAATGGACACTGAGAAATTAGCCAAACGCACAAGCGCACACACACTGAGACCTGGGGTAACCATTCATAACACTACAGTCAATATGAGCCGCCATACGGTTCATCAGCGCCGGCCACCAGTTGATAGTAATGATAACAAACGACTGCCTTCCAAGCATTCCAGTAAAATGAAATGTACATTATACATCTCAAATACAGCTGTTACTTATTTATCTGCCATGTACCGCATAAGACCTAATTCTATTCAGGCCGTTTGCCGAATGGTTAGCTTCGTTAGAAATAGATTTAAGCCCCTGCTATATGTTAAGTATGCTTTCTACTATTTAAATTGCACCATTCATCTTGACTTGTGCAGCTTTGCTACTAAAAGCTTGCTTGAAATTTACTGCCGGTCCACTTTAACCTGTAAAGGTAAGCACCATTTAATGACCATCCGATCATCGTCCGTTCACTTTAATGACTGAGCTCTTAAAAATTATTATAAATTATAATAGGAAATAAAAATCTGCCTTGTAACTCCAGATGCTGCAGCTGTAAACAGCCAATCGACGCTTTGGATCCATGAGCAGAGGTGGGAGTTTAAGAGCAGAAGTCAGTCATTCGTGTGTGCATGTGCTCGCTGGCTCGTTCGGACTGGAGACTGTTCTAACTTGGTTGATGCGTTTGGAGACTTTTTTGTGCAAGTTACTCGTGTTTGTGTGGATGACTTTCTGCTGTTTATTTGTAACAAGCTGTAAATGGTGTCCTATTGTAAGTAGTACTCCTTTGTCCCCTGACTATCTGTATATTCTCTCTAACCTATCACCATATAGATCTCTGTTGTGATCTAGGACTTTCATGTCATGTCTTTGAGTAAATGTGAATGTTCTGTGTGGCGCTTTCAACTGATCTGAATGCAAAAGATCAGATAACCTAAATGATAATCGCTTTTATCGTCCATTTTAAACTGAATTCAAGTACTATAAAGAGCTGAGAATACATATCTAGGTCAATCTGAATAATTCAAAAAATGCAAACAGTAGTCCTATTGACCCTGAACAAAATACACTGAGGTCTGGCTTGCTGTCTGTCAAAGAATTATAGTGATTAGCATGGAAACAAGAGGACAGAAAATCTATAAAAAATATGCCCATAAAATATTTTCAGCTCAACAGACACTCTAGTGCCAACTAATTCTGAAAAGATATCTGAACTGACAACTTTATAAATGGGCTGTAGGGGTGGGCGATATGGTAAAAATATTACATCATGATAATTAAAGACTTTTCACGATACACAATATTTGATTTATTTTCAAAATGTGCTGCACTTCATCCAACTAAACAGGACTAATTACACTCTTTATAATGAAACATGCAGTTGGTCAGCGTTCTTTAAGCACTGACGATTTTCTTGATATGATCAGAAAAGCATATCTTCTATCACAATAACAAAATTTATCACGATACGATAAAATATCGTCATACTAAACTTGTAGGCGATAGATCATTTTTCATCAAAACATGGTGAAATATATAATTATATCAAAATTGTTGTTCACAAATGCTGACATATCTGAGTAGGCTAGGGTATCCTGTTAAAAAACAACAACATATCTCATGTGTGCTAATCTCATGTAGATACTTTGTGGTTGTAATTGGACAAAACACAAAACAAAATGAGAGAAAACAGGCTTAGGGCTCAAAGGATGAAAACAGTTTGAAGCAGTCCGATGAGGGCACCTTTATGAAGCTTAAATCGTGTCTTTAATGGAGAGCACAAGGACAGGCAAAAATGTGCACATTCAGGAGAGTGCTTTCAGAAGTGCTGAAGCATTTCGGTGCTCTTGCTTCACCAATGCCTTTCTGTTTTTACATTTTGGCCATTAAAGATACCATTGAAACGCATTTCCATTACATTTAGTCATCCATCAATTGATACAATCTTACAATCCAAGCAACTGTGGGTTAAGGGCCTTGCTCAAGGACCCAACGGTAGCAGCCTGGCAGAAGTGAGATTTGAATCCTGGACCTTCTGGCCCACAGTCCATCATCTTAACTGCTGTGTCACCACAGGCCCAGATCAAGTACACCATCTACACACTTTCAAAGTGCCCAGAGTTCAAGCCTTTGTTCCCTAAGCTGCGTTCTAAGCTTTCTACAGTCTCTGCTCTCTGGTCTGACATTACTTTTATCACATTCACACAGAAGGCAAAGTGGCCCGGATGAGTTTTTCTCACCAAATCATGTTTCTCATCGTCACTTGTTCATACTGTCTTTTTAAATGTGACCTATAGCCGACATTGCCTGAACTCCGAAACAGACGAGCATGTGCACATGAGTAACGCTTCTTCGCGTGTGTGGGACCCGTTCTTCCAGAGGTAAACAATCAAAATGGACTCAGCAGTAACAGGCACTTCTTTAATAGTCATTTTAAAAAGACCATGTTCTTCGGCCATGGCCACTTCTTTGGTTTACATCCTTGGTGTCTTTAGGCTTTTTACTTTCCTTTGACGCTGCAGCCATGTCCTCCTGTGGCCACGTTCGGGCCATTTCTTTAGAAATTTCCTCAAATACGTGATGTGATCTGGGTCCTTTCTTTGTGGAGCCTGTATGTCCTCCTCATGTCTGTGTGGGTTTACTCCAGATACTCCGGATACCTCCCGCTGTCCAAAGACATACCTGTTAGGCTAATTTGTGTTTCTACAGTCTAGTGAGTGTGTGTATGAGTGCATAAGAGCGTGTGCCCTACGGTGGACTGGTGCCCTGTATAGGGTTGCTCTTGCCTTGTGCAGTGTGCTGCTGCTTGGGCACTGGCTTTCCCGTGACCATGACCAGGATTAAGTGGTTAAGAAAATATATTAGGTTGCTAGACACCAGCCAAAATAGAGTTTTTTAGACAGTTTTATTAATACATATTGCACGAAGAAAAGAAATGAGCATGACATGAGCCATTGATGGAGCGGCAAAAGCAGAGTGTGGGCATCAGCATAAGCCATTTGGCAGGCATGGCGCTCCTTATAAGTGTCGTGCCGAGGGGAAATGACTGGGGATAGCGGGTTGGGCTTTTACCGCCATGTTTGGCACTGGGTCATTTTCATGGCAGGAATGGTCAAGGGACCAGGGCTAGAATGGTCAAGGGTTAGTTTGTATGAGGCATTTAAGGAAGAGGTACACCCTGAGTAGGGTGCCAATCCACTATCGGGCAATATTGATTAAGCGCCTTTGCCCCAGAGGACCTGGCAACGATTGTAGTTCTTAGAACGCCGTACTTTTCACTCCTGCTTCAAGGCAGGGTCTTTTCTAAGTACACGGGAACACCGAGCGACGTGAGTATGCAGTGATTGGTCCAGACGTAGTGGCACAACTGTATAGTGATTGGTCCAGATGTGCAGCATTTTTTAATATACCTGTACACCGATAGTCATATAAACATCAGATCTTTGCGCTTCAAATGGAAATAACATAGACAAACGGACCAACAGTGAAGTCCAGACTTTACTGAGCCTATATGCGACAGAGGAAGTACAACATGAGCGTTCCAACTCATGGTGCGAATGCAAACCAAAACAAGCCCTGGAACGAATGTAGTTCTCGGGGGAGCTCTGCAGGGGATAGTTCCTCCCAAATTAGTTCCTGTAACTGATAGGTGCGAAAGTGGCTAATCATGCTTATGTACACACAATGGCAAATTAGAGTAGCCAGTCCAACTACTGACAATTGGATATGAGTGTACACAGATTCTGGGAGATGCTGCAAAACTGCACACAGACATCAACCAGAGCTGAGGATGCGACTCTTGAGCTGTGTGATGCCAAAACCACCTCCTGCATCCCATTCTACTATTGTAACAGACGTGAAAACACCTGGTTAAAGCTCTGTATTATAGCCGGGGTGTGTACTATCGCGCTAATCCATGTTCAAACTCCAGCTGAGATTGGGTTCCTCAATAACTCAAATGATGCATGTAGGACAGAACAAGTGCTAGGCTTATTCTCTACTGTTGCTTAGCAACGCACCTGCCAATCAGTCTGCAGGGTCACATAGCAACGCTATGCCCATAGGGTTCTGGCATGAGGATGCAGAGGATGAATGGACGTCTATGTATTCAGAGTTGGAAAGTTTTCATTTAATGTTGTGAGTTATAGTGTGGAACATGGCGAGTGTCCAAATCTTAAACACATTTACATGGAGTACTGAATAACTAATGTTGTACATTTAGGATGTAATACAGACTGCAAGATGGATCATGGACATGATCGTATTCACACTAATAATTATTATATCTTGGAGTGAATACCATTTTGCATGGATAAATGCGACCTAAATACAAATCACTTGATCGACCAGAGCAATGCCAAATTAATCCCAAACTTAACGTGTATGTAACCACATGGCACATGTATTTAAAGTTCATGCATGAACTGGCAAATGTCTGATTACATTTTTAATCATGGATTCACTACAAAAACATTCTAGTTGGATAATAAATCCATTTAAGCCATCCAAGCTACATATTTTGCTGTGCCATGGCTGCATTATATCGCATGAGAGGTTTTAAGAACGCTCTGAGTGAAAGCCTGTCTGACTCATAAGGATAAAACCTGTGTGTGTTTTGAGTTTAAATTGTGGTTTGACTTAGAGCTCTGTCTGTGTCTTTGGCTTGAGTTTGATTTACACTGAACCAAGTCTGCAATCACAGCCTTTTCAAGAAATGGGTACTGCATAGGCACAACATGGAACACTTTCCATCAATAAATTATAGGGGTGTAACGGTACATCCTGCTCACGATTCGATTCACGATACTGAGTAAAGATGGATCGATTAATCAGGCGATGAGGGGATGAGATGGTTCTTAAGCGTGAGGTAAAGAGATTAAAGCTAAAGCTAGCGAGAGCACAGAGCCAGGCAAAAGCCAGCAGCCACTGCTATCTTTCTTCAGAAATGAAGAAGATTCCATTAAAAGAAAAGTTGAACAAACATTTTTCTGTACGCTGTCATTTATAATGCTTACACAGAACGAAAAATCAGAATCGGCCAATCATATGTAAAAAAAATTGAATCGGCCAAGAACATTACAATCGGGGCATATCTAATACAGAGTACACAATCCGATTTTCTCACGATTACCGATATCAATTTTACATTTGATAAAAGACAATCCTTAGTTATTTCTGAAGTGTAAACAAAGCACATTTTCTTGTATATGTTTAAAAAAAAAAAACAGTAGTCCCCTGCAAAATTACTAGAAACAGTGGTTTAAAAATGTAAACAAAATGCTCTATTGTAGCTTCACCATTTAGTTCTGAAGAATAACAATTCAAAATAATGCGTACTTTTAAAATCTAAACAAAAAGAATCTTTAGTCCCCTGGGCTATTGCAGCAGTTTCACAAAATTGAAATAACTAAGATAGCACCTCTAGTGTCCAAAAATTGCAACTGCAATAGGTGGCATAATAAACAGAACGCATCAGCGCAGTGCATGGTGTCACGTATTGATAAAATAAGTTATATATATATATATTTTTTTTCTCCACATTTAACCCCAACTTATCCTGATCAGGCAGGGTGGGCTGATGTCTTCGACCACTACTCGACTCGAGTAACTATATTAAATATTGATCTGAGAATTCACAAACACTACAGCTTAGACTAAATAGAAACTCATTTAGTGTAACAGCAGCAAGCAATTTCCTCATATTACCTGTGCAGCCTAATATTGTTCCATATTTCTTTCCAAAGGCCAATCAATGGGAACAAACCCTCTCTGACCCTCTCTGTAAGGCCAGGTCATAAGCACCATAGAACCTGATTTTCCCACAAGATTGAATTATACTCCTCATTTCCTCTCCTTGTAGGAAAGCCATCCACTGTACAACGGATAGATCTCATTTGCATTGCCTTCCTTTCTCTTACTTTTCAGGGATCAAACTCGCAGCTCCTCCACATAAAAATGCAGAACGTAAGCCTAGCAGAAGCTGTTTGTCTTTGCAGATATAATGACCCATTTTGTGAATCTCATTTGGTGAATTGTGAATCACAGTGACATCTGGGTGACTCACATGGACAGGACATTTATTGGGCTCATTCACAATGAAATGGTCGGTTGAATTTGCATCATATTCAATATAATGCCTCTAGTTCCAAATCAAATGTCATGGACTGTACAAACATTCATTATAGATAACATAAAGTCCTTATACAGTGGAACCTCAGAATCTGAATGCCTCTTCACTCAGGCATCAAATGGTACATGGTATAGTGATTGACAAAAAAAAACAACCCAGACAGAAATGTCGAATTGGTACGAAACTCGGCATGCAGTTCTGTGTCAGGCAGATATGTAAAAGATTACAGGTGTGGTCTTATTAGACACTGGGTTTTGCCACAAGAGGGATTAAAAGGGCTTCTGCTGCTGCCGTATAAAAAGGCTCTCAGAATTTTATTTTGGGTGGCGTGCCGCTTGGTCATAGATCGTTGATGCCTCTACGACACACTCAAAGACATTTTGCCCTGTTGACAGACAGGCAAGTTGACAGAAGGGCACATCACTGGATTGAGAGAAGCAGGATGGACGTTTTGACAAATTTCCCAACATCTGGGCCTTTCTGACCTAGCTGTTCGGAGCTGGTGGGAGCAGTGGTTCCGTGAGGGCATGTACACACAGCGAACAGGCTCCATGCGGCCTGGACAGGCACTACAGAGGATCGTTTGTGCACTCTCCAGATACAGGTGGCACCTTCACTATACACCCACGTTTCTAGATGGTCCATTTCTAGGCGCTTAGCAGAACGAAAGTTGTCACTGCACCCATTATGTGTCCTGCCATTGACAACTAGCCTGCAACACTTTTGTCTGCAGTGGGGTCCTGGTCCTAGTCTCTAGTGAGAAATTGAGGTCCTCTTTGGGATCCTATGGTGGTCGGGTTCGAGTACTAGTAGTGATATAAGGAACACTAACAACTCAGTGATATGTATAGGACATCCTCTCATGTGTTGCTTCTGATGACAGGGCTTCCAACTGGCATTTGTCCAGCAGGATGATGCTCGCCATCATTGGCCTGCCCGGTTGCCAGATTTATCACCAATCGAGCATTTACGGGACCAGCTGGGAGGCCAGCTTCAGCAGCCTAAAAGTGTGTAGGATCTACAGGCCCAGCTGTAACATCTGCGTTCAAATGTAGCAAAGGATACCATACAAAACCTGTATGCCTCCATGCCCAACTGTATCCTCATCATGTATCCAGGCTAGAGGTGGCCCAACAGGGTAACTAGAGCCTCCTTTGAATTGTACAGTTTTCCCCAATTCACTTGTCCTTTCGCTCCTTTTGCTCTTATATTGTAATCACTTACATATATCATCAGTACAAGCATGCATACACACATATATTTTATATATATATATATATATATATATATATATATATATATATATATATATATACATATATATATATATATATGCATCTACCATGCATGTGATGCCTCAAAGCTGGGTCCAATGGTGGGCCAGCATAATAGACTGCTTTTTAAAAAAACAATACAGTACTGTGGGAGTTCAGGTAGCTCTACTGTATATATTACCTGCTGCTGTTCTCCTGTCTCTGTGAGCCCCCAGCATATTCAGTCTTTCTGCACTCAACTTTCCTTTTTTTTGCACAGCATATAATGGTTTTACCCAGCATATAACAAGCTCAGCTATAGTTTCACCCTAAACTACATATCTTCCCCTCAGCACAGGATAGTAGTTGGGTTAGTGAGCAGAAGAGATTCCCTCCTGCTGCTGTGCTGGGTGATGCCAGCTCTCCTCAGCACACAGTATGCCTCTTTTCTCACCTCTATTTAACTCCCTTTGCTTTCTGCTGTCTCCCCATCTGTTCCCTTTCTATCCTCAGCCAGTACTTCCTCCTAAAAGCTTTGTACGACATCACTTAGGATTTTCCATGTGCTTTAATTAGCAGCACGCTAACCCCAGCGTGGCCTCAGACTGGAGAAAGCAGAGCCCAGCCACTGACAGGGCGCAGAGGCCTACGATTCAGAAAACAAATACGCACATGGCCACTGTTGAGGTAGGAATTAAAATCGCTGAGTGAGGACACCGCTACATTAAATAATGCCATGTGTCAAGCCATTTATAATTACATTTACAGCATTTAGCAGACACCCTTATCCAGAGCGACTTATAATTGGTACGGTCTTACTATCCAAGCAATTGTAGGTTAAGGGTCTTGCTCAAGGACCCAACAATGGCAGCTTTGGATGAGGTTGGATTTGAACCCTGGACCTTCTGGTTCATAGTCCTGCACCTTAACCACTAGGCTACCACAGTCCACAATCTGTTATTTATCTGTTAGTATTTACCATCTAAGCCTTCTTATAAGCCTTCCTTAGGGAGTTTTTCCTTGACACTGTCGCACTAGGCTTGCTCAATTTGGGATTGGTCGTAGATATTAGAAGATAATCTGAAATTGTAAAGAGGCTTTGAGACGTGAATAAATCTGACTTGACACAAACCCAAGGAATTTACATATGTGCGACGTTTCCCATCTATATGGGACTGTGGTAGCCTAGTGGTTAAGGTACTGAACAAGAAGGTCCAGGGTTCAAATCCCACCTCTGCCAAGCTGCCACTGTTCGGTCCTTGAGCAAGGTCCTTAACCCACAACTGCTTGGATTGTAAGACTGTATCAATTGTAAGTCGCTCTGGATAAGGGCGTCTGCTAAATGCTGTAAATATGCTAAAAATATGGGTAGATTTTACTACGGAAAACAGGACGCTGCAACAGTGACACTGGCGGTGTGGACATGTGGACCGCAGGTTGCGTCTCTTGTGTAGTTCACTCAGTGTATTGTTGTTTTGCTCTCTTAGATATGTAATCGAATCATGATGCACTGTGTTGTAGATGGTTTGGTTTACTGACAGATAGTGGGCTCAACAAGTGTAGGTGAAGGTTTCCCATTACTGCGTAATTTGATTTTGTGTGCTCGCCTGAGTAGGTACGCATGTGTTCTTTTACTTGACAGCACCCTTCACTGAAAATGCGCTCCCGTGCCACTGCCGCTAACACAGTTCCATTTACATAGTGATAGTCCAGCAGGAGCTGATGTGGTGTAATCTCTTCATCTGTGCTACGGCATCACACACTTAACACGCAGTTCTTTTTTTCTTTTCTCTAGGTAAGCTGTACAGTTTCCTTCTGTGCTTTATCAGAAAAATGTTTTTTTGTTGATTGTTTTTATTTACTTTTTTGGGGAACACAGACATTTTCTTCCCTGAGAAAAATGAAATTCAGAGATGCCGTGCTGGAACATTACTTGCATTTTTAATGTCTTGGATATTTCAGTGGCCCTGTGTGTTTGCAGTGCAAAATAATTGCAGCCAGACACTGTAATCTTTCTGACAGCAGAAGCTCAAAACAATGTTTGATGAACTGACTAGTGTGGTTATCAGGCTCTTACTTTGTCTGTTTGTCTGCCTGGCACCATCTCTCACTCTCTCTTGTTTTTCTGTCTTTTGTCTGTGTCTCTCTTAAATCTGTCTGTCTGTCTGTCTCTTTGTCTACCTGTCTGTCTCTCTTTCTGTCCGTCTCTTGTTCTCTCTGTCTGTCTCTTTCTACATTTACAGTTAGTCATTTAGCAGACACCCTTATCCTAATCCTACAATCCAAGTAATTGGGGGTTATGGGGCTTCCTCAAAGACCCAGCAGCTTGGCAGAGGTGAGATTTGAACCCTGGACCTACTGGTACATAGTCAAGGGCCTGTGTCCAATTCTCTCTGTGTGTTAGTCTTTGTTTTTATTTCTGTCTCTCTGTCTGTCTCTGTCTTTATTTCCATCTGTCTGTCTGTCTTTCTCAGTGTCTGTGTGTCTGTCTCTCTGTCTGTATGTCTGCCTGTCACTCTCTCTGTCTTTCTGTGTCTGTATGCCTGTCTGTCACTTTCTCAGTCTTTATTTCCACCTGTCTGTATGTATCTGTCTGTCACTCTGTTTTTATTTAGGTCTGCCTGTCTGTCTCTCTCTGTCGCTCTGTCTTTAATTCCACCTGTCTGTTTGTCTGTCTCTGTCACTGTCTTCGTTTCCATTTGTTTGTCTCTCTCTATGTTTGAATGTCTGTCTTCTACTTTCGCTGTCTCTCCCTCTCTCTGTCTATCTCTCTGTCTCTATATGTCTGTCTGTCACGCTCTCTCTCTTGTATCTGTGGGTTTACCTATCTGCAGTCAGAGAAAAAAAAAACAAACGCAGAGGAGCATTTGCACTGCCAGCTTTTATCTAAAGCACAAAATAAGAGTGAGAGTGATTTTATATGAATCACTCTCTCTCTGTATCACTCTCTCTGTCTTTATTTCCGTCTATCACTGTGTCTGTCTCCCTCTGTCTATATGCCTGACACTCTGTCTGTCTGTCTCTCTCTCTGTCTTTATTTCTGTTTGTCTGTCTGGCTCCCTCTGTATGTCTGTCTGTTACTCTCTCTGTCTGTCTCTCTCACTCTGTCTTTATTTCTGTGTCTGTCTGTACGCCTGTCTGTCACTCTCTCTGTCTTTACTTCCATGTCTCAGTGTTTATCTCTCTGCAGTCTATCTGTAGTCAGCCATAGAAAGAAATGAATTGAATGCAGACAGCATGCAAAAAAGTAAAAAAACAAAAAAAAAAACTAAGGCAGAGGAGCATTTGCACTGCCAGCTTTTATCTAAAGCGCAATATGGCTCATCTAATTTTTACAGTTAGTGTTTCTACACTTGAATGGGACAACACAAACATTTGGCTTCCCAGATGGTAGAGAAAGTTTTTTTTTTTGAAGTGTTGGAAGCAGTTCTATGCCAACGGAGAGACTTCAGACTACTGAAGACGTGAAGACTGTCTGACAAAGTCTGACAGTGATTGAAAAGGGATAGTAAAAGGTCAGTAGCATTTCCTAATAAGTAGATGCTGCATTTAACCTTATAAATCACTCACACATCACAATCAACCCTGAAATACAACCTTGAAGGAGCTCATTTGGAGTTTCGCTGTCGCTCTGCTGGTCCCTGTAACACAAAGCTGTATGCTGATGTCGCTCTGCTGATACTGCCGACTAGAAAATGTCCACAATATATGTACAGTCAAACCTCACTGTCCAAACACTCGTTATGTTGCTGTAGTACACTGCCTGGCCAAAAAAAGGTCACCACCTGGATTTAGCTAAGCAAATAAGCCTCCCATCGGATAATGACTGCATTGGTGATGATGTTTCAGCTGGCAACAAGTTATTTAACCCTAACTGATGCAGTGAGGAGCTTCTTATTTGTTAAACAACCATGTCGAAAGACATCCTGTGGTTGTGAAAAAGATGTTCATCTGTTTCAGAAGGATCAAATTACTGGCATGCATCAAGCAGAGAAAACATCTAAGGAATGCTGAAACTACTAAAATCGGGTTAAGAACTGTCCAACACATTAATAAAAAGTGGAAGGACAGTGGGCAAACATCATCTCCAAGGAAGGAATGTGGTCGGAAAAAAATCTTGAATGATCGTGATAGGCGTTCACTGAAAAGTTTGGTGAAATCAAATCACAGAAAAACAACAGTAGAACTCAGGGATATGTTTAATAGTGAAAGTAAGAGCATTTCCACAGGGACAATGCAAACGAAACTCAAGGGATTGGGACTTAACAGCTGTGTAGCCTTAAGAAAAACCACTTATCAGTGAGAATAACTGGCAAAAATGACTTCAATTTATTTGGGAGCATAAAGATTTTACTCTGGAGTCATGTGGTCTGATGAGTCCAGATTTACCCTGTCCCAGAGTGATGGGCGCATCAGGGTAAGAAGAGAGGTGGCTGAAGTGATGCACCCATCATGCCTAGTGCCTGCCGTACAAACCTGTAGGGGCAGTGTTATGATTTTTGGTTGTTGCAGTCGGTCAGGTCTCGGTTCAGCAACGTTATGCGCCCAAAGAATGAGGTCAGCTGACTGAATATACTGAACCCATCAATGGATTTTTCTTCCCTGATGGCTCGAGCATATTCCAAGATGACAATGCCAGGATTCATCGGTCTCAAATTGTGAGAGAGTGGTTCAGGGAGCATGAGCCATCATTTTCACACATGAATTGTCCACCACAGAGTCCAGATCTGAACCCCATTAAGCATCTTTGGGTTGTGCTGAAAAAGACTTAGCGCAGTGGAACAAATCTCCCATCATCAATACCAGATCTTGGGGGAGTAATGAATACAATTCTCGACAGAAATAAATGTTGTGATATTGAAGAAGCTTGTGGAGACGAAGCCACAGCAAATGCGTTCCATAATCAAAGCTGGACCAGTGTGTCAAGCAGTGTATATGGGATATTTTAATTCCCTAACCTGATCCAACCCACTAATTCACTATAACAAGTCAAGTCAAGTCAAATTTATTTATATAGCGCTTTTTAGAACACAGCATTGTCTCAAAGCAGCTTTACAAATATATAACTAATGGTAATCAGAAAAAAGCCAAGTAGATGGGGACCTGACTGCATTCTTTCCTCTTGCAACACCCTTCACATTGTATACAGTGGTTAATTATAAGGTCATTGCTGTCCATATTATACTGTAGCATTTAGCAGTAGATAAGTGATCTTGGAATTCACAGAGCATGGTCAGCCTTGGTCACAAACAATAATCATTTTTGATTTTCATTTTCAATACATTATTCAATAAATGACATGTTATTCAGCTATTATAAAATAAGCTTTATGTTAATGGTTTTGCCCAACTGTAGGTTAATGTACAGGTACTCCCCGGTTTACCATGGGCATACGTTACGACAAATTCATTGCTGGTTGAATTTATTAAAGCTTAATATACACTGTATATATCATAACATTAAACACGTTTAAAACGCGACTGCAACCGGCTTGTCCTCACTACATTTCCCAGTGCTCATCACTCCAACCACGTGACTCCCTACATCATGCACTGCCGATTTCCTCATCAGAGTGCAGTATAGTATCGTTACTGCATATCTCTTAATTAACTCAGAGTACGGTTTCTGATGTTTATTATGTTTATTATCGGACTCCCATCACAAAAGTCAAAATATCGTCTGGCCTAAGGTAGGTGATCCATACAGTGTACTGTATAACAAACTCCTTGGTTTACGATAAATTCAACTTGTGATGCCTTTGTCGGAACGTATCCCCATTGTAATTTGGGGAGCACCTGTATTTGAGATTGAGGATGTTTGAAGGCTGATCTCAGCACAGTGACCTTGTTTTGTTTATTGTGATTTTCAATTTAAGATAGCACTTGGTTATTGATATTTCTAGTTATTAAAATTGTTTTATTTTAATTGCAGGGAACTAAAGTTTTTTTGTTTATATAAAACATATATGAGAAAATGTGCATTATTTTTCATTGTTTACACTTCAGAAATAAAAAGGAAAGACTTTTATTGAATGTACAATTGATAATCGTGAGAAAATCGAATTGTGAGCTCAGAATCGTGAATCCACTCTTAGTAGACAGTAAATATTTGAACATATTTGGTGAAGCATAATAGTGACTGACATTCAGTACAATTCAAGTACGACAGATTAATTGATTGGTACTAATATATTAGTTTATTAACTACAAACACACATTCAGGGATGTGCAATATGACGATCATGATAGACGATACGCTTTTCTGAGCATAGTTTCATTATAAAGAGTGTAATTAGTCTTGTTTAATTGAATGAAGTGCAGCACATTTGGAATAAAAATCACTTTACTATGTATGGGATAACATCTGAGACGTAGCTTTAAGAATCAGTCATTACTGTCGCATTTTGTCTGCGATCGTGATAAATATCGTGTTTCGTGAAAATGTCTTTAAATATTGCGATATAATATTTTGTACCATATCGCCCACTCCTACTTCAAACTGTGAGGGTTTTTTTACATGCAATGCCAAAAAATTTTTTAACCCAGACCCATGCTCTGACATGACCATTCTCGCCGTTCAAAAACACAAACCGGGCCAACGCACTGCTATTTATCCAATCCTAGAAAGGACATAAATAATGCATGAATCACAGCCTTCATTAAACTCTGTGTAATGCTTGGTGCTTAGAACACTTACAAATACTTACAATACAAAGATTCCCGCACAAAACCACCAAGAAGTCTGAGCGAGATGCTACAGCGCTTATCTTGAATGGTTTCGGGGGAACAACAAGCACGGATACACAAGGCAGTTAAAAACAAAGGAGCTGATTAGAGGGAATGTACTACACTCACTGCTTTATGGAAATGAGGCTTCATTCCAGCTCTGTACATTTATTAACTCGCTGCTGCCCAAGGCGAGGCATTAGTCATCAGCACACAGACGCGCGTACACACTCACACACTCACACACACACATGAAAGAACCGAGACAGAGCTGGCTGCTGCTCAGTAAGCTGCACACGGAGCAGACTGCTGCAGCTAGCGCCCGGCATTGATCTCCTCATTCTGCACCCAGCACAACAGTGAGAAAAAGCACAGTTCCTCCATCAGCCTGCCTACGTACGTGCAGGTCCACTTTCACAGCCACTGACACGCAGAATCTGATCACGGCTCTCTCTGGTTGAGTTCATTAAGGTGGCCTGGATTCCCCTCGTGTTACACACTGCCCTGAACTCTTAATAGAATTAAATGTCATGCACAGAAGCTGCTCCTTCTTGTGTTACCGCATGAATTAATAAGGACATTAAAAATATGTAGTGCTAGAGAAATACAAACACGGTCTTATCAGGTCCTTGGGTGTTAATATATACCGGATGAAAACAATCTATGAAACTGAGATTTTCTTAAAGCAAATGTATTCACTCCCTTCAATAAATGGGAAACATTAACTTGGCATTTGATGTTATTTCATTATAATTGTTGGGCGTCTGACAGTTTCAAATCAGACCTTTTCTCTGAATTTCTGCCTGTAGGTGCAGCATCACTGAATCATCATTATGCTGTGAGAATCTGAGTGTTCACATTCATTTTTTATGCCGTTTACTCTTCAAGACAACTTTGGACAACGAGTGGACAACTTGAACTGAACTGTATGGGAAGAAGAGCATCGAGGCTCCTGACACGACCCCTCAGAAGTAAACAAATAAAATGGAGTGTACAGTAGTGACTGCTAAACTAAAGTTGCTTCTTACACTAATGTGACTGGCAACTCCAAACTCATTATAAGAAAGAAATGTTTTTTTTAAGAAGGGATCTGTCTGGATGTGAATCTGGAGCCAGGAGTCATGGGACCTCAAGACCTCGGTTTAAAGAGCCAGAATTCATAAAAAACTTTAGACCATCAAAGACAATGATAACTACCTATGAGAGTGACTTTCTTCAAGATTTGTGACACCAATTTGTGGTGGCCCATCTCACTAAAAAAGAAAAACGTACTGACTGGCAACAGGAGCAGGTTACTAGGTTGCCAGATCCTCAGGTTGTTCAATCAGCCATGGGTTCTGTAAAGCCATTGATTATGTTCTCATGCCTGACTGTACATCCAGATACTCCAAGCAGATGAGCTCCAGGATGTCTTGGACAGATGTAAAAGTCGCATGTCCAGTGCTTGTGCAGATACATTTGGGTATCCCAATCATTTCTTTGTGAGCTACTTGAGTCTGAAAACATGGGCTTCGACATACCATAGCCAATCGGAACGGCTCAGTTTTACACATCACAAACTGGCTCAGTTTGAATAAAAGAAAGCAGTAAATGCATCCATTTAACAAAAACAAAAGTTTGAACTTGGTGCTGTAACACGTTTAGAGGGAAGCGCTGAGTAATGTTGGTGTATTTGTTAGTTGTGTAGTTAATTCTGTATTTTTGTATGCTAGCATTTTACATTTTATGTCAGATGCCCTTATCCAGAGCAGCTTACAGTTGACACAGTCTTACAATCCAAGCAATTGTGGGTTAAGGGCCTTGCTCAAGGACCCAATAGTGGCAGCGGTGGGATTTGAACCCTGGACCTGCTGGTCCATAGTCCAGTACCTTAACCGCTAGGCAGTCCCAGAATGTCATGTAGTGCCTCTCTTCGACAGTAATCAGTATTAACTACTAATCAAACATGGCTATTAAGTAAGATGGCGGTTGAGTCCTACCTGTGTAAGTGCACCCATGGCTTGAGAACAATTTGCATTTGCTATCTTTCGAAGCTAAGAGCTAAACAACAGATCGAATCTGCTGTTGGCTGCACAACTCCCTACATCAGCCCCCAGACCTCAGAAAACAGAACAGCTGAGTGGATAAAGTAATTTTCTATGCCAACATCCAAGCGACAGTTGGCAAAAACCTGATGTACTAACTCTGAGCTAAGATAACTTACTTATTAATTAAATTGTAAGCAGTTACACTATTTTAGGAACTTAGTAGATAAATAGCATTGTGAACATTACACTGATTATTGTTTTTTACATGTACAATCATTACTCAAGTCAGCATTCGTGCTTTGATTGACATACGCACGGAACTGAATGCGTACGAGTCAGTCGCAAGAAAGCCGATTCCATGATTCAAGCGCTAAGAACTAGGAGTGGAGCTTAAGATAACTGTAGTCACTTGTTTTATACAGTGAAGTTAAGTTAGCAGCGTTAGCTGTATATGCCAGGTTATTTAGCATGAACCTTTAACACGAGTTTAACTTTACAAATTAACTAAGGTTATTGTGTAACGATTAAAAGACGATTTCAGACCCGGCTCATGAAGCCATGAAACACAGAGTGAGTTGGAGTGAGCAGTGGTTCATTATCATTTAAAGCAGGGGTGCCCAAAGTGGGGGGAGCACCAAGGCGAACGAATGCTGTTACACAGTAAAAACTGAAGATGCATAACACGTCACTTGGAATATTTCTACTGTAAGGATGGTTTGTCCCTTTATTTTGTTTTGCCCAGTAAGAAGTTGCAGTTTGTGTGAATTTTAATATGGTGTGTAAAATAGGGATGGGCAATATGACGATATTTTATCGTATCATGATAAGCTTTGTTATCATGACTGACAAAATGCATTTTTGAGCACATCGAGGACTTAAATAACACTGACCACTGTTTCATTATAAAGAATGTTATTAATTGAATGTGCAGCACATTTTGAATATAAATCACTTTACTGTGAATTTTTTTTAAATCTGTCGCTACTGATGCATTTTTATCTGCGATCACATGTATCGTGATAAATATTGTGTATTGTGAAAATGTCTTTAAATATTGTGATATAGTATTTTTTACCATATTGCCCAACCCTAGTTTTAAATAAAATACAGTACAATTTGGAAGCCAAATATGTGTACGTGTGTCAGAGTGGGGGGCACTGGGCACCCCAGGAAACTATAATCTTGTGGAAAAGTGGTGTAATATGCCACTTTCAAATTTTGAAAACTAGTTCAAGGATAATAGAGGATTCTGGCCACTTTATTATAAAATAAGCTTTGTCTTAATGATTTTGGCCAACTGTAGGTTAATGTCAGCATTTTATACATTAGCTTACTTATTTTTGCTGTATGGGCAGCACAGTGGCTCGGTGGGTAGCACCACCGCCTCACAGCACGAAGGTCTTGGGTTCAATCCCAGGGTGGAGTGGCCTTGGTCCTCCCCATGTCTGTGTGGGTTTACTCTGGGTACTCCAGTTTCCTCCCACAGTCCAACGTCATGTGTGTTAGGTTAATTGATTACTCTAAGTTGGCATTGACTTCATATTGTGTGTGTCTATATATATATAACAAACTTATCATTACTTATAATAGGCTCTGCTATTATACAGTATAGATCGCTCTAACAAACAACTCCATTAATGCATTATACAATGTGGATTATCTGGGGGTTTGGAACAGATTAATTACATTTACATTATTCCTTATGGGAAAAATTTGCATTTTTGGTTCTCCATACTCACTCACTCACTCATTGTCTTACCGCTTGATCCTGGACAGGGTCGCCAGAGAACCTTAGCGTAGGGTGCAAGGCAGGGACAACCCTAGACAGGGCAGGAATCCATCGTAGGGACACACTCACACACTCAAACATACACACACTCGGGGCACTTTAGAGACACCAATTAACCTAACATGCATGTATTTGGACTGGGGAAAGAAACAGGAGCAAACCCACACGAACCCAGGGAGGACCCAGACCACTCCACCTGGGGATTGAACCCAGGACCTTCTCCCAACCAAGTCACTGTGCCACCCACGACTGTGATAGTTAAAATGAAATACAAAGGTCAGTGCCCACCGAGTACGCTACATAATAAGCAAGAGTTCTGCCTTGAGACAAAGTATATCTACAGCTAGCTTTTCCGCTCTGAACGTCATTCCACTCACGTATTTCTGAGGCATAATAAGGTACTTTCACCCTCACGTCAATCACATGCCAGCCCTGAATTATTCATAAAACCATATTTTATTTATGTCTGCGTTTTTCCCATGCCACCAGGAAAAAAAATGTTAGGAAAAGTCGATGGCTAGACGGAGACACAGAACACCTTACAGAGTGAACACTGCTTTCATCTTTAATACAAGCGCTGGGAGGCTGGGGTTGTCTGGGTTTACGCAAGCCCTCAAACACACACACACACACACACACACACACACACACACACACACATCATTAATTCGCATTCTCACTGAGACCTTATAGCATTTTCATATGTTAAACATCTTACTGATAGTAGAAAACATTTCTGAAAGCAATCTTGTTTGTGTTAACTGCAAAAAGGCTTTTGAAGTGTAAAACTGGGCATCTCTAATCATTTTATCAGAATGAAAGTTGGGTCAAATTACATGAAACAAAAACTCCATTCTGCTCAAATTGCACAACTCTACGTGAAATACTGCTTTGTTTGATACTAATAGTAACAATTATCCAAAATGTTAAGAAGATCCCATCTGAATAAACTGTGGAAGCCAATCGAGTCTAATGACGTGCGTGTAATGCGAGCTGAGTAATGCGGGGAGTGACTGAAGCAGTGCCAGGTATGGTGCTGATTGGCAGCTACCTGACAGCCAAGGTTTCTGTGGGCCTCAAATAAGGCGAGAGCATGTGTAGGCTCAGACACTGATTGTGTGTGTCACTGAAAGATGACTAAACTGACACTCATGCCAAACAATCACCGTGGGATGAATAAATTCATACAAGTAGGTCTTTAGAGGTGCTTATTATTTACTTATAAAATCAGTCGTACTTTTCTGCTGAATATTTGTGCTGCTGCAGTAATTTTAGCAACACCATGTGGAAGACGAAAGAGAAGACCACACACTGACCATTTCCCATAAACATACACTCCTCCCTTAGTCTGCTTTGTGTCAACCTCCTACAGTACAAAATGTAAAGTTTTCTGTCACACAACCTGCGATGAGTTGACATTCAAATCCCAAAAACTTTCACACCGTTGTTAAAAATGCCATGAGAATAACTTTTGTTGTCAAGTTGAGTGACCAGAATAAAAAATGGGCCTCCATATTTGTTGTGTCACATATCAGGTTATGAATCTATTTGAGCCGACCTTAAACATACTTAACTTGCATTAACATTCAGTTGGGAAGAATCATAAACACAAAGCTTATTTTATAATAGAAATAGTTGACTATCTCATATAATTTACTGTATAATGTATAAAAAGAGACATGGCTGTGTTCAAAATGGATCACTAACCTGTTAGTTGTGTCCCTAGTCCATCACCAGTAATGCGATATTTAGAGCCTATCTAGTTGACTAGCTTATTAGCACTCAAAACACAGCCGAAATCTATAACGCTTCCTTCTCATCATGTCAGCAAACAAACCCTTAGACGTGTCTCATAAACAAGCCATCGAGTGCCTGAAACTTTGAATTATGAAATAAAGTTTGTAAAAGCACTGTGCTGCAACATTGTCCTGGGGCCTGTACCCCACTGAAATGATTCTGATGATGCCCCTGACACACTGTGGAAGAACGACAAGCCAGGGGAGGGAGTGTGATGCTCTAAGTAGTGTTCTGCTGGGAAACCCTGGGCCCAGATGTTCATGTGGGCATTAACTTGATGTGTAACCCAGACCTTAACATGGTTACAGACCTACTGGTTTAATGGCCATTCAGTAACAACACATATATGGGTGATAACACATTCTGATTTGGCATGCAACAATAGATAAACAGGTATTTTATTGCATGGGACCAAGTCTTTGTTAGCCATCGTAGTCAGCTGTACCAGTATGCTGGGTGTCATTGTTTCTCTGGAGCTGTGTGATGCTGACAAAATCAGATTAGTACGACAAAATACTGTTGCTAGAAGGATCTGACAGATATTTAGTGCTTGTGTGATGGTGTATTAATTAGTGCATGTCCCAGCTGAGAAGACACACTTTCACAGAATGGTTTTTCTCACCCATTTTAACACAGAGATAAGTATAAACACAGTAATAAAGTATATCAACACTGCCAGCTCCTCTTACATAACTATATTTTCTATCGTTCAGTGCTTGCAAAACATTACTCTTTCCCCAGACTCATTACTGGTGATGGTTTTGCATTCAGTGTTCATTTACAAATCCATGGTGTAAACATCATAATCAGAGGCAGTTATATAGTACTGTGCAAAAGTCTTAGGCCACCATTAGATTTGTTGGTTTTGCATTGGTGCAATGACCATATATAACATATCGTTGCTGATTGGACCCCAAACATTTCAAGCTTGGATTCATCATTCCATAATACTCTTTTAGTCCTAATGCTTTTTCACCCTGTTCCTGTTCCAAAAAAGTGTTTTTTGGCTGCTACCCTTCCAAAAAGACAATTCCTGCTCAAGCTTCTTCGGACTGTAGAAGGGTCAATTGGGCATCTCAATAACTATGCCAGATGTTGCTATTCCTCAAGTGCAAGGGGAGATCACACTAAATACTTGCCACTGTAGCCCATAAGATTTTTTTTTTTCAATTTTTTAATACTGCATACAAAATGTAGTGCTATATTTTCTGGTTTTATTTTAATAAAGAGACTTAATAATTATATATGGCCATTATACCAGTGCTAAAACAATGGTACCGCTAGTCTAATGGTGGCCTAAGACTTTTGTACTGTATTTTGTTCCACACGTGTTTGTGTGTGCATGTATAGTTTACTTTCTAGCAAGCATTCACATACATTGCAAAAAAGAATTAAATCATCTCTGCTGTCTCACATTTTTTTTTGCACTAGATGATACAATATGAAAATAAACAGCAACTATCTTGCAATTAGGCACTAAATAAAATAAAAAATGAGGTTATTCAGCAATAAAAGAGAAGGCCAGGATGTGGGCAGACACACAATGCCTTCTAGACCAAGATCTAGTGATAGCATGCTCCCCAGTGCCCATACGCTCGGCGTGAAATTCGATTTCTCAGATTTAATTTTCAGCTCATGGTTTGTTAGACTGGGAGTTAGTGGTCTGAATAGTGGGTTAGGATATTCAAAAGTCTTTATTTTAAGACCTGAAAATGATCCCCTTCTGATAGTAAATAGTGTGTGGATGTGAAAGTGCTAACAATATGTTGTTAAGTGAGATCTGTTATGGTCTATGAAGATAAATATCACCAGAGACATCAATCATACACACAGAATGAGAAATGTTTACCTATTTACTGCTCTTTTAACGTTCACTGCATTACAGGCAAAGTGAAACTTCTGTTTGTTTATTTAATGTCACAATAGCATCAATGTCTATTCATTGCAGGAGAAAGCGTATATCCATACTAGTCAAACACATTCAAATTTGAGGCAATTTAGAGCAGCCAATTAACCTTACATATGTCTGTGGAATGTGGCTGTCACGATGCGGGCAAGGGAGGACACGGAAAATGGACGTATGTGCAAGAGTGACCAGTTTATTTACAGGTGACATAATGAGATACATAAACAAACCACATAGAACTATACAACGACGGATAAGTAACACAGAAGACAGCTACCAAGGCTAACGCTAAGACAATCAATAAACATGCAACAAACACAAAGGACAGGCTAACAAGCTAACAAGACCATAAGCTAAACATATGACAAACAACTCAAACACACATAGACAAGCTAATATTACACAAGAAGCTAACATTCTAACAAACAAAGAAGCTACCACTAAATATAAACCACATGGGACAAGCTAAGCTAACACACCGAAACAAGCTAACAGGCTAACGCTAAACATAGAACACTGTTTAAACCAAAGACTACCAAGACATGCAGAGAACACCAAGCAACAAGGACAAAGATACCAAGATACCAAGATACAAGATGAAGAAGGGAGACAAACCAGTACAGAGAAACAGGAGTCATGGAACGGGAGACAAAGACAACACCACGTGTAACAAAGCCAGACAAGGAAGTGAACAGGAAATGAGGTTTATATAGCTGACAGACCAGCAGGTGGCAACAGCCCCACCTGCTGGGTGGGAAGCAGAAGGCAGGGGGAGCAAAACCGAATGGATGCAAGCTGAAGGCTTGCATCATTGTTACATAGCCCCCCCTCTAAAGGCGCGGCTCCGAAGCGCAAAGGACAGGACAAGAGAAGATATAGCAAGGAAACAGGACAGACCCAGACTAACCCACAGGAGCAGAGCAAAACACCGACGAGAACAGGGCAGGGGGCCAGAACAGAGGTGGGACAGACACTAGATTAAACAAAGCAAGAGACGAAAAAGGGGACAAAGAGGCTGGGCTCGCAGGCCACACCGGCACACATCCGGACCACGGGGTAAAGCGACCCAAGGGAGTCCTCAAGCACCCCGCTTGCGCCCAGTCCATGGGCCAATTGGGCCCCTGCAAAAAAGTCCCGAACACAGCTGGAGACCCCCGCGATACAGGCCCAGCCCTCCACCAGGGGGGTGTGGTCCATGAACCAACGTCAGCAGGGACCCCAGGGGCGGCGTAAACGCGGGCAGGGGTCGCCGTCCTGCAGCTGGCGAGCGGAGTCACTGTCAGACCACTGGCAAGCGGGGTCGCCGTCCTGCCGCTGACGAGCGGGGTCGCCATGGGGCAGCTGGCGAGCGTGGGCGCCGTCGTGCCGCCGGCGAGCGAGGCCGCCGTCGTGCCGCCGGCGAGCGAGGCCGCCGTCGTGCCGCCGGCGAGCGAGGCCGCCGTCGTGCCGCCGGCGAGCGAGGCCGCCGTCGTGCCGCCGGCGAGCGAGGCGACCTCTGGAAGAGCCTCACAGACGCTGACGACCACAGGAAGAGTCTCACCGGGGCTGACGGCCTCTGAAAAGGCCTCCGTAGAGCAGACGGCCTCTGGAAAGGCCTCCGTAGAGCAGACGGCCTCTGGAAAGGCCTCCGTAGAGCAGACGGCCTCTGGAAAGGCCTCCGTAGAGCAGACGGCCTCTGGAAAGGCCTCCGTAGAGCAGACGGCCTCTGGAAAGGCCTCCGTAGAGCAGACGGCCTCTGGAAAGGCCTCCGTAGAGCAGAGACGGCCTCTGGAAAGGCCTCCGTAGAGCAGACGGCCTCTGGAAAGGCCTCCGTTTCCTCCTAGAGCAGACGGCCTCTGGAAAGGCCTCCGTAGAGCAGACGAAACCTCCTCCGGAAAGGCCTCCGTAGAGCAGACGGCCTCTGGGAAAGGCCTCCGTAGAGCAGACGGCCTCTGGAAAGGCCTCCGTAGAGCAGACGGCCTCTGGAAAGGCCTCCGTTGAACACACGGCCTCTGGAAAGGCCTCCGTTGAACACACGGCCTCTGGAAAGGCCTCCGTTGAACACACGGCCTCTGGAAAGGCCTCCGTTGAACACACGGCCTCTGGAAAGGGCCTCCGTTGAACACACGGCCCCTCTGGAAAGGCCTCCGTTGAACACCACGGCCTCTGGAAAGGCCTCCGTTGAACACACGGCCTCTGGAAAGGCCTCCGTTGAACACACGGCTCTGGAAAGGCCTCCGTTGAACACACGGCCTCTGGAAAGGCCTCCGTTGAACACACGGCCTCTGGAAAGGCCTCCGTTGAACACACGGCCTCTGGAAAGGCCTCCGTTGAACACACGGCCTCTGGAAGAGCCTCCGTTGAACACACGGCCTCTGGAAGAGCCTCCGTTGAACACACGGCCTCTGGAAAGGCCTCCGTTGAACACACGGCCTCTGGATAGAGAGGCAGGGTCTGGCGTTGAGAGGGCGGGCATGGGCACTGGCGCTGATATAGCGGGAGTGGACCTCCGCTTCCGGCGCCGCTTACTGGCAGCACGGGTGGATCCCCTGTCCTGGTCTGGACAGGTAGAGTCCGGGACAGGAGTCTTGGTTATGGTGTCCAGGCTGAGCTGGGTTACGGGTGGTGGTACTCCCCCCATTTCAGGTATTCCTCCGGATACTCATCCTCGGAGGACTCTGACCAGGCATGGCGAAGAACGGGCGACACCCTTGCTACGTCCCACTGTTTTGGTTCCCTGGCTTTCTGTTCACGATGCGGGCAAGGGAGGACACGGAAAACGGACGTATGTTGCAGAGTGACCGGTTTATTTACAGGTGACATAGTGAGATACATAAACAAACCACATATAGAACTATACAACGACGGATAAGTAACACAGAAGACAGCTACCAAGGCTAAACGCTAAGACAATCATAAACATGCAACAAACACAAAGGACAGGCTAACAAGCTAACAAGACCATAAGCTAAACATATGACAAACAACTCAAACACACATAAACAAGCTAATATTACACAAGAAGCTAACATTCTAACAAACAAAGAAGCTACCACTAAATATAAACCACATGGGACAAGCTAAGCTAACACACCGAAACAAGCTAACAGCTAACGCTAAACACATAGAACACTGTTTAAACCAAAGACTACCAAGACATGCAGAGAACACCAAAGCAACAAGGACAAAGATACCAAGATACCAAGATACCAAGATAACCAAGATACCAAGATACCAAGATACCAAGATACCAAGATACCAAGATACCAAGATGAAGAAGGGAGACAAACCAGTACAGAGAAACAGGAGTCATGGAACGGGAGACAAAGACAACACCACGTGTAACAAAGCCAGACAAGGAAGTGAACAGGAAACGAGGTTTATATAGCTGACAGACCAGCAGGTGGCAACAGCCCCACCTGCTGGGTGGGAAGCAGAAGGCAGGGGGAGCAAAACCGAATGGATGCAAGCTGAAGGCTTGCATCATTGTTACAGTGGCAGAGTAAACTCAGAACTGTTCAGAAGACTTTCGGATGAGAGGTGAAACGTCTTCAAGAATCAAGAAGTCCAGTTGCTTCAATATAAAGAATATCTTTTTTTTTTTTACTTCAAAAGTAATCACTTATATGGTAAGCTTTTTCCATCCAAATTTAAACCTACTGTAAGTAAAAAGCTTAACATGGTTTAATTTTTACATTAAGCATTTTATTTATAATAGGTTTAAATGGGAAGAAAAAAGCTTAATGTAAAAATGACCTATGTCATTTAGCAGACGCCCTTATCCAGAGCGACTTACAATACAGTCCAAGCAATTGCGGGTTAAGGGCCTTGCTCAAGGACCCAACAGTGGCAGCTTGGCAGAGGTGGGATTTGAACCCTGGACCTTCTCGTCCATAGTCCAGTACCTTAACCACTAGGCTACCACAGTCTTAGTAATAAGAGAGAGACGTTTGGTTTTCCTAGATCACTATTTTAAACCATGTTAAGCTTTGTTCACGTTAAGCACTTTAGATCCTTCCTCTAACACAGCATTCGGGCTAGGAGACCGCAGTCGGTCGGACCCGGTAACACTGCTGAAGCTCAGTAGCTCAGATGCTCATGTTTGAGGTGCCTCCTTTACAACAACAGAGAAACTTTCCACAAACATTGCTATAAGCCTTTTTGCTTTCTCTCAAAGCGGAGCCAAACTTTTCAGCGCTTTTGAACTTCCATCTTCCACTAATACTCCAGTGGAGCGTATCAAAACAAAACTGTGATGACATACATGATTCCATGACTTATCTGTCCTGGTAGACCGATGCCTGTGTAGAGGTGTATTATTTGCATTATTTGCATAAAATGCATCAGTAGGAACCGATAAGTGGAATTGAAATTCAGTTCTTTTTTATTATGGGTACCTGGTTCTTGGAATTTTGGAACCAGGTCCAAATCTGCTGGAAGTTGCTTTGAATATGGGTTTCTGTTAAGTGATGTAAATGCAAATGCATGTTCTCCTCACATCTGTGTGGGTTTCCTCCAAGTACTCCAGTTTCCATCCACATTCCAAAGATACACGTTAGGCCAACTGGAGTCTCTAAAGTGTTCGAAGGACTGGTGCCCTGTCCAAGGTTGGTTCCTGGCATGCGCCCTGTACTGCCAGGCCTCTAGCGAACCTCAATTGGATTGAGCAGGTAAATCGGCAGTTCATTCTACTACTTCTTAAACAGATTGCGTTATTTGCATGCATGGACAGACAATTATAGCACCTGATATTCTGGAACATCGGAATGAAAACATGTTTAAAATGAATTCATTTTCAGGTTAAATAAAAGGTGCGTATATTATGAAAGCTACTATAATTAATGTAATACCTGTTAAGCTCTAAGAATAATTGACTCAAAAAATGCATGTAAGAAATCGTGTGTGTAGGTGTGTGTGGTTTCTGTTCATTGTATGCAAGCACAGTGCAAGTCCTGAGACTTCAGACAACCACTGAACATTTCAGACATTTCTCCAAAATAACCTTGAGCAGTCAAAATTCCGTCTTATTCATGTTAGTAATATTTGTTTATACTGAAAGAGGCAAAACACATAATTAAAAGGGAAAAAAAGAGCTGTCAGATTCACATGACACGTCAAAAGAGTTACGGTAGACTGCACCAATCAGTAAATTAGTAATGCATGACTTGCCAACGATCAGCCTGAATTGTCTGATGTGGTACTGAATAGCTAAAGATACAGCAACTGCAGCTGCAGTTCATACGGTTCAGATCTCCAGTTCAAGATATTCTCCCTCAAAATTGGTTGCCATAGCAATATGAGAGAAAGAGAGAGGTGCATCAGAATTATTAAAGTATAACACATTATTTAAAAAACATGCTGTCTGTTTCGCATATGAAATGGTAATGTCCCTGTTTCTGGATATAGTGTAAAGTAAGGACTGATCTGATCAAAAGATCCCAACCCAAAAGCATATGCACTTTTCCTAATGACCTGCTCGTGCTCTTATTTCACTCTGTCTTTAAACACTCAACCTCCACCCCAATCTGTTTTTACACATACAGTCAAGTGGCAGAATAAATGTAGTATATACAGTACTGTGCAAAAGTCTTAGGCCACCATTAGATTTGTTGTTTTACCAATGATATATTGACCATACATTTTGTATTTGTGACGATTTGATCCAAAAATTTCAAACTTGGCTTCATCACTCCATAATCCTCTTTTCCGCTGATCTTCAATCCAATCTTATTTGCATATCTCAGCCTTTTCACCCTGTTTCCCTTCTGAAAAAGCTTATATTGGGAGCTACCCTTCCAAAAAGACCATTTCTGAAAAACATTCTAGAAGGGTCTACTTGGCATCCTGATGAAGTTGCCAGATGTTGCTATTGCTAAAGTGTAAGGAGAGGTCGCATTAAATACTGTACTTGCCGCTGTCCCCTATAGAATCTGTTTTTCTGGGTTTTTTCTGGTTTCATAGTGCATAGTGGTCAACCGATAAGGGATTTTAATGGCCGATGCCAAAATTTAGAGAGCACGGTGACCCATGGTCGATATATAATGCCTATATCACAGGTTTTTTTTTGCAACTTACAAATCTAATAATAATAAAATGAGAGACGAACTTGCTGAACTTCAATAAACATATTTAAACTATAAATGCACCGTCTGTTTGCACTCTGTCTTTTTTATAAATAAAAAAAAAATAAAAACTATAATAACAACTTTATTAGCAGATAACAGCATCTTCCAGTTTCTGGAAAAAAATGTGTAAAAAGGTGTAAATACTTGTAAAAAATAAACAGTGTTATAGTAGTGCACATGGTATCAGCATCTTTTTGTTTTTAATCCCAGTTCCAGTTAAAGCAGTAAGTTGTAAGGCTGGAAACTAGGGCTGCAACAACGAATCGATAAAATCGATAATAATCGATTATTAAAAGTGTCGACAACGAATTTCATTATCGATTCGTTGTGTCGCATGATTTATGTGTCCCCTGCCTTATCATATCTGCTTACGTTACTTGCGGCACTTCGTCAACGCTGAAAAAAAATACGAGCGATTGAATGGCGTGAGGCGGAGCCGGCGCGGACGCGGAATTTAGTTAGCATTAAGAATTGCAACATGCAAGCTTTGCAAAAGTGATCTGACTGGGCACGGGAGCACCCCGGTGCTGATACAGCCTTCGAAACGAAAACATGTTGCGAGTCACCGATGAAGATGAAGGGAGCTCAACAACAGCGTAAGTCACCACAATATCCCGAGTTTGTTCCGTTTTGAAGTGAGGAAACGTAACGGCGCACTCACACTATGCGAACGGACACAGCACGGTTGATGCTGTTTTTACTTGTTAGCTGGATAATGACAGTGATGGAGTTAAGAGACAGATATCCTATATTAGCCAGGCTAGCCAAGTCCTATTTATGCATTCCTGCTACTTCAACACTGTCTGAGCGTCTGTTCTCTGCGGCAGGAAATATAGTCTCTAAAAAAGAGAGCCAGCTTTAGCCAGTAGCATGTTGACATGCTAACATTTCTGGCTTGCAATGCAAAGTTCCTAAAGAAAGAGCGTGAATGAGTTTGTATGTAGTGTTTGCATCAGAGATACACTTATTTTTCTTTATTATTTAATTTGCTATTTTAATTTATTAATAAATTTAATTTTTTATTATTCATGTATTGTAAGCACTTATTTGCTCTGTTATTTAATGTTATATTTCTGAATAAAGACATGGAAAGGTTTTTTTTTTTTTAACCCGATTAATCAATTATTAAAATAGTCGTTAGTTGCAGCCCTACTGGAAACAAAGTTTTCATCTTCTCCTAAATATCCCCTCCCTCAGTGAATCTCAGCATCTCTTTGTTTTTAGTCACTCGGTAGTAACAGTTTATGATCTGCAAGTTGTAAAGCAGGAAAACAAAAGCATTTTTCTCTGCATTTTTGCCACTATTTTTTGAATATCAACCTCGGGTGCACAGATTTCGGCCCATGCCGATTAATCGAGCCCATAAATGCCATTTTGAGATAATCTATCTCTAATACAAATTTCCAGGTTGTATTCTCATAAAAATACTGAGAAACAATTACATACAGGCATTATACCATTGCTAAAACAATGGTATAGCTAATCTAATGGTGACCTAAGCCTTTTGCACAGTACTGTATATATAGAACAAACATTTAAGAGCATTAAAACACATGCATTTGGAAGGTAACTGAAATTACTGTCTGAAATTACAATCTGAGAGAAAAATATGTGTTGAATGCAAAAACAAACCAACAAACAAAACTACAACTGTAATAAATTATTACTGTGATCAGAGTGCAAAAATCAAAGGTCAGTCTTTTTATACTGCATGGATTTCTGTGTTCTTATATATTCAGTCATAATTAAATACTAAAATCAATAAAAGTCCTACTCATTACAGTAGGGGAGAAACACCTTTTGTTGCATGTTGTAAAGCAAAAATGGGACTGAGCTGGGATGGAAATGTGCAGTTCAGCAGTGATATGCTGACAGATGCACTGTACTTCACAATGTAATAAAATGCTGAAAATATAATCAAATGACACTGAAAGCCTCAACCACACTCAAGGTATTAAATGCCGCAAAATAATCACATAAACTCAACGAGTCAGGGGCAGAGATACAGGAATCAAATGGCCAAAGCTTTTACCAGGGTTATTTACTGCAGTCACTGATGAAGACCATGTACTTCCTTTTCTGCACATAAACTCGCCATACAAGTGGCAGGACATCACTACCATTGGTGAAATGCTCAGAATGGCTGACACATAAAGCTGAGACACACAGGGAGAGAATGGAAGGGTGCATTAAACACCCCCCAGGAGTCTCTAATTGATCTCTCTGTTCCAGACAAAATGGGGCAAGCCTGTTTCTCTTCAATAAGGCTGCATTTGATTGCAATATTACATAAACTGATATAGATTATTCGTACTATATGCTCGAGGGTGAATGTTTCAACTGTTCTATGGACAAGCAAGGTGGACATTAAGCAACATGTGAATCAACTGTAATCAATATTGTATTGAGTATTGTATGTCTGACATAAGAGGAAGCAGAAGCCACACACGTAAGTGCTGAACTTAGCAGATTGAAAAAAACCCAAGATCTTTGTTTCATTGACTAAGCAGTTTTAATTCTTTAATCAGACCAAGATTAAGGCACCCTTCCCTTTTGTTTTGCCCCTCTTCCCTTCCCAGAAGGCATATGTGCATGCCATGGTGCAAGGCAATTTTCCTAATCACGCAGCCTGTTTCTGCTGTGCACCAGCCTTCTTTGTCTAGGACAAATCACACAAAATGACCTCGTACAGAAATACAAGAAAACAAAAAACATGCTCATATGTAAGTAATAACCTTGCATAATTTCCAGCCTTTTTTAACACAAAAGAGGGCATCAAACTTTAACCTTTCTATAAGAACTGCTCAGTACCACCAGTGACAGTGTGAGATATATTTAGTCAGATTAACAATTATTGGGAAACAAAAAATGCACAAACGGGCTTAAAACAGGGTAAAAAAATAGATGAAGGAGTTTTGCGACTGAATTCAATTCTTGTTTTATTAATTTATTGAAAGAATATACAATAATGTGCAGGTGTGCTCCAATTTACAATGGGGTTAATCCAATAAATCCACATAATCAAAAAGTTCAATGCATCATGGTGGTAGCCTGTGGTAGCCTAACGGGTAAGGTACTGGACTATGGACCAGAAGGTCCAGGGTTCAAATCCCACTTCTGCCAAGCTGCCACTGTTGGGTCCTTGAGCAAGACCCTTAACCCACAATTGCTTGGATTGTAAGACTGTACCAATTGTAAGTCGCTCTGGATAAGGGTGTCTGCTAAATGCTGTAAATGTAAATGTAAATCATACACTGAGGACCTTTGTATATACTGTATCATAGCCTAGCCTCCTTAAACGCATTAATCTACAGTTGGGAGCAAGTGCATTTCAACCCGTGAGAAGAAAGGTTAGAGAGCACAACTTCATGGATCAAGCTTAGAGATTTGCAAAAAAAATGGTAGCAGACACAAATCTACAAATCAGACACAACCACCATGAACAACAAATGTTTGTGTCAAAATAATTCATTCATTCGTTTGAATGAAAGAAAGCATTTTAACTAACCTAAGCTCCTGGAGTATATCAGACACCACTGGGACTTTGGGAATCTCTCTGGTCAGATGAAATAAAATAAAATGTGTCAAATGTGCACCCACTGTTAAGTATGGTGGAGGATGTATAATTAATGAGCTAGCTGAAGAGCTGTATTTCCTTGAAAACTGGGTCAGTGGTTGGATCTTCTAATATGATATAATTATACTGTACAAGACGTGTGCAAAATCCAAATCCAAACAAAATAGTTCAGTAGCTTTGTATATACTGTATCATAGCCTAGCCTCCTTAAACGCATTAATCTACAGTTGGGAGCAAGTGCATTTCAACCCGTGAGAAGAAAGGTTAGAGGAGCACAACTTCATGGATCAAGCTTAGAGATTTGCCAAAAATGGTAGCAGACACAAATCTACAAATCAGACACAACCACCATGAACAACAAATGTTTGTGTCAAAATAATTCATTCATTCGTTTTTTATTGCCATTTCGGTTTCTATGTCCATATACATAGTATGCATTTGTTACTTTATTTATACAGACTTTAATTTATTATATTCAGAGAGGGTTTTTTCCTTTTCACTTTCCAGTGTCTAGATTAATTTGTGATAATTGCTGTGATGTGTACGAAGTGTAATATTTTCTCCGGTGGGGTTTTTCTAAGCAGGTCTTTCAGAGTCTTTAGTCTTTACTATTCAGTCCAGGACAGTCTATCAGCGTGTGTTTAATTATCAAAATTGAGTTGCATAAACGGCATGCTGGTGCTTCTCCAACCCATAAAACGCATTCCTGTTTATTACACCTTCTCATGTAATTGCATTTTTGAACACCAGAGGCCTCAATCATATGTCATGCCCACACGCTCAGTGAGACTAATATATTTTAGTTGCAGGGGACTAAAGATTGTTTTTATTTACAGTTTTATAAAGAAGAGTACACAGTTTTGAATGGTCATTTCTCAGAAATAAAAAGAATGTTTTCACTCGGTTATTTAAGGTATGGTGAAGCTACAATAGAAAGTACATTTTTTAAGTTTTAAAGCTAAAGTTTTTTTGTTGTTGTTTAAAAACATATATAAGAAAATGTGTATTCTTTTACATTGTTTACACTCTGGAAAGGAAGGTCTTATGTCAAATTTAGAAAGACACAGTTGGTCAAGACGATTTTTAGACTTGTGTAGTGTCCTTCCCTTAACGAAGGGGATGATTTGATCGTGTTAATTATTTGATTCTTCAGTCCATTTCACTTGTCATTGTCTAGTGATATGTGCTTCTAAGAGGTTTGAGGTCTGATGTTGGGATATGGCAGTTGACGATTTCTTTACTATTTGCTTCTTTCTCAGTTTTACCTGCCAGTTCGTTCCCGGTGATACCACAGCCCTGGTGGCTGTACAAGAGGAAAGCATTTTAACTAACCTAAGCTCCTGGAGTATATCAGACACCACTGGGACTTTGGGAATCTCTCTGGTCAGATGAAATAAAATAAAATGTGTCAAATGTGCACCCACTGTTAAGTATGGTGGAGGATGTATAATTAATGAGCTAGCTGAAGAGCTGTATTTCCTTGAAAACTGGGTCAGTGGTTGGATCTTCTAATATGATATAATTATACTGTACAAGACGTGTGCAAAATCCAAATCCAAACAAAATAGTTCAGTAGCTCACAGGTAAGGTGATCTGAAGAGGAGAGTCCACAAGAAATGTCCCAGGTCTGTATTGAGAAGCTCAGTGCTGTTGTGTTGGCAAGGGTCGGTTACACAAAGTACTAAATGCAGGGATGCCAACATGTCTGAAACATTTTATTTGAGATTCATTTTCGTAAGAAACCCTTCACGTATATGTTAACTAATACTCTCGTATTGTGAAATAAAACAACAACAAGGCCAATTAAAGTGCTTTTTTACCCAGCCTTTACCAAGAGTGCCAATAATTTACAAGCTGACTCTGAACCTCTAAACATTCAAAGAACCCAAACACATTTTCAGTGCCACTTAACTGTACTTAAATGTACCACATAGGCTAAATAATAATTATATAATTATATAATTAATATATCAGCATGGGGAATGGTATTGATACTATAAATAGAGGAACAGCCAAGGAAGGAATCGATGTAGGAAAAAGCAGTGTGGTTGAAAATCTTTTCACACTGAAATTAGGTGTGTGATACAAGGTGTCTTTTCATGAGTGTCCCTGCAGATCCATGCAGGGGCTTATTGGTCTACCTCTGATGTCGTATCCTGCCTGGATCGTCGCAGTGTGCATGTCTGCAAATAAATGCGTTCATGCTGGGAAGCTTTGCCGCACTCTGCCTGCTCTTTGCTGTGGGCAAAAGGGATTGTTGGAAAAGCAACAATGGAAGCAGATAATGAGGCAGACTGCCACATTCAGACCCACTGTCTCCTCCTCACTTTCACTCGCTCCTACAGACAACTGGCACCACGTTAAACCATTTACAGCGAATTAGATTTCATCGAGACTTTAGTACGTAAGATTTCCCTTTTTGTTGTCAGTTATATATTACAGATGCAGTGTTTGTCTCTTAGGGCCACAAGGGCTTATGATGATAACCTATACTATTATCATGACCAGCAAACTTCAAAAATGGATCATTATGTTAGCACAATGCAATCTGATAGTATCTGGAATAGAATTTCATTGTAGCCACGGATTTAAGTCATGTACGCTACTCCAAATACTATCAATAATATCAGTACGATCATACACTTCATTTATATCACTTATCAAATGCCCTTAACCAAAGCAACTTGGTTCAGAGGTTAAGGGTTAACAGATTTGCTCAATTGCCAAACAGTGGCAGCTTGGTGGAGCTGCTATTTGAACTTACAACCTTCTGAGAGCCTTAGCTAGAGAACTGTCAACATTCACCAATGTAGAAATTATCAATAAAACACAAGATAATAACTATATTAGGGTTACATTTGATCAGGAACCATTCAGAGGAACACTGGCCCAATCACTCGCTCTCATAGAAACCTGTATAATTAATAATAATAATAATAAATATCGGTGCAACGATACACTTTGCTCACAATTTGATTCATGACGCTGATTTCACGATTCGATTTTCTCACGATTAACGACTTTACATTCCATAAAAGACATTCGTTTTATATTTCTGAAGAGTAAACAAGCAAAACAACGCACATTTTCAAGTATAAGTTTTTAAACAAGAAATTTTACTCCCCTGCAATTATAAGAAATTACTGGAACCTTAAAATCGTACAAACAAAAAGCTCTATTGTAGCTTCACCGAATCTTAAATAACCAAATGAAACCATTCCTTTTAATTTCTAAACAATAGCAATTCAAAGTAAGGTGTTTTAAACAAAAATCACCTTTAGCCTCCTGCAACTAAAAGAAATTAGAGTCTCACTGAGAATGTGTCTGTGAGCATCATATATGACTGCGCCCTCAGGTGCTCAAAAAATGCAATTGCATTAGATGGCATAATAAACAAGAACGCATAACTTCGATGACGCACAGCTCATTAGACCAACTGAGTCAAGTATGCATAAATACGTATACGAATCAGGCACTCACAAATAAAGAAGCATTTTGTGTGATCTTTGGATCCATATAAATGCCTTACTTTGCTAACATCGCAGGGCCCGGTAGCCTTGGAGACAGTCGTAAGCAGGAAGAGCCCTAAACAAGTGGACTTAGTACAAAACTTCTTGATGTGACTCCTCGCCAACTCAAACCTCACTTCACCAGAGGCAGGATGCAAACCAGGGCAGCTCAGTACCACTCTTCCACTGAGCTACACTGGTTTGCATTCCACCTCTGGCAAAATGAGGTTTAAGTTGCGAGTTGGCAACGACTCTGGCTGCCAGGAACCATCCCAGGTCAAGGAGTTAGTTTCTATCTTCCTTATGTTCTGCCTCACCTGGGGGCTTCAGAGTCTCTCGGGACAATGGGACTGGGTCTATAGCCCATGCCAGACCAGGGGCACCACATGTGACACCTACATGGCATCAGTTTAGTCCAATAATGACAGTTTCCATTGAGGACTGACATCATTCCAGGTTATTTTATGTTATTCTCTAATACCATAGCCTATATCAGGCTTAAACATTTTATATTTGTGGAAACCCTGAAAAACAATCACTCCTAACTCTGTTTTGCTATATGTTTTTATTTTAACATGCTTCATTACAATTTTTATATTTTTACGTGCGTTAAATATGCTTATCGGGGGCATGCAAGTTGCAAATGAACAATTAGTTACACTAGAGCCATGCCTCTGTTAGGAAACACAACTATGCATTTTAGACCTGAGTATAAAATACAGACTTTATAATACACTATGGGCACAGTAAGGCCTGTAATGGTGGACTAATCCTTACATAATAACATTACCATATTATGTTGGAACTTGTTCACTGAAATAGAGCAGATGAAGAACAATCTGTAACAGTGATAAAAGCAGGCTCAGCAAGCCTGGTGTTTAGCCACAATAGCGCTGATGTGCTCCAAAAAGTAGAAAATCCACAACAGAAAGAGGAAGGACTGAGAAAGTCCTCATGTCCAGCCGTCAAGCATCATGTCTGAAACTCAAAGCTTTGTTAATAAAATGCCTACCATGCAGTTACACCTGCTGATGCAGTCATACATGTCAGAACAAAAAATGTTTATGCAAATTCTATTAAAACAGAGACCTATGGGTCGTTTGAATAACTTCACAAATACCAAACTAGTATGCTAAAAGTTGAATTGCATCCTAATCACCCTTCTCCAAGTTGGCATGAATAAGTTACATCTTTGCCTGCCAATCTGTTACTACTGATGCATTTTGTCTGCAATCACATGTATCGTAATAAATATCGGGTATCGTGAAAGATTATTTAATTATCATGATATAACATTTTTACCATATCACCCACCCCTAGCTGGAACCTTGGCTTGTTTAAGCCTGTCATGGACAGCTGACACCCGAAGTTTCATATTCATATTCTGCACGATGGTTAGTTGATGAATCAGTGCACAATCCCTGGAGACGTTGGACAAGTACTCTGTCATCACTGCTCACATTTTGTCATTGATAAAAAAAAGAACTTTTTTGGCTCATTGTGTTTAAAACATTGGGTTCAGACTTTTACTTTGAATGTATTCAATTTGTGAACTCAGTATCGTAGTAGCCTTTGTTACTTTGGTCCCAGCTCTCTGCAGGTCATTTATCAGGTTCCTCCGTGTAGTTCTGGGATTTTTGCTCACCGTTCTCATGATCATTTGGACCCCACGGGATCAAGTTTGGAGTCTGACTGTTTGAGGCTGTGGACGGGCTTTTATTATACAGATAACGAGGTCAAACAGGTGCCATTAATACAGGTAACGGGTGGAGGACAGAAGAGCTTCTTAAAGAAGAAGTTACAGGTCTGTGAGAGCCAGAAATCTTGCTTGTTTGTGGCTGACCAAATACTTATTTTCCACCATGATTTACAATTAAATTTGTGAATCGAATCGAATCGTGAGCACAGTGTATTGTTACACCCCTAAACTGACAGTATCAATTAGCAGGTCATACTGGCCAGGCTAAGCTGAAAAGAAATGAATCCCTTTCATTTCCATTTTCACAGTTCAACACAGTATAAACCCACATTCCAAAACAAAAACAGCCACAGACCTCTAAGGGTGAAGGACTATTGCATCACAGCAGACACATTTACCATGCATTTGAGCCCCTAAAGGATTAATGTGTCTCGGACAGGAGCTCGTATCATACCCAGAACTTCTCAGATCCTAATAATGGCAATCCATCACCGCGCAAGGCCACCGAGGATCTAAACCAATTTCCTGAGGAGAACACCTTAATACACATCATATCAACTTTCCTCCTAATGACAAATGCAGTCTCAAGCTGAACAAACAGCAAAAGAATGATCAGCTATATGAGGCACTGCTTTCTGAAGACAGCCAATTATCTGTATTGACAGACGATAATCCACTCAGCTGGGAGGCGAACACGAGTCAAAGGGATATTCTTTCCAGCACAACAGATAGTAAAATGCAATTGTCTGTCAAAAACTCAGCACCACAAAGCAAACCCCCAGGGGATCTTTCACATCACATCACAACAGCACAACCATGCCCGGTTTAAACCATGCAAACTATTTAAAAAACATCAATAATAACAGTATTACCAATAAAATATATGTAAGATTGATAGGAGTTTAGGAATACTGGACACAGTAATAATATTGAGACAGTGCTGTCTCAATATTATTTCAAAAACAACAGACCCTGAAATGCAAATGTCTGACAAAGACTGAACACTAGCGACTCCCAATCACAATCGATGGGAACAGATCAACCAGACAATTCAGGCCAAGATTAAAAATCAGAGCTGATCCACTGCCAATATGGACAGGAATAAAGTGGATCAAGTGGATAACAAGCTGAATTAATTAATGATATTAAGAATACAATTCTATTAGAAAAACCCGCAAAAAAAAAAAATACAAATTCTTACCTTATACGAAGAATGAGAGTTCAGATTTCTGTAAAAAACACAAACAATTCCCCTCATAAATCACTCAACAAGACTCATCATACTTAACCCTAGACCTGCTTTATAATGATTAACCTATTATTTATGTAATCTTATAGATAATAAGTTTGGGTTAAGTGGAACACTTGTTGTTAAACCTCAAAAAAGTTCATGAAAAAACCAAGATGCAACTCAGATCATATTAGGTTTGATTACATCGGTTCTTCTCTGCATTTCCTTGTTGAAATATTTTAATATTTGTGTTCGCAGTGGGTTCTGGGGTGTAACAATGAGGCACGTCTCAGTATTTATTTTATTCATGGCTGGTAATAGTCCTTAGCAGGGTTGGTAATCTGTGTGTCACTATGCAGACTGTGTGATAAAGAACGGATGTGAGAAGTTGCTGGTTTGACTTTCACAAGGATGCCACATTACAAAAGAGTGAATTTCTATAGAGAAACACACTATCCAATCACAGACATCTATATTTTTACAGTTACAGATATTTTCCAATGATACTCTCAGCAGTTATGTGTGTCAATGTCATGATGTCATCACAGAGATATCACTTGCATTCTCACTTTGGTCATCTAATAATCTCGTTACATTCTTTGAACACCAGAGGGCGCAATCATGCATCATATACGGCATATCTTCTTTCATAGCTTCTCTAATGGAAACCGAAGGGATTTGGGATGTTTAAAGTTACTTGTATGGTGCTTTTTTTCACACACACAACTAATACAAAAAGGTGTTATACAAACAGCACAATAACAGGGTCTCAATTTGAATTTAAGATAGTGCTTAGTTATTCATATTTCTAGATAATAAAATTATTTTAATTGCAGGAGACAGTTTTTTTTATTAATATCTTAGACAAAAAGGTGCATTGTTTTGCATTGATTACAGGAACGCCTTTTATTGAATAATGGTTAGAAAATCGAATCGTGACCTCAGTATCGTGAATTGAATTGAATCATGAGCAGAGTGTTACACCCCTAATGATTTGTAATGGAAAACACTGTATTCGTTTAAAGAAAAATGCAAAACCGAAGCATTTTCATTAGCCATCTCAGACTTTTGCACTGCCACAGCATATACAGTGGGGCAAAAAAGTATTTAGTCAGCCACTGATTGTGCAAGTTCTCCTACTTAGAAAGATGAGAGAGGTCTGTAATTTTCATCATAGGTACACTTCAACTATGAGAGACAAAATGAGAAAAAAAAACAGGAAATCACATTGTAGGATTTTTAAAGAATTTTTAATTGTAAATTATGGTGGAAAATAAGTATTTGGTCAATAACAAAAGTTCAACTCAATACTTTGTAACATAACCTTTGTTGGCAATGACAGAGGTCAAACGTTTCCTGTAAGTCTTCACCAGGTTGGCACACATTGTAGCTGGTATTTTGGCCCATTCCTCCATGCAGATCTCCTCTAGAGCAGTGATGTTTTGGGGCTGTTGCTGGGCAACATGGATTTCACAAATTTTCTATGGGACTGAGGTCTGGAGACTGGCTAGGCCACTCCAGGACCTTGAAATGCTTTTTACGGAGCCACTCCTTCGTTGCCTGAGCGGTGTGTTTGGGATCATTGTCATGCTGGAAGACCCAGCCACGTTCCATCTTCAATGCTCTCACTGATGGAAGGAGGTTTTGGCTTAAAATCACACGATACATGGCCCCGTTCATTCTTCCCTTACCACGGATCAGTCGTCCTGTCCCCTCTGCAGAAAAACAGCCCAAAAGCACGATGTTTCCACCGCCATGCTTCACAGTAGGTATGGTATTCTTGGGATGCAACTCAGCATTCTTTTTCCTCCAGTTGAGTTGTTCCCAAAAAGTTCTATTTTGGTTTCATCTGACCACATGATAGGGGGACACGCCTGGCACTGCAGGATCTGAGTCCCTCTCGGCGTAGTGTGTTACTGATGGTAGCCTTTGTTACTTTGGTCCCAGCTCTCTGCAGGTCATTTATCAGGTCCCTCCGTGTAGTTCTGGGATTTTTGCTCACCATTGTCATGATCATTTTGAACCACCGGGATCAAGTTTGGAGTCTGACTGTTTGAGGCTACGGACAGGTATTTATTATACAGATAACAAGGTCAAACAGCCATTAATACAGGTAACGAGTGGAGGACAGAAGAGCTTCTTAAAGAAGAAGTTACAGGTCTGTGAGAGCCAGAAATCTTGCTTGTTTGTGGGTGACCAGATACTTATTTTCCACCATGATTTACAATTAAATTAATTTTTTTCTCATTTTGTCTCTCATAGTTGAAGTGTAGCTATGATGAAAATTATGGACCTCTCTCATCTTTCTAAGTAGGAGACCTTGCACAATCAGTGGAGGTAAAACTACGATTTGTGAAACAAAATGTCTGATTTGATCAACATCATGAAGATTATCCTGAAACCACAAACACAAGTACTAATTCGGGAGCATAATTTCATTGAATTGAAGTGTGATTTAATCATCTCTCTATATCCAGATATCTGTTTTATAAACAGTATAACTATAAATGTTCAACCTAAAACATCCTACTAGTACATCATCACACGCTTACTATGTAATGCATCCTGTTTGATCAGCACAACATATTTGTGATTACTGTCTGTTATGGTGGTTAAAAGCAGTGAGGGGAGGATCAGCCAGAGGCCCTGCGTGATCTCTGAGAATGCTTCCTCATTACATGAGGAGGCGATTCCCCGGGGACGGAGCAGAACAGCAGAGCTCTGCCTGAAACAGCTGCCCGTTCTCAGGGAGAGATGTGATGGAGGTCTGGCTCGCTCTGATTCTCACAATCAGGATGTGAGGACGCTGACAGATTATGTGCATATGTTCTACACCTTCTTAATCTTACGACTTAAAAGCATTTCAACACTCTTTTAATCTGCTGATGTAACGCGCAGGAGACACAAAGACTCGCACAATCAGGAAATTACACAGAATAATAATAACAATAATCATGTTTAATTACATGGTAATTTCATTTTGAGGCCAGAAGTATTCGGCAAAAGAGTTCAGGGGTTTTAGTGAAGTTTATATAAACAATAATAATTCCCAATCCTTAAGGACAACAGTTAAAATCTATGAAACTGAGATGAAAAGCAACAATAAATCCAAACAAGTGTTAATCTAGATTTAAGAAAACACTTCTAGGGTTTATATTCTTAATGAAATCTGAAATATTATTTAAGAGTTTAGAGCTTTTTAAATCAGCTGAGCTCTGACTGATTTTAGAAATTACATAGCACACTCACAGTAGGGGTGTAACGATGCTTCGTGATGCCAAAATGCCACGATGTGCATTGTAGAGACTGGCAATGTCGCATGTTCTCTTTCATACGGCATATAATGCAATTGCATTTTCTGAACACCAGAGGGCAACATCATACATCATGCTCCCATTTATTTTAAATGCAACCCATAAAGATTCTTTTTGTCGAAATTTCTATTCAAGAAAAGCACACATTATTTTGAATTGTTATTCATCCAAAAAAGGAATGTTTTCAGGCAGTTATTTAACATATGTTGAAGCTACAACAGAACATTTTATTCGCTATTTTAAACCTTCCTTTCTATGTATTCATTTTAATTGCAGAGGACTACAGTTTTTTGTTTAAGAACTTATTCACGAAAATGTGCATTGCTTTGCATTGTGTACACTTCAGAAATAAAAATATCATAGGAAAATCTCATTGTGAACTCAAGTATTGTAAAACCAATCAAAGGGTTTACCGAGGGTATCATTGCACCCCTAATACCCAGATCTTATACCACTTATTTTCACTCTTTAACCCTGTTTTTCATGATCAGTTTTGCGGGTGCTCTGACTCCTATCCCCAGAGCATGCAGGTTTGAGGTGTGCCCTCGACGGGACATCAGTGCATCACAGGGGTGAGTGGCAGTCTCCGTTTCAACTTGACATTCCCTTTGGGATTAATAAAGTGATCCATCTATCTACTGGGGAATGATCCCTGACAGCTAATCGTGCCTGCATGTGACTCTCGACCTGGCCAGAAAGCACCACCAGGACTCAAACTCGGGTCCCTCAAACACAGGTATTGGACATCCAATTCCCAAAGCCATATAATATATACAGTCTATATGATGTAAAGAACAGTGATCAGCAAAGTCTAAATCAAATCAATACTTGGCTCAACCAACTTTTACCTTTAAGTGTTTCTCTTATCTCAGCAGCTCTGTGGTTCCGTTTTAGATGGTAATCGACTCACAGGTTATTCCGAGCATCATGGAGAAATGCCATATTTTGTTTAGCCTGCTTTTAATATTTTTTCTCTATTACTTAGTTGTGTCAATTTCTTAAAAAAACTAAACATGTACATATATTTATTGGCGATAAATATCATTTCTTGAAATCTAAAATCTGATCTGGTCCACTGATACACTCATATTGGGGGCAAAACATTAATAAATAAATGGCATTAATACGTTAAAAGGACAAAAGTGAGGCAAAAACCCAAGATTGTATACTCATTAATATATCAGGATTGTTCCACAGACATGTAGAGTATTATTAGACACGACAAATTAAAAACAATAATTTCATATTAGACCACAGACATTAAAGCAAACTGGTTACATTTAATGGCCCAGTACTACACATTTTAATATTTACCATCTCCTAATGGCTTGCTGCATTAGGACTGAGAGTTCAGCATGATATAGCACTGCAGGAGCACAGAACACACCTAAACCCAGCTCCAACAAAGCAACCTGTGCTCAACATTAATTATCTAGACTCATTAACGCATTACTGCCACTGCGGACCAGGCAATGTGTGCATGATGATGATGATGATTATTATGTTAAAGAATGAAAGGATGTACTTACCATTCATTTCTATAGGACCTAAAACAAAGCTGATGGATCGATCAGGGCCGTTTCTTTGAATCATGCAAGCGTCAGATAAAAGATATATCATGAAGACATGTGAGATTTGCACTGGTGACAGTACAGGACGGTGCTGGGCTTTTTTCCTCCAGCCTGCAAGACGCGTCTGCACTCAGATCCACGGAGCAGCACGAACGCAGTTCAGTCAGACGGGGAAACAATGGTGCAGCTTCGCCGGCCACGTGAGCGCGCTCGGCCTATCACCGGACAGACGGGTGGGTTCGTCTACTAGGAACCGCTAAGGGTGTAAGTGTTGCCAGATTTTGGATGTTCTCTGGCCATACATTTTCGTCAACGATGGACTTTCAGTTTCAGGTGTACACAACCAAAAATGACATTAAAAAACATGGGTATTAGCATGGAGATCAGTCTTTTGAGAAGGCTTTCCACTATATGGAACATGACTATGGTCCTGCATTAATGTTGGGTAGTTTGTAGTTGTTTGTTTATTGATTTATTTAACGTCGCTATCAGCATCAGTGGCCATGTTCAGGTACACACACAAAGTTACATCCATACACAAGGTTATCTCAAGACAAGTCACTCATACGCTCAAGTCAATGCCGTTTTAGTGTAGTCTATTAAGCTAACATGCATGTCTTTGGACTGTGGGAGTAAACCCACGCGGACACGGGGAGGACCCAGGCCGCTCCACCCTGGGATTGAACCCAGGACCTTCTTGCTGTGAGGCGGCGATACTACCCACCGAGCCACCAAGCCACCGTGCCGCCCTGGGTAGTTTGTAGTAACTATGGTTATTGTATACTTAACCCTGACTCTACCACGAACAGCTGAGGTATCTTATGGTAACTATGCGTATTCTGTGATTCAGCCATGGTTTTATTATGGTAGTTTATAATAACCAAGGTTATTGGATAATTAACTATTATTTTAACATGAACTCCCTCGGGCAAATTAACCATGGTTTTACTCTTATAGTTTATAGTAACTATGGGTATTGTATAGTTAACCATGATTCTATACTCCCTTACGAAAAATAACCATGATTTTACCATGGTAGTTTATAGTAACCATGGTTATTGTATTGTTAATAGTCATGATGCTATCAATACTTAACTGTAACTGAATTAGTTTCAGCTGAATTTACTAGAGGAACATAATAACTTTTGTTTATGGGGCAGAGCAAGAAATTGCTAAACTGACTTTGTCGTATTAAGGGTCACTGGGGTGGTTAGTACAACCCATTCTACTACCACTGCTTGTCAGCAGAGTGTGTGAAATAACAGAAGTCACTTCTTAGAAGACATGTCTACATATATGATAGTGCTCAGCTGCCAAGCATTAGAACATACAAGTCAACTATGTTTATTGTTATTCAACCATATACATATACCCATGTATCATACAACACGAGTACAGTACAGTACAATACAGGAAAGCACAAAATGCAAATAAATCAATGATTCACACAATTTCCAAAGTACCACAAGATCATGCACTACAAGTAATTATGAATAAATACACATTAAAGTGTTTCAGTACAATAAATACTGTGAATCCCAGGATAGGCTGCAGAGCAACTATGAACAGGATAATCAGGGTTAAAATGTGGAAAAGAAAGGGATCTCTCTAGCAACCAACATACTTTGGCACCAAACAATTTAATGGACAAATCTGGGTTTGGCAGATGCCAAGAGAATACCACCTGCCCAAAATCACAGTGCCAACTGACAGTGAAAACCAACCTTTTAAGCTAATAGCAGGGTGTGGCTGATCATGTGTAAGTGGGTAATCAGATGGTTTGCAAAAAGCATCTTATTTGAAAATAAACCTGCATCCTAGATTGCATTGTTTATTTGACAAAATCAGTTGTGTGGTTTCACTTTTTAAAAAGTGTAATGTAAAAGGACACAAAAGTGACCAAAAGCATATTACCTCTACATTAAGTAATAAATAATTTGATGTGGAGGTTCCACAACATATCATTTTATCAGAATCAGAATCATTTAATCACCTAGTACGAGAAGTGCATGTGTCAACATAGAGTTAAATCAAATCTAAATATAGAAATTAAATCATAAAATAAATAAATAAATAAATAAAAGGAACATAAAAAGAAAAACAAAAAAAGAGAAAACAATGACTATATAAAGAGATATGTTGAATGTGACATGATGTGTACAGTGGTGCTTGAAAGTTTGTGAACCCTTTAGAATTTTCTATATTTCGGCATAAATATGACCTAAAACCTCACCCGATTTTCACACAAGTCGTAAAAGTAGATAAAGAGAACCCAGTTAAACAAATGAGGCCAAAATATTATACTTGGTCATTTATTTATTGAGGAAAATGATCCAATATTACATATTAGTGAGTGGCAAAAGTATGTGAACCTTTGCTTTCAGTATCTGGTGTGACCCCCCTGTGCAGCAATAACTGCAACTAAAGGTTTCCTGTAGCTGTTGATCAGTCCTGCACACCGGCTTGGAGAAATTTTAGCCCATTCCTCCGTACAGAACAGCTTCAGCTCTGGGTGTGTGGTGGGTTTTTCCTCACATTAGCTGCTCGCTTCAGGTCCTTCCACAACATTTCCATTGGATTAAGGTCAGGACTTTGACTTGGCCATTCCAAAACATGACCTTTATTCTTCTTTAACCATTCTTTGGTAGAACGACTTGTGTGCTTAGGGTCGGTGTCTTGCTGCATGACCCACCTTCTCTTGAGATTCATTTCATGGACAGATGTCCTGACATTTTCCTTTAGAATTCTCTGATATAATTAAGAATTCATTGTTCCATCAATGATGGCAAGCCGCCCTGGCCCAGATGCAGCAAAACAGGCACAAACCATGATACTACCACCACCATGTTTCACAGATGGAATAAGGTTCTTATGCTGGAATGCAGTGTTTTCGATTCTCCAAACAAAACGCTTTTCTTTTAAACCAAAAAGTTCTATTTTGGTCTCATCTGTCCACAAAACATTCTTCCAATTGCCTTCTGGCTCGTCCACGTGAAACTGCAGACGAGCAGTAATGTTCTTTTTGGAGAGCAGTGGCTTTCTCCTTGCAACCCTGCCATGCACACCACCAAAGGGTTAAAGTGCAAGTGTGCACAGACTATAGTCCTAAGAATTGTGTAATAAGTGTAATGTGAGCTTGCAGAGACTGTCCTAAAAGCATGTTTGGAATGAAGTAATAAATAAAATTAAATAGAATTCCCAACACTTGGCCACCCATATCCTTTATTAAACTCCTTTTTCCGTTTAGGTGACCTTAACGTACATTACATATCCAGTTTACAAGCTCTACAAGCTGTATCTCAGTACCTGTTTTAGCACCTGACACCTGTGCTGTGATGAAACAAAGATGACATCAGAGCTCCTGCTTTTACATTCCAACCCCCAATAAACACATTGGTTCCTGGAAAATTCAAGATGCTGTACCACAGAGCCACTCTTTAAAATTGCTGCTTTTCATAGATCTCTGCATCTGTTACACATAATGATTTTCACTGTCCTCACAATTACACTTTAAGAGTGACCAAACTCCCGTATAACTTCAAACCATTGCATTGTACTTCTGAAATATGTAAGACAGTTTTTGGAATTAGCTGTCTTAATCAACCTCTTATTTCTTTGGTCTCTGAAAGGTTCACTGAGCACTATGTTCTGTTAACAGGTTGTCACAAGGGGGCAGGTTTGGACCCAGGTGCAGATAGATCCTACTTTCGACCTCTGGGAGCACTGGAGGTAAATTTTCCCTCTGGGTAAATAAAGTTGGTCGCTTCCATCCATCCATCTATCTATTGCGAGGTCCCAAAGAGGAATGACCTTCCTTAAGATACATACATATTAGTATATCTTATGTAAAACATTAAATGATTCTGTGTTCTCTATACACAGGATGGAAAGAGAGAGTGTGCTTATGCCTTTGTTTCACTCTGCACTCTAACTAGGGTTTGATTCTAGGGCCTTGTGCTTTCTCAATGTGCCGCAGGGTGACTGCAGTGACAAACAGAGCAAGCATTTTCATTGGATGCAGTGACAAAGACAGGCAGAAAAAGGCAGAAAAATTGGCGTCTATCAACAATAAGAAACTCATAATGGCATCCACGTACTAAGGCTGTGAGTGTCCCAATTGCGATCCCCTATAAGAGGGGTATGGAGGTGTCTACAAAGGTTCTTTATGCTGAAACAGGAGCTTCAAGTGATACAACTCATGTTATCCCATTACCAGATATTTATTTAAAAAAAAAAAGATCTCAACCATATAAACACACTCATATATAAAAAGTTCAGCCACTCTAGTTCTATGCAGTTCATACTGAACACCTCTGCTGTAAGAGGTATTTTTGCCACTAGTTCCGTTGGTTTGAAAACAAATTTTGAAATGGATATAAAAAAAAGTTGATTTGAAACATTGTTCAGTTGTACAAATTGTTCAGTCTGATGCTGTTCTAATCTGAGGCTCTTAGTTTGCTGTCATTCCCACCCTCTGGACCCACCTGATTGGACATTGGTGCAGGATCTTGATTCATTACCCTGCTTCATATGGAGCAACTGTACAGTACTACTTTGTCTGCTAAAAAATAGAAAAACAGCAAAACCCTGCATATGTTGTGCTCTGGATGCTGGTCAGTCAGCAAGACCATGCAAGTTCCATGTTGGTTGATTATGCTGGTTAGTGATGGCTTAACTGATGAACTCTTTCTGGTAATGGTGGTTGACCAGTATTCAAAATGCAACATATGCTGGTCTTTGCTGTTTTTTTTTTTAGCATTATGTCGCCCAAAGGATGATGAATTCCCAATGTAAGTCTAGTTTGGGGAGAAAAACTGTAGGAAACAAGCAAAAACAACAACAACAAAAAACACGATGCGCAGTTCTAAAAGAAAACAAATCGATACGGGTTGATATGCTTCAGTAGAGCGCCCTCTAAAGGTCCTCTTATTTAGTGCTTATGAATTCTGGTGCTACCTGCAATTTATGCGTTTGTCTTTCTCTGAAAGGATAGTTCAGGGTTGTTAATTAATGGATTCCGTCGATTGACCATACTACAAAATGGCAAAGAGCAGCATTTGCTGTATGCTGGTCAACCAGTTTAGTAGCAAGACCAGTAAAAACAATCGAGTTCTCCTGTTATACCGTCACCAAACCAGCACTAACCAGCATCAACCAACTTGGAACAACATGGAACTCGTACGGTCTTGCTAACCGACCGACATAGCTGCAACCAAAACACAACATATCCTGGTCTTTGTTGATTTTACTTTTTAGCTGGTGTGTTGGTTAGCTGTGGTTGAAATAGCAATAGTCATTTCAAACTGGCAACCCTGTCTAGCTGCAAAGAGTCAAAGACAATCTCTGGTCCCAAAAGAGGTAGTAAGAGATGTCTACAGAGAGATTAGGTTTTTCCCCACATACCTAACTGGCCGTTATTAAATAATACATGCTCGTTACAGAAATGTACTTGTTTTTTGCACTTTCTTGTATGTGTAATGGGTAGCTGAATGGTGTGTCTTGGTGCTGCTTATTTACCATTAACATTAACTGTAGCAACTAGTAACTTATTAAGCCATATTTCTCTGTGTAGACATGAAGTAATTACTGCACTATGCAGATGTCATAATTTATCTATGTTGCAGTTTTTACAGGTTATTCTGTCATCTCAAGTGTAGCAGGACTTACTCCAAAAATAAAACTTTTCCAGTAAATTATTCAACTCTGACAGTGGGCCCTGTGGCTAGTGCTGTTGTCTCACATGCAGCTCCAGAGATCTCCAGTTCGATCCTGACTGAGGACTCCGGCTTTGTAGAGTTGGCATTTACATTCAGCAGATATGCCCTTTCCTAGAGCAATCTATATCTTGTCTACTTACAATTGTTACTTACAATCTACAGTGTGCCTACATCAGAGGGCAGTAACTCCCTCCATCCTCCGGCTGACTGAGCATGCTATGTCAATAAAACTTAGAACATGAGATCATACAGTGACTTGCATATTTTCTACATTATTTATTTATGATATTATCTCTTATGCTATAGTTTTATATTCACTATTTTATTATACTCTAAATAATATTACATTATCTCTAATTTATTAGTGTACATATTATAGTTTATAATAAATTTTATATTTTATTTATTTATGTTCCCTCTGTTAGTTTTTATTTAGCTTCTGTTAATTTAAACTATTACTATGAACTTATTCATTTACTTTAAGTCTTACATATAACATCTAGGTGGCTAAGGGAGATCGGGCACCTTTTTGAGTTTTGGTTCTTCCAAGCTTTTTTCCTTATACAGTGGTGTTTAAAAGTTTGTGAACCCTTTAAAATTTTCTATATTTCTGCATAAATATGATCTAAAACATCATCATATTTTCACACAAGTCCTAAAGGTAGATGAAGAGAACCCAGTTAAACATCGTCATCATTTTCCTGGCGCCTGCCTCGCCCGCCCACTGCCATTTCAATGTGACCGAGAATACTTCGTCTGTCGCCAGAGACCACACTCAAACCAGGCCAGTTTAATGTAATCAATTAACCTAACTTGCATGTCTTTGGACTGTGGAAGGAAACCAGAGTACCCAGAGTAAACTCACGCAGACACAGGTAGGACATGCAGACTCCACACAGAAAGGACCCAGGCTGCTCCACCCTGGGATTGAACCCAGGACCTTCTTGTTGTGAGGCGGCGATGCTACCCAGCGAGCCACTATGTCATTTATTTATTGAACAAAATGATCCAATATTACATATTAGTGAGTGGCAAAAGTATGTGACCCTTTGCTTTCAGTATCTGGTGTGACCCCCCTGTGCAGCAATAACTGCAACTAAACGTTTCCTGTAACTGTTGATCAGTCCTGCACACCGGCTTGGAGGAATTTTAGCCCATTCCTCCGTACAGAACAGCTTCAACTCTGGGATGTTGGTGGGTTTCCTCACATTAGCTGTTTGCTTCAGGTCCTTCCACAGCATTTCAATTTTATAAAGATCAGGACTTTGACTTGGCCATTCCAAAACATGACCTTTATTCTTCTTTAACCATTCATTGGTAGAACGACTTGTGTGCTTAGGGTCGTTGTCTTGCTGCATGACCCACCTTCTCTTGAGATTCAGTTCATGGACAGATGTCCTGACATTTTCCTTTAGAATTCTCTGATATTATTCAGAATTCATTGTTCCATCAATGATGGCAAGCCGTCCTGGCCTAGATGCAGCAAAACAGGCCCAAACCATGATACTACCACCACCACCATGTTTCACAGATGGTATAAGGTTCTTATGCTGGAATGCAGTGTTTTCCTTTCTCCAAACATAACACTTTTCTTTTAAACCAAAAATTACTATTTTCTTCTCATCCATCCACAAAACATTATTCCAATAGCCTTCTGACTCGTCCACGCGATCTTTAGCAATCAGTCAGGGTTTTATATATACAGTCAGTTCCATAATTGTGTCCCATACCTGCTGCCCAGACCCCCCTGTACCCGACCCCACCCTAAACATTGCAGGCCCACAAGATGGCTCCACACCACCATTTCCAGTTGAGCCTGACTGGGTTACATGGTCAACAGGCACTCCCTTGTGGACACCAACCCCAGGTCTGGCTCCAGACTAGGGTCACGCTAACCGTAACCTCTATAACATGGCAACGTAGGATTATTTTTGTACCTTTCATATTGGTGTTTAGAATTTTACCTCTCCCCTCAGATCTGTTCATCTTGCATGTCCCTACTGAGAGCAAGGTAGCTCTGAGGATGCCCTTGACAAAGTCACAGAGACTAAGACCTACAGGAGAGATTAAATATCATAGTTGACTTTTGAAAGTCTGGTGATGCCCCAGAGAAGACTGGGCTGACTGTCTCCGCCTTTGCCACCATGACTCTCACCAAAAAAGCAGAATTCCTGGCTCCAAGTAACTCTAAATATGAATAAAGATGATTCAGATTAAGAAAAATGTCTTTGTGGTTAATAAGTATTAACCTTTTCACGCTTGAAAACATGAGAGAGGTCATAACTATAATATGCGTATATGTATTCTTAGAAAAAAAAACCCTTAAAACTAAGGATAAGATAATGAATGAATGAACGTGTGATTGAATGAATAACACTTGATTTAAGGGTCAACCTTATTTGTCGCCACTAGAGGGCAGTTAATCGTTTGCGATTCGTGAAGTACAGTAATTGGAAAAACACAAGTATTTGAAACAAACAGTCAGTGATATACAGTAGGACTCAAACACTGTCTGATTTACAAGCATGTAAGTCAAGGAATTTCAGTCTTGGTGGATATCGGTATACAGTACAAGGACTCTGATAAGTATATATACTTCCTATTTGGTTTGATTCTAAGCTGCTTGGTGGTCTACCTGTTGCTATTTTTGTTATTTGTAAGGATTATAGCAACTTAGTTACTGTCCACTTGTTACATTCATAAAATACTAAGGTCTAGGGGGTTCACATGAGCAGCAACAAAGTTATGTATTTGTGGGTAAAAGAGGTCAACAGACCAACATGGGACTGGATAAAGGACGAGCTTGTTTATTTACAAAGTGTCCAGGCCACAGAAAAACAAAGCTGATATCACAAAGTAGGAAAGGATTTGACAGAAATGGCTAGCATCAACAAGGTGGCAGAGACAAATGAACTTTAACAAAGATAAGCATTAAAAATATAGCAGAAAACAAGCACCAGCAAGTACCAAAAAAGTTAACAAAAATTAGCATGAAAAGGTAACAAAGGCTAGCATCAAGCTAACAGCATAATGTAGCATGTTAATTCAGGACAGGTAACAAGTTGGTGAGGTTTTCACTCAGTCCTGTTCTCCTAACATATTCACACTTCTGGAAATTAGGGAACATACCACAAGTCACATATTCAGTAGGAAGCTGTATTATCTGTATCTTCTGAAAATCATGGGAAGATCAAAAGTAAGTTCTCACTTATTTTTTTCCTGTTACTGAGAAGGTCAATCTCAACGTACTACCCTGTTACCTAAATAATTTTTAGATTTTATTTGTTTATTGTGAAAATTTTTGTTTTTTTTGGTAAATCATAAGAATGTGCCATGTGTTCTAATGCTATTAGTATGGGTGCCATGTCCTTATATTTTATGTATTTGCTAATTCTGGAAACTCATATAAAGAGTTACAGGACTTTCTATGAGTGTTGAAATATTATGGAAAATAAAGTTTAACTTTTAAGAGTTACAACAAGCAAATGGCACCCATTTGGTGGAATGACCCCAATAGACTGTTATCATTCAGTTATTTGCCTTACTGAGCTATAGCATAAATACCACAGGACTGGTGGCTAATCATCTCATCTCTTTAGGGGATTAGCTTGTTAAAGCGGAAGCTTCTCTGTTCAAAACAAGAGGAAGTACAATGAGGAAGGACAATTCAGCACTCGACACATACTTGTCTGTTACATCTGACCTACTCTACTAAATGTGTTACAGATGTCAGACATGACCTCACCCAGCTTGTCTGTCCACCTGGGTCTACTGTTGTGGAATTGCTTATAGCTGGAGGTCTCTGGAACTCCCAGTCATCTTCATTTACATTAACATTTACATTTACATTTACAGCATTTAGCAGACGCCCTTATCCAGAGCGACTTACAATTGATACAACCTTATAATCCAAGCAATTGTGGGTTAAGGGCCCTGCTCAAGGACCCAACAGTGGCAGCTTGACAGAGATGGGATTTGAACACTGGACCTTCTGGTCTAGAGTCCAGTACTTTAACCGCTAGGCTACCACAGTCCCAGTCTTCACACAACTAACGTCATAATTGCCTGTGGTACTAGCCCATTCACGTATTGGCTCTTACTGAGACTTGGCACAGCAACACCTGCTACTATATCCAGCTTTCTCATTTTCCCTTGCTCCTAGACCTTGGTCAAGGAGGAGGAACACGTCTGCTTATTTCCTCCTTCCTCATTGTCTGAACTTGTTCTTTTGCCCAAAAAATAATCTAAAACTCAGTCTGGACAAGACTGATCTGATCTACCTGCAGGCAAAGAACTCCTGACACTAGATCTCTCAAAAACCATTGATGGTGTCACTGTCCATCCGACCCCCACAGCAATTAATATTGGTGTGATTTTTGCACAACAATCTCAGCTTTTCTAACAATCTCACATCAACCACCAGCTCTTGAAGATTTAGTCTGCACAACATCAGAAATGTACGTCCTTTTCTCACCAGATCTTTATGCTTCAGTGTCCTGGCTCCTCATTGGTTCAAGGAGCATCCCATCCCAGTCAGCCACCACTGTCTCTTTCCATAGAAGTCTCTTCTGTACTTTGCACTTTAGTTGTATTTGGGTTTTTTTTTTATGTATTTTTGTCAACTTATCCACTTAAGTATTTATGTGACCTTAGCATCAAACTGAGAACGTGCTTGTCAGTGGCATTAGTTTCTGGTCTTTCTGGTTACGAATTCCTATAGATCGAGTACTTGCATCAAGACACATTCAACTGTTTGCACATTTTGTACGCCACACTGGATTAGAGCATCTAGAGCGTCTGCCAAATGGCTAAATGTAAACATCTGCACAACTGAACTCGCATTTGTTTTCCTAACACATTGCAGATGAGTTAAATAACAAATGGTTCCAATTTGGTTTCAGATATATTTTGAATATCAGATATATTATAATTGTATAGTCCAATGTACAATATTGGGCTATACAATATCTTTTTACAGTTCTTTCACTACCTATTTTGATATATTTCTCTTAACTATTGTATTTTGTGTATTTCTCTATCTGATGTCAACCAGAGGAGGATGGGTTCCCCTTTTGAGTGTGGTTCCTCTCAAGGTTTTTACTCCTTTCATCTGAGAGAGTTTCTTCTTACTCAAAAGAGGCTCAGGCTGTTGTGAAAAGCGCTAACCATATTGATAATCATATTGATAATCATTAAATGGAAAACAGCCAACTAAAGCAATAACTAAGACTTGATTTGCAACATTCATGTCACTACTATATGGTGGAGAATCATTTCCTCTAAGGATGTTATTTCGCAATGTCATTAAAAATGGAATAAAAAATTCAATGCATTTTGTGGTTGCAAAACTTCTTACAATTAGCTTGAATATTTAATGTAGTTCACAGTGTGTTTTAGGCTCAAATCTATAGCTGTGTCCAAATTATTTCCTTTTCTTACTATTCACTAAATACACTGTTCTATGTAGAACACCATGCAGTGTGCTAATTAGGGAACAGACTTCAGACAGCACTTACTTGAGAGTCAGCCGTAATCGCATCACAGAGACTTGAGTACTGCCACCTTGTGGAAGATGCAAATTTACAGCTAAGGTACACCGAAAACGGTGCAAAAGGCATTGTGTCCGTTAGCGATGACCAGGAAAGACGATTTTTTTGTGGGTTCTATCTGTTGGTTTTTGAAATGTTTAATAGGGAACTCAATGCAAGAGCCAGATGCTGTAATCAGCATTTCCTGAAGATCTAGGTCCAAACCCCAGGTTGAGTTTGCAACATGAACACAGAGTGGTGTGGTCACAAGACCCTGGGCACAATAATTTGAATAGAAGGTTATGATCTGTTTTGTTCTGTTTAATAATAATATGAATGAGTGTGAATGTTTTAAAAAATCAGCTTGATTCATGAGTAAGATGCAGTCACTGACAAGCGAGGGAAAAAGTAGCATGAACGTGACAATGCTCAATGCTTACCAAAGGCAAGTACTCCTTTTTCTCATTCGGCAGCAACCGGAAGTGCTGTTTTCAGCTCGAAATTTGGTGCATCTCTAATAACTTCTTATCTTTAAGGAAACTTGAAACTGCAGTGACCTCATTTAATCTAGGTCCTGCTTTCCCTACCTTTACCATCCATTCGTTTGCAGTAAAACTGTGCGGAAGCAAAAATGTTGCATTCAATCATGACACCTCTGTCCTCTAAAAAATACACCACTCTGACATATTTTATCTACGAGAACGTACAGGACTCAGGCAGGATTACAGGCAAGTGTTTGTTTTTATTGTTAAACAAGGGTTAAGCAGCTTATCAGCAGTTCCAATCTTGCTGTGTGTGTTGATGTCACTCTCATTTCTCTCACTACTTGTCTTTCTCCCTCACTGCACAGAGTGAGGATGTTAAATAGACAGGCTAATCACACACAGGTTTAGACACTTCCTGAACTTCTGGTTCTATATGTCCTTCTCTTCCTATGTAGACGGCACTGAACCATTACACTGTCAATTTACTACATATTTTATCCGGAACTATTTTTGACATGTTTACTGTGCCAAGAAGAAAATTTCAGACTTGTTTACTCAAAACTCTCAAAGGAAGTCTAAGGGCAGGTGTTTCTGGCAGTCAACAACTCTCCCAACTCAGCTTTGAAAAACACTGTATTGCTATTAGAAATAAAAGTTCGAATCTGCCCTACAGTGCTTAAAACTTTGTGAAACCTTTAGGTTTTTCTATATTTCTGAGTAAATATGAGCTCTACCATCAGATTTTCACACAAGCAACAGTGGATGAAGAGAACCCAAATAAACAAATGAGACAAAATATTATTGCTGGTCACTTACTTATTGAAGGAAGGAAAATAATCCAATATTACATATCTGTGAGTGGCTAAAGTATGTGAAGGTCTTGGGTTGGCAGTTAATTGAATGTGAAGTTAGTCAGGTGTTTTCAGTCAGTAGGTTGACAATTGGGTGTGAGTGGGTGCTCTGTTATTTAAACAAGGATCTATGAAAGTGTGATCTTCATAACATGCTTGTGGAAGAAGCAAGGGAGCAAAAGGGGAATTTCTGAGGACCTCAGAAAAACTTGTTGGTGCTCATCAAAACCGTCTGTAAATGGAGGAAATTCAAGACCATTGTTACCATCCCCTGGAGAGTTTGACCAGGAAAAGATCACTGAGGGCATGCTGTGTAATAATCTGTGACATCACAAAGGAACCAAGGGTTACTTTTAGACAACTAAAGGCCTCTCTCATATATAATGTTACTGTTCATGAGTCCACCATCAACAGAAAACCAAACAAAAATGGTGTGCATGGCATAGCAATGAGAAAGCCATTGCTCTCCAAAATGCCCATCTGTGGTTTGCTAAAAATCACATGGACAAACCACAAGGCTTTTAGAAAATCGTTTTGTAGACGGATGAGACCAAAACAGAAATTTTTGGCTTACATGTGAAGCTTTATGTCTGGAGAAAGAAAAGGGTGCATTGCAGCATAAGAACCTTATCCCATCTGAGAAACATGGTGGTGGTAGTATCATGGTTTGGGCCTGTCTTGCTGCATCTGGCCAAGACAGCTCGTCATCATTAATGGAACAAATTCAGAATTTTACCAGAAAAGTCTAAAAGAAAATGTTAAAAATTGGGCAATTTACTTTGTCATTTAGTAGATGACCTTATCCAGAGCACGTGTATGTTATGGGTCTTGTTGAGGAAGGCTTAAGGACAAGAGTGGGATTTGAACCCTACCCCTCTGGGTCCACAGTCCAGTCTGTGAACCAGTCAACCACCACAGTCATGCAAGCACACAACACAACAAAATCCTGCCCTTAATCCATTAGAAATGTTGCTGAAGGACCAGAAGTGAGAAGATCCTGTGAGGAAGCCCAAGAACATCCCAAAGTTGAAGCTGTTCTCTACAGTGGAATTGACTAAAATTCCTCCAAGCCAAAATCTAAGACTGATCAACAGTTACTGGAAATGTTTAATTGCTACACAAGGGAGTCACACCAGATACTGAAAGCAAAGGTACACATATTCTTTCCGAGCAAGACTGTGCAAGTTGGCAAGATATTGCTGCCAAAGCTGACAGGCAGTGTGTGTTAATCAATCTGTGGATACCATGAGGTTAGTCTGGGAAATATAATTTAAAGACAGAAGACATTTACACTGATTAATCATTTCACTTCACATATGAGGTTAGAAGTAACAGAGGGTGATATCTGAGGGGTTACAAGACAAGCAAAACAAGTAAAGAAAGTGAGTTGATTAACTAAAATTCTCAGTTAACTTGTAGCAAGTTAACGTTCTTTAGGTCAGATTTCCAAACTGTAGACTGACAGCCTCACATAAATCAACATGCATATTCTTCATTGAACGCTAGGTGCTAGCATTGTGTAACGCATTACGCAAGTGTCATTTACGTCTTCAACTGTACACTTTTCATCTTCACTTTCCATCTACTCTTTCTGATCACGCGTTTTGGCAGACCAGTACACCTGTTTATACGATGCATTTCCTTCTTATTGAACAAATAAAAAAAAAAGTCACCAATATTAAATCGTAATGTGGTAATGCTATTCAGAAAAGTATTCGATTACCATTAATAACGGACATTATTAATGCTTTATTAGTAAATGATACAAATAAATTACTAAGATCCTGATCTGTGAGGTCCCACAGAGCACCGTGGTTTTCCTGCATGAAACAATGAAAATGAGAAACGATGAAATAAAAACTACATAAAGGTAAATAAAGTGCTTAGATTTTACAGCAGGCTAATAGACTAGACCCCCCATTATGTGACCTGGGTTTGAGTCCTGGTGGTGCCTTTCAGCCGGGTCACACAGGCACATTTGGGTTGTGCCTAAAGAAGGGGCACCACTGAAAGAGCAACTCCTACCAGCCCTGCAATAGACTTGCACCCAAGTAACTCCAGGGATGGTTCTGCAACCCCCAGTAAAACAGATTTATATAGTCTACAGTTATATCATCTGTCTAGATGCTGTAACTAACATGGTTGCAGGATTATGTGCCCCACTTTGACAGTAAAAGTGTCATACTGGAGATCCTGTAATTAGAGATCTAAATAGTTCATTTCATGTTTCTGTGTTTGCCTGTATTCACCCTGTTTCATTCTAAAAGACATGGCATGTGTAGCATTTGGGCAGTTGCAATGTACGTTAAGCTTGATTTGTGTCTCGGTACTGAACATAGACTAGACAGTCCCTTTACTGTTACTACTTTCATAATAGAGGGGAAAGGGCAGTTACTTAGATGTCAGTATCACAGAATTGTAATGAAATGATGATGTCTTCATTCAAAGGTATTTGTAACTGAAACTGCAAATCTCTGATTCATGCTTTCAGAGATGGACCTGATCTTAGAATTTCTGCTGCGGTGTTATTGGCGTAGTTATATAAGCCTGATTGTGTATAAATAACACAAAACCGTAGAAAAGTACGATTAACCAGAATGACTTATTACTGCGTTGTTCAGCTTTGCTAGGATGTTGTCGTTTCATTATAAGACCTTTATCATTCCCATTGTGCAGACTAATGCTGTCAGACAATTAAAATATTTAATCAAACAATTCTATTCAGGTAAATCACATTTTGCTTGGCCTTGAATAAATATTTTCCATTAAAATAGCACTACAAGCCATACGAGTGGGCAATATAAACTTGAACAGAATGCAATTATTACTTATTATAACAATTTAAACACCATTATTTTCATCATGTCTCAGTTCCATGGCAACATTTTATCATGATTTCTCACATGAAGGACTGCCAAGGTATCAGGATTACCAGAATGATACTTTTAAAAACGCACATTTGAAAGTACTTCTATAAGAAGCAGCTTGTGCAGACTGTTATCTGGTATGTAAGCAAGGGTATGTGTGTGTGTGTGTGTGTGTGTGTGTGTGTGTGTGTGTGTGTGTGTGTGTGTGTGTGTGTGTGTGTGTGTGGCAGAATCTGCTGTCTGCTGCAGGAAATGAACAAAGCTTCCAAGGATGTGTCCAAATTCATTTACCACCCTTACCAGTTCTGTACCCCTTAGGTTAATAATGCTTTATATGGCATGTAGAATGTACATAATAATGAATATGAGGCATTTCAGAATTTAACTGTGGGTCCTTCACATGATCAAGCAGTGAAAAGTGGTTAATGGCATTAAAATGATCAGCATAAACATCAGTGTAAATCTGTTATTATGTATTTACTTTGGCTGGCCCAATAGTTACTTATTTTTTTCACATTTTACCTTTGCCTGTCTTGGTCAGGGCCACTTTGCTTGTCTTGGCCACCCTCTCCTCAGACACAGCCAACTGCACCTGTATGTGATGCCCGACCTGGTCAGAAGGCATCTTTGGGACTTGAAGCCTGTGGTGGTGGGCTTGCATATTAGACCACTCTGCCACTCAAGTGCCTGCTTACATGTTTGAAATCATTATTAGCAAAATTCAGTGACTAAGGTTGTATAAGTAGATTACTAAGATGTACAAGAGCGGAATGTGTTAGATATTTCCCATGGTCATTGCACCTTTACTGATTAAGTCAAAAATGCTGCAATATTCCATAAACGTTAAACAGAGTCTAAAAAAGTTTTGCCAAATCTAGCTCTCGCTCCCCCAGAAAGTGCTCTGTGGTGAGAAAAAAATCCTGTTTAAATAACATTAAATTGCTTTTAGGGTATGCTCAAATCATGTATGTTTGTCCGAGAACTCAGCGAAAGCAATATTCAATTGTTCATTATATTTATTTGCCAATTTACTTATTTATTCGCCCAAGGAGGTTGGGTCCCTTTTTGAGTCTTGGTCCTCCCAAGGTTCCTTCCTGATAACACTTAGGGATTTTTTCCTCTCCACTGTCGCCCTAGGCTTGCTCAATTTGGGATTGGACGTAGATATTAGGAGATAATCCAAACTTGTAAAGTTGCTTTGAGACAATGCTCCATTGTAAAAAGCTCTATATAAATAGATCTGACTTGACTTATCAGTTAAACAAGAAGTGATGACAAGCAGTCATCTGCTTTGACAACATGTAGTAAACATAAGTGTTGTGAATTTTATTAAATAATTTGTTTTGATTAGGGTGGCACGGTGGCTCGATAGGATAGCACTGTCGCCTCATAGTGAGAAGGTCCTGGGTTCAGTCTGGGTCCATTCTGTATGGAATCTGCATGTCCTCATCGTGTCTGCGTGGGTTTACTCTGGGTGCTCCGGTTTTCTCTTGCAGCCTAAAGACATGCTTTAGGTTAACTGATTATGCTAAAGTGGCCCTAGTGTGTATATGAGTATGTGCCCTACAATGGATTGGCGTCCTGTCTAGGCTTGTTCCTGCCTCACGCCCTATGCCACCGGCTAGGCACCGGCTCTCCTGCGATCCTGTCAAGGATTAAGCAGACAAGAAAGTGAATGAATGAAGAAAATGAATTTGTTGCTTACTGTTATTTTGCTTACTGTTATTGCTGCTCATAATGAAGTGGACTGTATAACATGCATGCAGTGCGCGTAATGAAGCAGGCAGCTGGCAGTAACGACAATTAACAGCACATGGTTTAGGTGTGCTTCATTTAAGCGTTAATGCTTTTGAAGCCTGCATTACGTTGCCTTTAAATGATAAGCAAGCTTTACATTTAGTCACGTAGCAGAAGGCCAACTTGCAACTGATACAGTCTTACAATCCAAGCAATTTTGGGTTAACGTTCTTGCTCAAGGACCCAACAGTGACAGCTTGGCATTCACCTTCACCCCTATGCCACCACAGTCCCATAGTGATGATATATCAGTTGGGATCAATTCTGGAGAATCTGTCAGGAGCCGAATTTACATTTACATTTACAGCATTTAGCAGACGCCCTTATCCAGAGCGACTTACAATTGATACAGTCTTACAATCCAAGCAATTGTGGGTTAAGGGCCACAGTGGCAGCTTGGCAGAGGTGGGATTTGAACCCTGGACCTTCTGGTTCATAGTCCTGCACCTTAACCACTAGGCTGCCACAGTCCTATTATGAAGCAAAGTGTCCTGCACAGTCATGCAATTGCACAGTTAAGGTATATAAAAACTACCACGCACATTGAAAAATGGTTTTATTTTGTAACTATCTGTAACATTACACTTAACAATAACATATAATGATTCAAATCCTTCGTAAATCTTTTTGTCCTTTTGTTGTTGATATGATATGGGTCACTCCATATCATATCTGTATATCTATGCCTTTAAGTATTATTTCGTAAGAAATCCATAATATTTTACTTTAAAATACACATTTTAGTCATGTCTCCAGGTTTTTGCTCAGTCCTGTGACCCTAACATATTCCCACGTCTGAAAATTAGGGAATATACCACAAGTCACATGTTCAATAGGACGCTATATCATCTTAGACCAAAAGTACATTCTCTTAATTTTTCCTGTATATTTGATGATTTTTTTTAACTACAACTGAGAAGGTCGATCTGGACTTACTATCCTATTACCGAAATTATTTTGAGATGCTATTTGTTTATTTTAAAAATACATTTTTTGGTATATCATTCGATTGTGCTCAGTGTCTTAGTATTATTAGTATGGATGCCATGTGGTTACATTTTATGTATTTACTAATTCTGTGCTGGAGTCTCACATAAAGAGTTACAGTATTGGGAGAAATGATGTAAAAATAAAATAAAGTTACTGGTACTGATTGTGAATAGTTAAACATATTTGTTGTAGATTCAGTGTATAAAAACTATAGAAAGTGAAGTTTGATTTTAAAGAGTTACAACAAGCAAATGTGGCTCACATTCGGCGGAACGACTCTAATATGGTTACATGCGTTTAGCGGCCATGGCAAAAACTTCAGTGGCATTGAACAAACCATAAATAACGTCCGCATGACCTGCTTTTTTGTACACAATGCTTTTTCACAATGGCGTCTTGAGTAAGGGGTAGAGAAATAAAAATGTCAAAAGTAAAAAAATAAGGGACACCCTAAAATGAACTGATTATAATTAAGTTGGATGCTAATTTTTAAAGAGGAACCAAAGATTACTCGCTTGACTGTGTGTGGGCTAATGCACTATGGAGTGTTGACAGATGATGGCAATGTTGTATACTGGATCGTTTGAAATACCTGATTTTCTTGCCACAGTATGACATCCTTCATGAATCAGACGTTACGGTGTCTGGTATGTATAGTATGTAAGGTAACGTTGATTTGGCATCACACGGCACATGTTTAGTAATGTATTATTGTTATCCAACCTTCATTTTTTTTCATCGTAACGTAATTGGAAAGGAGTCAAACACTCGATAAATATGATTTTTTCTTTCTCTAACAGACCTATCGCACATGAAATTGAAATGCCAAACCATTTTGCAACTATCGCACTCCAGTCTTCTTCATTATTCTGTTGTTATGTAACAGATTTTCTGTATACTGCGCTCACATTTTTCTTTCAGCACATCCCACACACCTCCATCTCAGTACATTGCTGACCAGCATGCCTGAAAGGCTTGCACTTGTCAGGATTCAGACTCCTATTGTGCTGTAAACAGGACGTGTTGATTCACATCCCTAGTTATCTCTTTTTTCTCTCAAACTAGCATTCCTTGCTGCGTCCTTCATAGATTTACATAAGGATCAAGTAAAGACACAGGAGCAGGCATGGTGGTGGAACGGGAGAGTATGGAATGGGGGTTCTGTCTTCCATCAGCCATGACCTAACAGATTTTTCCCAGGTTCTTATGCAGGGAGATTTGATAGCTGCTAAGTTTGTTTTAAAATGGATTCCTTTACCATTTGTCTGAATGTCATGCAGGCTACCTCTGGCCTTCCTGTCTGTCTTTGAAGTGTTCAGAAACGGGGTTGTGTCCGTAATCCAGTGCTGAATTCTGTTTTTTTGCTGCCTGCTTGTTTTATTGAGGGACATGCAGCCTTGGCTTGAGCTATCAGTCATTCAGTGATAGGCACCATCAAGACGTTTCCAGGCAGCTCAAACAAGGGATTACAGAGGTATTTTTAAAGCTTTCTCAGGATGTCAAAGTTCACCATGTCCCCATAAAAATAGCAGTTTTAGTCATTTTAAAGCTTTAGTAAATATATGAAATCAGTCTAAATCCTCATAGTGGAAAGAGGTTTAATCAGTAGGGCCAAAATGCAAATTTTGTTGCAAAGGCATTCTATTTTTGTCTTTCTACACACCTTTGCTCCTTTGTCTTTTTTGCTTACTGTCTCCTGTAAACGTAAGGCTGAAGTAACATCTCTTTACCTCTGATCTTTTAAGCTTGCACATCCTGTTATACTATGGGAGGTATTAGTGCTCGTTGATTAGGACAGATCAGATAACTTGTGATAAGAGTCTCCACCTGAATGGGGCCCACTCAAATTTCCCAGTCTTTGCAAGTCCAGCTTACTCCAAATAATGAACTCGAACGATGGCTCCCGATATCGGTGGAATTCCTGCCTGCTTTGCTTCTTGTGTCTTCCAGCCTGTCCACATTTTCACCCTGCTGGACTGCGTAGTTGCTACTTTGGAAAAGGTTATCCTGTTATCACATGTTTATCTTGATCAAATTTCTCCCGTTTAGAAACAAGGAGGGGTGAAATTCCAGACCTGATTTCATGTTTTACATTCCCTACTTTCACCTCAGTCTGCTCTCCGTGGCTTTTCCATTAGCACTCACGAGTGTGTCGTAATGCACTGTTGCAGTGGGGAGCAGGGGATACCGACAGAGGATAATTTGCTTGGTCTGGACGATTCGCTCGAGAAGATGGGTGTGTGGAGGCGAGACGTTTTGGAGAGGGAGGGTAGGACTGCGCTTGGTCCTGTCCAAGTTTGTTCCCATGTCTTGTTTAGGATGTAATGGTATGAGGCAGTAGTAATGTAACATGGTTTAATTTAGGACAGCTCTTTTAATTTTTTTTTTTATATATAACCCCCCCCCCCCCCCCCAACGTCACATATCAAAGAGTGTGTGTGTGTGTGTGTGTGCGTGTGTGTGCGTGGATGCTTGAGATTTCACGTTGCTGTGCTTAGCGATGGTGTCACTATTGCTGCGCTGGCGCTGCTTCCAAGGTTCTCTTATCTAAATTTACCAGAAGCTGTGAAATGTTCGTCTCTATTTAGTCCCATCGCAGTGCATTAGGTCTCCCTGTAATGTGAATGGCAAAGGCGAGCACAGGATTTTTCTGCATCACTGGCCCAGGAGCATTACTGATTGCCTCACCGAGCTCGGAGGGGAGTATTCGCGTCCATCTTCAAGTGTCGTTTGATTAAGACGGTCACTGATTGGCTTTCATGTTGCTCGCCATTGCTGTCTTTGCCTCTCAATACAGAACTGATTGTGTTTTTACACAATGACCTACAGCCCAAGATTGCACAAGGCAGTGTGGTAGCCTAGTGGTTAAGGTACTGGACTATGGCCCAGAAGGTCCAGGGTTCAAATCCCACCTCTGCTAAGCTGCCACTGGTGGGTCCTTGAGCAAGACCCTTAACCCACAACTGCTTGGATTGTAAGACTGTATCAATTGTAAGTTGCTCTGGATAAGGGCGTCTGCTAAATGCTGTAAATGTAAATGGCAGTGTTTTGCAAATAAATTTTACAGATTTTTTTTAATTTTTATTAACTGATCATCAGATATTACAGCAAGACTTGCATCAGAAATATATTGCTATAATAAAATAATCACAGAAATTTAAACAGGCCTTGCTAATTTGAACAGTTTGGCAAAGGTTGGTGTTTTTCCCCAAATCTAGGGACTAAGTGGTTCTCGTTATACTTGGGTGGTAAAAAAGGCCACCATTAGATTAGACATAGCATTGTTTTATCAGTGGTATAATGGTCCTAGATAATTATTTGTCAGTCTCCTTATTAGAGTACAAAACAAGAAATTATTGTATGTGTGTACCCGCGTCCATGTGGATTTACTTCAGGTACTCCGGTTTCTGCCCACAGTACAAAGACATGCAGTAGGTTAATTGATTATGCCAATTGGCCCCAATCTAAAAAAACTAAAAAAAACAGAACTGAAAATACTTCACTGGAATGCCAGGTTGAACCTTCTACATGGGTATCAGCCAAGAAACCACTTTTTCAGAGGTGTAACAGCATGAAAAACTGCAGCACAATGGATTTATGATGACTATGATGATTTATGCTGACAATTACCTTAACGTACAGACTGATAAATTGAGGCAGGCTAATATGCATCTTTATTTTCTAGACCATACGAAGATTACTGTGCTTAAATTCACTGTCCAATTACTTATGCACTGCCCAAATTGAACTGAAATTGTCACTGTAAAGGCTTATCTATATCTTCTACATTGTTGGGTCCCTGAGCAAGGCTTTTAGCCCTAATTAGAAGACCGTATCAGTTGGATAAGGTCGGTCTGGATAAGGGCGTCTGCTAAATGATTTGAATGTAAATGTAACTTTCAAAGGAAAGCTATATGTAGGACATGCAGAGCATGGTTGCTCAATGGTTGAGACTCTGGACTAATTGTAAGTATTGTACATTGTAGAGAGGTAACAACAGCCGGAAACAAATTCCTTGTGTGTATAAACCTACTTGGCCAATAAATGGCTGACTGATAATCTGATAATCTGATTCTGAAGAAGGTTATAAGTCTCAGTTATAAGTCTCGGTTATAAAGCTCAGATCAACTGTAGGTTGCCCTGGATCAGGGTGTTGGCTAAATATTGTAAATGTGCAACTAACGCTAGATCGCCTTTTTAAAAATTTGGGTGCTGCCTTTCCTGTTAGAAGTAGATGATACACAAAGAAGGAAAGCAGCAGAGAAAATTAAAGGGGTGTTCTTTACGTGGCCGCCTAAGGTTTACCTGTTAACTCGAGCACTTGTTTCCAGGTTAACCTCAGTCCATGGAATGATTTACTGTCTTTGCTTAGTGTTGCTCGGGAATTTTCTTATCCTTGAAAGAAAATGCTCAGCTAATATATAACCAATTACAAAAGTAGCATTTCCTCTGTTCCTTTGAGATTCTGTCCAGCCTTAAAGTGCCAATCAAGACTGGAATGCCAGAACATGATTCTTATTTGTTAGGGGTCACTGCACCAGTGCCCTTACATTCTAAAGGCCCATTGTTCCCAAGGGCTGGGAGACTCCATAACCTCCGGACCCTGCGCTCTTCCCCCATAGCTCCCACATCAAGGGCCCGCAGTGTTTACACAGCATTCGCTTGCAGAGTGACCTGCCACGTAAAGGATTAAACAAGGTAGGCCCTCGCAGCATAGGAGAGGGCTATTCAATCACTGCCATGAAGTGTTAGACAGTGAAAGAGGGAAGAGTGAGTGCAAGGAGGACTTTCTGCAAAAGTTTCTGCGATGTTTTTTTTTTTTGTGATGGCATTTATAAGTACATTTACAGCATTTAGCAAATACCCTTATCCAGAGTGACTTACAATTGATAGTCTAACAATCCAAGCAATTGTGGGTTAAGGGTCTTGCTCAAGGACCCAACAGTGGCAGCTTGGCAGAGGTGGGATTTGAACCCTGGACCTTCTGATCCATAGTCCAGTACCTTAACCACTAGGCTACAACTGAAGTAGAATGAGATCATTTTATTCATCATTTTGAGCAGTGGCCTTTAATTAATGATTGTCAACACAAAAAATAGTGGGAAATCCAAATGTGTGGCTACGTATTCATAGCTGCTAGTAGTAAATCTTGTAAGTGTTGATTTGGATAAAGGATAAACTGGTTTGCCCATCAAAACTCTAAAAATTTAGCAAGGTGTAAAGACCGGTTGATGACTTGCTCTGTGGCGGCAGAAATTAACATTTGCTTTCTGAAGTGATTTTACAGTGTGGGTTGTGGGATGTGAGCTGAGAGGGTAATCACACATTCCTTCAGAGTCAAGCAAAAGGGCAAAATGGAAAATGAACCTTTTTCTGAGCCATAACTGCCTAGTTAAGAGAAACGGGGCTCTCAGAACACGACTAATGAAAGGAAGCGTTAATGGGTGAATGGTCAAATGTGGGATTTTCGTAATAATTCTCATGAACTTGAGCAAGGTTTAGCAAGTTAAGGCTTTAGTGTAATAGAGAAACAAATTGAGTAATCAGGCTGTCATGCGAAAAAGGTTTCTGTTTCCTGACAATACAACATCATAGTCAGAGTAGATGAGTGCAGAAGCTGGTTGAAAGGAAATGATAATACTGTACCTGTCCGCGTTAGATGACGTAGTGGGACAGGTCAGATAGCATTCAAATGGACTGCACTGCGTGAATAACAGTACGCAGTCTTTTATAAATGAAAATGAATGGCACTGGCCCAGCTTGCAGGAGGAGCTGAAATGAGTTGCATAAATTTCCAGACATTTGAATCCCATCTATTCAACAGCTTTTATACATGAGGAGCACAGTGGGAAGGTGGACTGATGTGGTCTTAATTGAGCTTGCCAGCAGTTCCCTAAAGAGTTGAAGGATCTGACCTTTGACTGACAATCACAAATGCATAAAACGAGATTTCAGCAAGGGCGTCAGTGCAGTTTGCTTTCTGTAAAAGTCCCGCCTCTGTGACTACTACAGCCATGCAGAGAATTCCACAGATCATTGTGTGTCCTGATATGGCTCAAAGGTATGCAGTCAAGTTAGCAGAAACCTGGCCTACCTGACTGATCGAAACTACGCCCACACATTAATAACCTCATAGCGCCTGCCGTGGGAAACAATGTCACACTTTTGGAAGCTAATTCAACCTCAAATAAGAAGGACACGGAGATGGATAACTTTGAATGGAACAGGGAGGGGGGAGGTGGGGGTATTTTAAAGAGAAAAAATACCAAGGTCTCCACTTATTTTCTCTATTTTGTGGCTGGAAGGAAAGCCAGTTGCAGCGTTTTCACATTCGCTCTACTGGTAAACTCGGTTGGGATAAATGTGTTCTTGTGCAAAAAAAACTGATTTGTATTTTAAAGGTACTATTGATTAAATGCCATACCTGCGACAGTGGGGCATGTTCGCTATTCTTTTCGGTACAGTCACTGCTTAGTGTCCGAATTTGTGCTGTTATACGAGTCGCTTGGTGTTTCCCCAGTGATACTGATTATGACTGAAGAATCTGTGGTTTCCTTAAAAGCTTCCGATTGGCAGCATATGGAACAATGACATTTGTGGCGGTGTATGCGCTTTAAACTTCAGCTTACGTCAATGCCTCAAATTTGTCGTCTCGTGCACTTACCTGGGAGACGGTTATAGATTATGTAATGCGATATAATATGTGTGTATTTCAATGAATGTACACATTTCTTCTCGTCTACAGTGCAAGGGACCGGCTTCATTTCAGAATCCCAGTAGAAGTGCATTCCTGAGGGCTTTTGTGGTTGTTGTATCCTCCCTCCCTAGTCCTGCAGTGAGCCCTGCCCAACTGTGGGAACAGGGAGCTGCCTTATGCCCACACACATGCATACAGTCTATGTATTACTATCTTTAAGGGAAGTTTCTATTGACTTATGCAATACATTTGCTAAACAATGCTATGTCTACACCTAAGCTCATTACCAGAACGTAAGTTATTTGGCTGCTTTGATTTTTTTTTTTTCGCCCAAAGATTGTGGACATGCGCTACCATGTGGACATTTGGTCCAAATGATGTGATTAAAAACAAGACCCAACCACACACACACACACACACACATGCATTTCTTTTCCTTTATGATTTGCCCTGCTCATATTCTGCTTTATCAGTTCGCAACAGCTTGAATACTTGGGTCTATTTACTTTGTGCAAAGCCATATTTCACAACTCCTTGATGCACAGCCTAATGCTCCTAATAACTCCCTGCCGATTTCTTTTCATACTGTCACCTTCTTGTGCTAGATCTATCCTAGCAGTACTAAGAGAGCCACTACAGTTGTGTCGGTGCATAATAAAGTGAAGTGTAGGAAGCAGAAGGCAGCTTTTCGCCAGCCCTCATTAACCCAAGTCATCTTCAGCTCAAGCCTGTGTGGACGTCCTCCAGCCTCCATCAGCTTGAGGAGCCAAGAGTGTGTGCTCATTAGACAAGCCCACACACACTCGCCACATTGGTTCAAGAGCAGCTAGCTTTCAGATTTCCCTTCTGATTGATGTTGTTGCCATTGTTACAGGTTCTATGTAAAAAAAATCTAGAGGTGGGCTCAGGAGACAGGCTGTGAAGCTTTCCCCTCAGGAGGAAAAAAGTGTGATGGCACAGCATACAAGCACATGACATTTCAGGATGACACTATAGAGATAGATTCATTGTTTGCCTTTTGCCACATGCTGAGACAATCTAGTTGCAAGTGGGTTGAGAAGAAAACCATGATAAAGATTTAGATCTTGACACGTCATGGTTATATGTCATTATCTTGATCACCATACAGTATATAAATTCATGCCTGGTTTTGGATTGATAAGAAGTTATTTGTCTGAGGTCCAAGAGAATCCTGCAATGGAAGCAGGACAGATTCACCTGTCTCAGAGAACCTGTCCATCATAATGATGGACCACCCTTTTAGAAATTTTATAGAAATGTATACAACGTGACAGATTTGTTTCTGAAGAGTCAGTTTCTATTGTGAAGGTCCATTCCACCAGGAGCCCCTCTGCGCTGATCCCGATTGTCATTGTACCCCACCCTTACTCTGGATCTTGCGGGTGGTGGGTCCACCTGATCCTCTCACATTGCCTTTTCGGACTGAGCCCGACTGGGCATCCCATGTCCCTCCAGGGCAGGGTGTACTTCCATTTGTGTTCTAGGGTGCTATGGTAAGAATGGTGCTAAGTGTTTGTCTTGATCCTCACTCCAGACCTGTTTGTCTTGGGAGACTCTACAGGGAGCTCACAGTTCCTGACGACATAGCCCTGGAGGTCACTAGACCACACAAGCCATTCTGCAATGACAAGGCCCTGATCTAGTTCAGCTGGTTCAGGAATCTGATAAGGATGCCTCCTGGAGGCCTTCCGCTGGAGGTATACCAGGCACAGCCAACTGGGAGGAGCCACCGGGGTAGGCCAGGACCCACTAGAGGAATTATATCTCCTGGCTGACCTGGGAGCAGCTTGGAGATCACCCATGAGAAGCAGGTAGAAGTTACAGGGGACAGAGATGCTTGAGCTTCTTTTCTTGCCCTTTTGCCACTAACACCCTGAAATGGATAAAAGAAGATGAAACTGAAGATGAAAATGTGTCTATTAATATGGGAATAGAGGGATTTCCTGTGATTTCTGGTTGTAAATACAGGATATTTAATAGTCTCTAATTTGTTATACTTTTCATAATATTTCATTTTCTTTAAAATATTAATCTACATATTATTTGAATTATGTTTCTAAATATGCCCTCTCTATTAATATGTATTTAGTTTCTGTTTATTTAAACGGTTACTACAAACTTTATTAGATAGCTTATTTCTTTTTTCTTAGTTTACATATCACCTAAGTCGCCCAAGGAGGATGGTTTCTGTTTCTGAGGTTTCTCATTTCAAGGTTTCTTCCTTATAATGTTCAGAGTTTTACCTTGCCACTGTCGAACTAGGCTTGCATAATTTGGGATTGGCCTTGGAAAACAGAAGATAAGATAAAAGTGTAAAGCTGCTTTGTGACAATGCTCCATTGTACAAAGAGCTATAGAAAGAAATCTGACTTTGACTCTATTGTACTCTATTGAGGAAACGGCAATAGAGCACTAAGATGGTACTGGTCAAGAGGCTGTGGTTTAAGATTTGATGACCATATAAACCTCGTAGGAAGGTTTTTGCTACAAGTAGCAGGTAGGTCCTGGATAACAGCTGGTGATCACATGTTCCCTATTAACCTTTGATTTGTGAATCTTCAGTGGGAGTATTTACAGGAAATTGCAGCGAATAAAACAATTGTGGTTTTCCCTACTAATCACCATTTGACTTCACGAAACTACTAAACCAGATGGTGATAGATTCGATTTTTACACAACCAAATGAACTTAACCCTAAAGAGCCACGTGTCAGTGACGAGTGGTTCAATCCGGTCTTGGCCAGAAAGGTAAGGACTTCGTCACCATTCACGTGTATAGTGTGGAGGATGTCAATATTCGAAAATGTGTTTATAACCATTCCACATTTACGGCTCTATGGATCACTTCAAAGCTGGCCGCACTGATAAAATGGAACTCTGACTGGTAAAATGGAAGGGGAGGGACCCTTATCACTGGTATTCTTTCCTGAATGCCCTTTGATACAATTTGATTACAGGAACATGAAAGGCGAGCGACAGAATCATTTCCCGTTCTCTGAGTAAACAGGGCCTCTGTCTTTATCAGCTGATCCTCAGAGGATCATTGGTATCCCACCAGCCTGTCTATCTATTGAGCAACAAGACTCATGCCCCCTCCAAGTGGTGCGCTGTGCCGAACAGAAAACGCAGCCTTTAAGGTCACATTATATAGGTCAGTTAGCTTATCTTTAATGGTTTTTAAGAAAATGATTATAAATGTGACATGCTTAGTACTAGACTGCATTTGCATCCAACTTTTTAGAAGTTTAAAGATTATGATTGCATAGTCAGGATATTCGTCTACATTTTCATTTGCAGTTGTATAGAATTAGGGCAAATAACTACAAGATAATATTATAACTGCTGAGTTTTTGTGTTGACTGGTAACCGATGGATTCAGACAAATTGTCTTCAGGTCTTGCTGTAAGGGCTAATACAGTAAAACTATTTTAGTCTCCTTATTTACTGTTAAGAATGATAACTGACACAAAGTGAGGCTTTGCTGCCAGTTCAATGCGAAAAAAAAGTCCTGCACTTTGAGTCCCACCTTTGCATCTCTTTAATAGATGCTAATGATCCATTGCCTTTATCTTATCTTTCTGGTACAAATTAGGTCATTGATACCGTGGCCTCAATCATGCCTTAGATAGAATACATGATATGAAAGTCTAGACTTGGAGTAAGGAAATAATAATACTTTTAGGTGATTTGTTTTTACTTCAGCACTGTGCAAAAGTCTTAGGCAATCTACATTTTTCAGTTTATATTCTATTTGTTCTTTATTTAAGTTTTAGTGAGCACTGCACTTTGTACAGTGGTGCTTGAAAGTTTGGGAAACCTTTAGAATTTTCTGTATTTCTGCATAAATATGACCTAAAACATCATCAGATTTGCACACAAGACTTTAAAAGTAGATAAAGAGAACCCAGTTAAACAAATGAGACAAAGATATTATACTTGGTCATTTTTTATTGAGGAAAATGATCCAATATTACATATTAGTAGATGGCAAAGGTATGTGAACCTCTAGGATTAGCAGTTAATTTGAAGGTGAAATTAGAGTCAGGTGTTTTAAATCAATGGCATGACAATCAGATGTGAGTGGGCAACACGTTTTATTTAAAGAACAGGGATCTATCAAAGTCTGCTCTTCACAACATGTTTGTGGAAGTGTATCATGGCACAAATGAGATTTCTGAGGACCAAACCATCTCTAAAGAGTTTGTACTCCAGCAATCCACAGATTGTGTACAAATGAAGGAAATTCAAGACCATTGTTACCCTCCCCAGGAGTGGTCGACCAACAAAGATCACTCCAAGAGCAAGACGTGTAATAGTTGGCGAGGTCACAAAGGACTCCAGGGTAACTTCTAAGCAACTGAAGGCCTCTCTCACATTGACTAATGTTAATGTTCATGAGTCCACCATCAGAAGAACACTGAACAACAATGGTGTGCATGGCAGGGTTTCAAGGAGAAAGCCACTGCTCTCCAAAAAGAACATTGCTGCTCGTCTGCAGTTTGCTAAAGATCACGTGGATGAGCCAGAAGGCTATTGGAAGAATGTTTTGTGGACGGATGAGACCAAATAGATCTTTTTGGTTTAAAAGAAAAGCGTTACGTTTGGAGAAAGGAAAACACTGCGTTCCAGCATAAGAACCTTATCCCATCTGTGAAACATGGTAGTGGTAGTATCATGGTTTGGGCCTGTTTTGCTGCATCTGGGCCAGGATGGCTTGCCATCATTGATGGAACAATGAATTCTGAATGATATCAAGAGAATTCTAAAGGGAAATGTCAGGACATCTGTAAATGAACTGAATCTCAAGAGAAGGTGGGTCATGCAGCAAGACAACGACCCTAAGCACACAAGCCGTTCTACCAAAGAATGGTTACAGCAGAATAAAGTTCATGTTTTGGAATGGCTAAGTCAAAGTCCTGACCTTAATCCAATGGAAATGTTGTGGAAGGACCTGAAGCTAGCAGCTAATGTGAGGAAACCCACCAACATCCCAGAGCTGAAGCTGTTCTGTACGGAGGAATGGCTGCTAAAAAATTCTCCAAGACGGTGTGCAGGACTGATCAACAGCTACAGGAAACGTTTAGCTGCAGTTATTGCTGCACAGGGGGGGTCACACCAGATACTGAAAGCAAAGGTTCACATACTTTTGCCACTCACTAATATGTAATATTGGATCATTTTGTTCAATAAATGAATGACCAAGTATAATATTTTGCTTAATTTGTTTAACTGGGTTCTCTTTATCTACTTTAGAACTTGTGTGAAAATCTGATGTCATTTTAGGTCATATTTATGCAGAAATATAGAAAATTCTAAATGGTTCACAAACTTTCAAGCACCACTGTAGGTCTACAATTATAGACCGTAGTCTTTCTGTTGCTCTATGTTTTTATATTTAAAATAAATTGAAAATGAGCATTATTAATCATCGAATTTTAAATAAATGGTACGTTCTGTGTAACCTCCTTTCCAAAACCCAAAAAGCTAATTTATCAAGAGAAGTTCCTTGTATTTGGCGAATAAATGATTCTGATTCTTTGATAGTAACTAGATCATCTGTCACGTATTGCACGCTCATGCATCAGTACAGCTCACGGACAACTTTTCCATTAATATAGACTTTCTATTTTGAAGGCTACTGTATTACGTGTTGCACCATAAGCACTATTCTCTAATGATCAGGACCCCCACAGATAAGATAAGATGAGATGAGATAAAATATGAGATACGATAAAAACACTCTTTTGATCCTGAAGGAAGTTGCAGATCAGGTCCTATCTGGGTGGTGGATCATTCCCAGCACTGCAGGAACACGGATAGATTGGATCAGACACAGCAGTGCTGCTGGGGTTTTAAACCACCCCAGTGTCACCGGTGGACTGAAAATAGCACCAGTCAGAAATGTCCAGCCACCAACATCCTGTAGGCAGCATCCTGTGAGTACTGATGAAAGATTAGAGGATGATGAACACAAACTGTACAACAACAGATGAGCTGCTGTCTCTGACTTTACATCTACATAGTGGAGCAATAAGGTGAATGTCTCTGTTAAACTGGACAGTGAGTGAATAGTGTTTTAAAACTCCAGCAGCACTGCTGTGTCTGATCCAATTGTACCAGCTCAACACACTCTAACACACCCCCACCACGTCAGTGTGCCTGCAGTGCTGAGAATGATCCAGCACCCAAATAGTACCTGATCTGTGCTGGTCCTGTGGGGGTCCTGACCATTAGAGAACAGAGTAAAGGAGATGGACAAAGTATGTAGAGAAACAGATGGACTACAATCTGTAATTATAGAACTACAAAGTGCAGTGTGCACTAATACTGAAATAAAGAATTAGCAGAATATATACTGAAAAATATAGAATGCCTAAGGCTTCTCTTGGTCCAATGCAATGTTCTAGATTTCTACACATTAAACACCATACCTTAAATAAATCAGAATAACATTTGCTCCTGCATTGGCTGTATTTGTGATATGAAAATCAGTGGAGAGTTTATGGGAAGAGTGAAATCTTTAAATGGACGTTCAGACCAGATTAAAAAGAGATAAACCATGTTCTTGTTGATAAAATAGTCTGTTATTAAAGTAGTACCTATACAGGATTTAACAGACACCCTTATACAGAGTAACCTACAATTAGTATAGGATTTAATCCAAGCAATCAATGGCTGAGCTCAAGAGAGCTCAACCTTCTGATCATTAATCCGTTAGTCCATACTTTAACTGCTGAACAACGACTGTCCTGAGTATGTTGTGCCTTTCAGAAGAGTAAAGCCTACTTGTATTATAAGAGGAAGAATTACAAGGCTTATAGGGCCCATGAGGTTGATTAAAATTGTTTATAGGACACCAGAGTTGGAGTTCTGCAACTGTGAGTTAATGGAGAGTGAATTAGTGTTAGTCAAGCAGGACTTTCCAGAATGCATTGTATATCTTTTCTGTGTGCTGTGCAGACGAAAAGAGATGTCAACTCGTCTCAATGGCACATGCACTTGATTTGTCCTTGGAGTGCTATTTTGTATGAGACAGAAATGCTTCTGAATTACACTGTCTAAACATTGCTGTATTCTTGTGACTGCCAAATATGTCACAAAAATCAAACCCGGATTTATTTATATAGTGCTTATTTACAGCAGAGCATTGTCTCAGAGCAGCGTTACATACTTCAAGGGAACGGCACAGAGGTGCGAACAGTTGGTGCGGTCGCCTCACAGCTCCAGAGATCCCCAGTTCGATCCTGTCCGTGTGGGTTTACACCAGGTATTCCAGTGTCCTCCCACATTCCAAAGATGTGCATTAGGTTAGCTGGTTGTGCTTACTTGGCCCAGTGTGAAAGTGTGTTCTCGATGTAACCTTGACTGTTATCGATGTAACCTTGCTCCTGTTGTGCATAGATGTTGAAGCCAATGCTATAAACAAACAAATAAACATGCAGCACTGTGTAAAAGTCTTAGGCCACCATTAGATTAGATATACCATTGTTTTTGCAATGTCTTTGACTATGATCTAATTATTTCGCAGTCTCTTTATTAGAATACAACCAGAAAATACAGGACGTTTGTGTGCAGTATTTAAAAAGGAAAAAAACAAATCAGAAAAACATGCCTCTATAGGTGACAGTGGTATTTACATTTACAGCATTTAGCAGACGCCCTTATCCAGAGCGACTTACAGTTGATACAGTCTTACAATCCAAGCAATTGTGGGTGAAGAGCCTTGCTCAAGGACCCAACTGTTGCAGCTTGGCAGACGTGGGATTTGAACCCTGGACCTTCTGGTCCATAGTCCAGTACCTTATCCACTAGCCTACCACAGTCATGCTGTAAATGCTGTAAATGTAATGTAAATGTAATGTAATGTATTTAGTGGGACCTCCCCTGACACTTGAGCAGCAGCAGCATCTGGCAGCTTCATTGGAATGCCAAGTTGACCCTTCTACAGTCCGAAGAAGCTTGATCAGGAATGGTCTTTTTGGAAGGATAGCAGCCAGGAAACCACTTTTTCAGAAATTATGAAGCTCACAAAGATTGGAAGGAAGATCTGTGGAAAAGTGACGAATGTAAGATTGAAATTTTTGGCTCCAATCGTCGACAAGATGTTATGTATGGTCATTATACAATTGCTAAAACAGTAAATCTAATGGTGGCCCAAGACTTTTGCACAGTACTATACATATAAAACCACAGCCCCAACTGAGCAAGCCAGGGGTGATGCTAAAATCTCAATTGAAATCTTCTTTGAGGAAGAAACCTTGGTAGGACTCAAGAAGGGCTTCAACCTCTTTGGGCAGCCTAGATGTTTTATGTAAGAATGAAACTAACGTACCTGAATAGTAAGTTTATAGTAATAGTTGACATACACTGAAACTAAATAGAATAATTATAATAAAGATTATAAGAAAAGGGGCATAAACAAGCATGAATTAATTCATTTTCACACTTGATTCTGATCAGTAGCCTTTTGATCGCCTGCATTTTCTTTATGGCGAAAAGTAACCCAGAATGATTCTTTAACACAGTGCCTGATTTGGATGGTGGCTGGTTAGTCTGTCAGAAGGTAGCTCTAATGCTGTCCCGTCCTCATTCTTGTGGTGTGCAAATGCCCAACAGTTTGCCTCTTTACAATGTTAATTGTTACTATTGCCGTGGTTTAAGCGCTGCTCCACCACAGCTGTGTCACTTTAACATTTTTGGCCCTGTAAACCTACTCAATTGCTCTGGTGTTTTTGAAAATATTTTGTTCAGTTAGGGGCACAGAGCTGTTATTTTGTCATGCTGCCAACACGAGTGTTAGGAGGAACCTAATGCATTATTGACCAGCGTTTGCTGAGAGGCTGTAAGAGAAGTAAGATGTCACCTAGACCACACTAGAGTAAACAGGGACTGACACATCAGCAGCCTTTGATGTTCCTTTTGCAGTATATCGTAGGTCAGGCAGTACTGGTTTAACTTGGCCTTTTCTCCGATGACCAGCACCAGAACCACTAAAGGCTTCAGACTCAATCAGGCTAGCTGTGCTCTAGCCCTGTGCACTCTAAAGCTCCCTATTATTCAGCAAATATATACCACTGATAACTGCGGCTCCAACCACTTGGTGCTGTTTGTTCACTGCTGTTGACTTTGGAAGGCCTGCTGCTGGCCTGTCTGGTACGGAGGCCTCAGGCATGTGAGGGCATAAGCCTGCTGTGGTGTGTGTGTGTGTGTGTGTGTGTGTATGGCAGGCACACACAAACAAACATAAGCACTTGCATTACCGCACTGACCTCTTGGTTAGTGACAAACGTACGTCATATGTAATCGTCATTGCTAAAACCACGTTGTCACTCACATGACTCGGTGACATCAGCGATCAAAATGCTGCTGAACTTTTGTTTGCTTTGGCTCTTCGAGCAGTGGCTTTTTTTTAAGGCTGTCTGTTTGAAGATTTGTGACATGGTCGTTAAAGGTTATATGGTATGATGAGTCACATGATCTGGCGCGTAAGGGAACTTTGACTGATCTGGACCTGTTTCAAAGGTTGATAATGATTTGAGTTAGGCAACAAGGATTTTAGTAGTCCTATCAAATCAGTAAAATACTTAGACACATGGTTTTTGTGTTGTGTTTAATAGGATTTTGCTCACTCATGCATTCTTTTATTTTCTTATCTGTCAAGTCAAGTCAAGTCAGATCTACTTATATAGCGCTTTTTACAATGGAGCATTGTCTCAAAGCAACTTTACAAGTTTAGATTATCTCCTAATAACTACGTCCATTCCCAAATTGAGCAAGCCTAGGGCGACAGTGGCAAGGGAAAAACTTCCTGAGTGTTATAGGAAGAAACCTTGGGAGGACCAAGACTCAAAAAGGGACCCAACCTCCTTGGGCGGCGTAGATGATAAATCTAAGAGCGAAACTAAAGTCATGGAGTCAAAGTTCGAATAAAATGTGAAGTATGCACATCGGCATTAAGTGGCCTGGGTATGATGGGGCTGGAGCTGATGACAGAAGCAGCTTGAGTGGAGCTGCAGCGGATGAACATCATGTGTGGGGCTGGAACTGCCGGAACACAGCTCTGAGAGAAAACAGAAAATGTAGTTAGTTATTGATTAAGAGCACAGTGTCTATTAACAATCAC